>PVJL010000001.1:0-345000 GCA_004026885.1 Lyroderma lyra | reverse complement strand
TTCAATAAGAGACTGTTTCCCAAATATTTGAAAAGCTGCCATCAGACAGCCATCAGCTAGCAGTCCCTTCAGGGTTGCCTCAGCTGCAGAGAGCCCTCTTACCCAAGGTTATGCCCTTGCTAGGAATGTCCACATCTGATAACTGATTGATGTGAGGGTGTAAAGACTTGACCATTTTGGCCCACCTCAGGACAACCCTGAAGGGCCACTCTAGTCCTTGTGGAAGGCTGTTGTTAGGTCTGCGTCTCAGCTCAACATCTTCCTCTTTCCAAGCCTGTCCCCTTTTCCAGCCCTACAGAGGTGTTGGTCCCAAGGACACTCCATAATAAATACTCTGTGCTCTAAATTGTATCTCAGAGTTACTCTGTGTAATCCAACCTGAAACAGATAAGAATGTTCGGAGAGAGAAATAACAAACTGAGTCATTCACCTGTGAGGGAAACAAAATACTTTTTATTTCCAAAAGCGATATGGTAGTAAGGCGTTAGAGTGCCAAAAGTGAAGTTATTTCATGGGAGTGAGGAGAGAGTGCAGCTGCCCATGCTTGTGTCCCTCTCCACCAGAAGCTCTGACAAGACGTAGGGGGCACGAAATGGCAGATGGGTAGCAGGAAAGAGAAAAATTGATCACGTGACCAACTCTGTATCTTGTGCATGTCTGTTAGTTGTCCTACAACAGTCTCTGGGTTTCTGCCCAAACAAAATTTGGCCAAAGGCTTTTTTATTCACAATGGAGAAGGGGCTACCTTGGGTCAGCTCAAGCACAAGTCCTGCCATTTAGACAAAAAAAGACATGGGAGTGGTCTTTGCTCCCTGCTGACAGCTCTGAGGGAGTATTTGACCCGAGAGGACCCAGAGACCCAGCAAGTTACAAGGTCATGAGTAAGCAAGCAGAGTAAAGAGTGCAGCCACCAAAGCTTTAACAGGGACTAACTGGCCAGATTTCCAGCCCAAATGACCATAATCTTGGCAGACAAATAGCATTCTGAAGACAGAAGGAAGCCTTCAAATGTTTATATAATTTTCTACAGGGGAAGAGTTTGCTGATTCTAGGAAGGGCGGGCCCCCCAAGGCTAGGTGCCACACTCCAGTAATTACTGTAAGCCTTAATGCTTTGGAAATTCACCTTTAAAATTTCTTGTCTGAGTTGTAAAGCACAATAGGCAATTCATTCATTTCCTCCCAGAGGACCTGGCACACGTGACTGTCTCCCGAGAAAGGCAATTATCAAAGGCATTTATCACTTCGAGGTGGTCTGCCTGAAACATCTTTCTCGGATACTGATTGAGAGGAAGTACGCCCATGTGATTGTCTCAGGAGGCTAATCACAAGGCTGAGAAACAAGGCCTTGTGAAGAACTCTTACACCATGTTTCTCAGTGAACACACACACACACACACACACACACACACACACAGAGTCAATATCCAGAAAATGTTTTCCCAAATTTTCTCATTTTCATCGATGATTTCCCTCACAATTTCTAGGCAGGCACACTTTCTATCATTTTGTTATGATCATCTTTAAACTCATGTCCTTGAGGGCTAAAATTGTGTGTCCTTTCTATTATATAATGTATAGAGCTATCCATATTCAGGTGGCTCCCAGAAAGGGAATATCCTGGATTTGCCAGATGGAATTTTTAGAAGCTATATTAGTGCTGCAAGGGGGCATTGAAATAGTGGGTTAGGGATCGAGAAAATGTGGCTCAGGGTGTTCTCTCTGGAAGCAGTTACCCACTTGCTGCCTCTTTCCTCTCCCCATGCTTCCAGGCCAGTGCTACTTCCTCTGCAAAGTACCCGACACCAGAGCAGTCTGATTAAACCTCTCATGTCTATGGCTCAGGATAATTGGGGTTTGCTTCTTTTTCTATTATAGCACTTACTATAATATACTCACGGACTGCCAGTTGATGGCTGCCTCCCCACTTCCCCAAGGACAAGAGCTATGTCTTCTATGGCTTGTATATCTTAGACTTAATTAGACTGTCTTGCACACATTAAGTATTGTTCATATGTTTCTGAAATGAATCAAAACAATGTAATTGTGTTATAGAAATAGTTCTTCCAAAAGAGAGAAGAGTGCCAAATAGGGAGACATATTATGCCTAGTTTCAAGAAAATGACTTAAACCAGCTCTCGGGATTTCTGTCTACTCACCAGAAATAAGCAATTGGCCCTCACTATGATTTTGCATCTCAAAATTCAGTTCTTGTACTCTGCCTATGTTTTGTTTTGTTTTTTTAAATAGAGATAACATGGAAGATTAAGGTAGCAATGTTTGTGAGATACTAAAGTACTTTCTATAAAAGGCTTCAGCTATTATTTTGCTATTGGGAAAAAAATAATTTCTTCTGAAAGTCATTCACACCCATAGAAGCGAATGCAAAGGTGAAGTTATGGGGGTGTTGATATGTTGGGGATAAATCAAATAAAGCTGAACAATACAATGTATTAGGGAAATATAAAAAGTTAGATAAGCCAAAGAGATTAGATAAAGAGACCTGTTGCATTTCTGTGCAGGTGGGAAGCACACAAAGCAAAGGAGGAAAGCAGGAAAAACAGTGTTGAATGTCATTTATAGAACAAAGCGAAACACTCAATATAAACATTATATTAAGAAATATAATAATCATTGAAATGAAAAATGCACAAGGTGAGCCAAGAAAAATTCTAAGGAAGTAGACTTGCAAGTGAAAGTACCAGGTTAGGAAAACAAGAAGAACAAAACTCTGAGAAAGGAAAAAGAGGTAAAGAGAAGCCTATGTACACATGCTTCCAGGCAGGAGAATGAGCTCTGCCTGAGGAAGGCAAGGACTGCCGTCCACTCTCCACCTGCCGAGTCCACCCCAACGCGCATGCAGCATAGAAACTGCTCTTTTGAACAAGTCTACTGCATCCAGTCATTGCAAACAATGCTAAGTCCTATGAAGGATAAGAAAATACCATTCGGAAGTCTTTGGGAAAAGACATATAAAGCAATTAGTTAGTTTTATAAAAACCCAAATTTTTAATGTCAACTTGGTAGAGGTTGTGCCCTAACTTGAATTTGAATCCTAGTCGATTACACTTAGACGAGAGGCACAAAACCCATATAATGACACTTTCCTCAGGACGTTACCATTCTGTTGTTCTGTGATTTTCATCTAATGGTATAAATCCATTCTTTCCTACTGCATCTCACTGTAATTCCTACTTCCTGTGGTCAATGTGCCGCCACAACCACAAACGAGGCTCAGAAGACAGGGGCCCTCGTGGCCCCTCCAAACCCCAGCACGCTGCTGTTCTGTTGGGCAGCAGAGGCAGCAGACGCTGGAAGAAGGCGGCAGTTAAGGACAGGAAAGAGATGAATGGTGTCAGATTTTCAAAGGCTCAAACCAAATTCTTAACCATTTTAAACTGCTGAGATCTGTAAAGAGGTAATAGTTTTCTACTGCAACTAAGTTCACGGTAATAAAATGATGATTACAGAGAGGAACAAAATTGATGACTTTCAACTCCAGGTTCTATAATATTCCCTAGTCAAGCCCTTGGTTTGACCTAATGGGAATATCTGTGTGAAAACATGACGAGACTAATGTCATGGAATATTTGGTATGTACTAAACTAAATTCTAAACTAAATGCCCACAACCTATTACTGTTACAGATCTAAGGACTCTAAATACATTGTCTTGCCAAAATGGTGGTGTTGCGGGACCCTTATATTTTTGTCCAGGTTTTCATTTCATAGTTATTTGGAACAAAGATCATAGTAGCTAAGGTAATTCACAGACTTACAATGTTCCTGTTTTGTTTGATATGCCTAAACTAGGAATTCACAAATTAAGTGCTTAAATTAATTGGTGTAAAGTTTAAAAAAAACAAAAAGGTGAAAGAAAAAAAATGGCGAAGTCTAGATTCGGAGATTTTCCATTTCATGTTCTACACAGTGCAAAAATGTGATTTTGCTTCCTCTTCCCAGATCTGGCATTCAGCTGATCCTGAGTTAAGAATCTTAGGCATGTTAACCACACCACACATCAAAGAAACAATTATTCAATATTACAGGCTCTGTCCCACTGACTCAGCAAGCTAATTACCACTACCTATCTCCATACCCAGCTCCTACTGCGGTGAACGCAAAACAGATTAAAGGGCACAACATCCAAAAACTTGACCGCCAATGATTTCACTACCTGGAAATAGGCCACACAAAAATATTTCAAACGTCACAAGCTCTCTGATCCAATTTCAACAGATAATAACTTGAGCGGTTTTGAATAAAATTATATTTCTTAATTTCCCACATATCTCACAAAAGAAAGCCTCCCTATTTTTACAGATTAAAGAAAATATTTATTTTAGTTTTTTGACTGCTTGAAATTAGAATGGAGTTCTCTCTTCAAAGTCATATTCTACATTTTTTTTTTATTAAAGAAAGCTATTGCTCAAATCTTTGGACTTAAGAAATTCACGAAATGATGAGAAATAAAATCTTTCCACTTAATTAAACCCATGAACTTGATTCTGGTTAGACATTATAATTACATTCAAAGCAGTAATCATAAGCACATAAAGTAGAGCTTACTTTTAGTCAATGGATAGTTTCATGGAGAGTAATTAATTAAGCTACCATACGTAGAAGAAAAGAAAAGAATTTTAGTCTTACTCCTTACTTGCTATAGCAGAAGAATGAAAAACCAATTGCTGGGGGAAAAGAGAATCATTGTATCTTCAGAACCAATTCTCATTAGCTGAAATAGTCAGTAAACACGATATATAAGAAAAGAAATACATGTGTTTGTTGGGCTTACCAAGGTATTCTTAGCTCCTAATCTCAGTAAATGCTCTATATTTTTTGAAAGTCTATGTATCATTTCTGGTGCTCCCTTTGTCAGGATACCAACTGTATTTACACTGTAAGTGGTGACACTTCCAAATAATGTATATGTGAATATATACACACACATATATAATTTTATATATAATATTTATTATATATTAATATATAAATCTAAAAGGACCAAAAGGACTATAATTATCCCACTAAATTAAGTAACAATGAATTAGACATATGATGATTTATTTAATATTTATGTATTATCATATATTAGAATCTCTCTATATTTAATGATTATTATAAATCTGCCAAAAAAAAAACAAAAAAAAACAACACCTGCCATTTATAAGGCTGAAGTTAGCACATTCTTTTAAATTAGTCTTCTGGGATTGAATTTAAAGCAGTTTAACTGTGTTAGAAATGAGATGTATCTGGACCAATGGTTAGGAAATTCCTAAATAGAACGTTTGGGAAGAATATGGTAAAGAACATCATCATAAGTGGGCCTAATGGATTGTGACTCCATTTCTCCAGGAAAGTAGTAAAAGAGCCTTGAAAATCATTGTAACCCTCACATTAGACAAAAATAACCTCCTGGCAGAGACTCAATGGGTTGTTCCAATTGAGCCACTAAGAAAATACTTAGATCAAAAGTTGCCATTGGAATTGTTCTTTAGAAGAGTTCTACTGTCAAGTGGGAAGAAATGGACCATGCAATGTTTGATGGTTTTGCCTTAAAAACAGGACTAAAGTACACCACCATGTTGTAAGGGAAGAGGTCTACAGTATGTTTGAACTAGATGACCTGCTAAATCTTCACCATCCCTCATTTCTGTAACTCAACTCTATTGCAGTTAAGTAAATCACAAAAATAAAGCATGTAAGAACATGACCATCAGCAACAACAAAAATAATAACACTCTGAGCTCCTTCCTTAGATGAAAGACTCTGTGTTTTTATAAAGCAC
Organism: Lyroderma lyra; assembly: GCA_004026885.1. Classification (NCBI taxonomy): domain Eukaryota; kingdom Metazoa; phylum Chordata; class Mammalia; order Chiroptera; family Megadermatidae; genus Lyroderma; species Lyroderma lyra. Next base: position 339,214 of record PVJL010000001.1, on the reverse strand, counting down.
TTCACAAACATTATCTTTTCAATTCTCACAACACCCAAGGTGCGTGGGAGGTAAGTATTATCACCCCGTTTGCCAACGGGGAAGTGGAGGTTCATGCAGTTGGACTTGCTCACTGCCACAAAACCACCCCAGGAAACTGACTGACACTCAGAAGTGAGCTGCTGGGAACCCACGTATCCTGATAAAACTTCGGAGAGGGGTCAAGATAAAGTCTGCTCCCAGTGTGTAGCAACACAATGAATAAGAAAAATGGAATAGAATTACAATTTTAAGAAACTAGTACAGGATGATGTGAGATTTAACAAAGGTTTAAAGCACATCAAGAAAAAAATGAATTAGGGCACTTTCTTGAGTGATGGTTTACAGAGGGTAAAAAAGGAGCAAGAAAGAGCCAGGCTTCTGAATTATGACATTGTTTAGAAAAAATTAAGACAAAAATAGAAGAAAAACCAACTGCCTGCTATTCCATTGTAATAATAATCAGACTACTAATTTTATCATTCTAAATATCCAGATCTAAATTCTCAAACAATATTGAGTGTGCCTGACACCAATTCTGTATGTATACTTCAGCCTTAGAGCAATTGCCTGCATTATCTGGCCGCAAAACAAAACTGTTACTTTACTATAAATGATTGAGCAAAGGACTGAAGGAATGAATGAATAATGAAATAATTTTTTTTTAAAAAGAATGTATTTGGCTCATTTACATTTTTGGGGTGTGACTAAGACTTGCTAATATAGATAAATATCTAAATCAGACCTAACTCATTGTCCAAAAGGACACAAACATACTAACAGAAGAAAAGTTATCAATAATGAAGTTGCTTGCCATTTTTGGAGGGCCAACATCTCCAAATTGTCTTGGACAGCCATATCTCCTACTTCAAAGCACAGCTCAGCTCATTCTGGGCCCACCTGCAGCTCCACCTGAAAGAATCAAAGCCACTTGTTCTTTCAATCATGGTGAGCATTTTATACATACTCTTTGGGCACTTGCTATTAGGGACTGTGCTTCAAGGAGCCAGACCACTGAGTCAGAGGCAGAGGAAGGTGACGACAGCATGGCAGAGTCTCATAAGCATCAGTGCACCAAACCTAAAAGGGATGAATATGCTAGACCTCTCCTTCTTTTCACCTTGTATGTGGGTGGATTCTCTACATTTATTGTCTCACAGCAGGTATGTGCCTTCTCAGACTTCTGGAGCACAGCTATTGATAGGAATGGCTAAAACAGGAAGAAGTTTACTAAGTCAACAGAGACAGGGCCAAAGCAATTTTTGAGAAATTAATGTTTTTTTCAAAAAAAGTATTTTTTCCACATGTTGATTTCATATTTTTTCTGTTCCCACTTTTTATTAGTCATTAGAATCAGCAAACATGTAAAAACAAAGTCAATAAACCTAGCACCATCTCTGCACTTAGCACACAATCACTCAACAGACCATTGCACTCTTAACATTGGTGCAGCAACAATACATCCTATTGTGGTAAAAAGCATGGACTTGAGAAGCCCTGCACCTCTGCTCTGAAACCAGAGAGGAGTGCCTTGTATTTGCAATTTGTAAGCACTACATTGCCCAACCTATTAATACTGTTAAGTCCAGCTTTCATCCTGATCTAGGCAGTTATTGCCTTTACCATTTTTCTATACAATAAATACATTTTACAATTATACAAAGTAAATGTAAGTTTACACATTGTATATTTTATATATTTTAACATTCATTATATATTCAATACACATATGTGTTTATTGTACATACACAGATTTATTAAGAATCACGTTTGTCATTGTGGTGAATGTTGTGATGTACCACCCAGATCTCCCTGTAAGAAGAAGGACTTAATTCTCCTATCTATGGGGAGTGCTGTAGAAACGTGACTCTCACCTGCAAGTCCTGCTCTGGAATTCTCTCACCTGAATAAAAATACCTCATGAGTTTACAACTCCTTCAGTAACTACCTTCCAAATTCCAGAACTGATCAACATGAAGAAGAGCCCACTTCCCCCAATTCAGACAACTCAGAAGAACTTCACAGTGCTTGGGTGCCCTCTGAGTAACCTTGGTTAGTTCCTCGTTCATATTACATCACAGCTCAACTTTTTTCTTTGTCAAATTCTGTTGCCTTGCTATCTCTTCCACCGGGCTGTTTTCAAGAGCACTTTCTAACAAATGCCCTAAACACTTATCTCCATCTCAGAATCTACTTTCTGAGGACTTCTCCTAAAATGCAACTATGATAGCAATGTGTTTCATCCTGAATACAAAATGGTAAGATAATAAATTACTCCAAAGCTTGAACAGATCAAGGATGCTATGGTTTTGCTTGAATTTTGAGAGATGTAGGGTGAATGGTCTTTATAATTCAATAGAACAATAAACTCCACATATTTTTAGAAGTCTGTATATAGGATTTTAGAGTGATTTTTTTTTTTTTGGAAATACATCTAAATGGTATTTTAATGTCCTTGTTGAGAAAGCTGAATTTAATACTAAGTAATTCTTTCTTGCACTCCATCCATCACGAGTGCTGCTTGCTGACAGAGGAAAACCACGGACTAGCAGGAGACCTCTGTGTACATACCAATGCCTCCAATTGCTGTCTAGCCTTGGGAAAGTCACCTAACTTTTTTGAGTCTTATTTCTCTCAACTGTTACAGAAAAATTATGATAAAAAAAATAAAATACTTTGTGATCTGCTCAGCTCAATGCTTGACACAATGTTTGGTTTCCCTTGATGTCAAAGAGTAGGGTTACTTTTAACTTCATTATAAAAGAGGCTCACATTACAGTAAGACTACAGGGGGACACACAGAAGATGCATATGTATGTATGGTATGATATAAATAATTCTAAAAACCTAGACGTTATGGAGACTTCATTGAAACTTTCTCTGATGTCCCTAACTCATGCTTTCTACCTTCTAGTTGCCCTCACCACATCTTCTAGAAATGGATTATTCCCTAAGAGGCTTGTGTATGTTTATTTCCTTCTTTATTTTAATCAAGACCCCGATGACATAAATAGCCTCTAGTGCCTATCAGAAGTGAGTCTTTCATATTCATTCATTCTGCAAAGATCCATTGATGAATGGATTCATTTTAGTAATAATAGCCTGAGCAATGTATTTGGATTTTGAATTCCACTCTCAAACATAATCTCAGTCTCCTCAGACCTAACCAACCTGATGGATTTCACTAAGAATCCCTCAGATCTCACTGACTCATGCCCCCATTAGCTGATATCCCTCAGGTTACTCTGTGTCTCCTTGCATTTGTTTCCGGGGAGCCTCTAAAGAATGTCTTACTTGCTTTCACATGCTCTGACTAGAAATCGTCTTCTATTCCTCAGGCCCCCTCCTGGGGGCTCCAGGAGCCACTTGAGAGTGCCTCCTACGACTGCTGTTGCTGCCATTCCCATCCTCACAACCCCAATGCTGCAGCCAAGGAACCTCTTCTGAGGCCCATCAAGCAACAAGCACCTAAGTAGCTGCCACCACTCTGTATCTGCTATAATCCTCAGGGCACTGACGATCTGCCACATGGTGAACTGTGAAAAATGAGGCCGATAGGAAGGCAGAAGCCTGACAAGGCCTTCTCCAAGCTGAAAAGCTTGGGCTTAGCCTATTATCAGTAGGACATCACCTGAGGGCTTAAACAAAGACTTCACACACATACGATGGACATGAGCAACATCACTAGTTAGGTATAGAGGATGAAGTGGAGGGAGACAGAGATGGTTGAGGCAAGAGCACAGTTATGAAGAGTATATAATGGTGCAAGGAAGAGATGGTGGAGGCCTCCATCTGAGCAGTGGTAGTGTCTCCGTGCTGTGTGAAAGGAGGGCTGACCTCTCTGGTCTACGTTCACTGCGTGGGCTTCCATGTCAGCGGGTCTCTAATTAGTTTGGGTCAGTGGAAGCTACAAGAGGGAGATTGGGAAGCAGAAGGAAAGAAAAATCCAATGTGTTTCACCCTCACTCTCTAGGTCTCAGGTGACACCTCCAGTGGCAGTCCATCTCCTCCTTAGCACAAGCACACACGCCACAGCTCCAGCCTCTGCCCAAGGAGCCCACCCTGGGATCTGGGAACCCCACTTCCTCCTTTTGTCCCCCCCAGCCCAGGGCTGACTGTAACTTTCTGCTATTGCTCCCATCTGAGTTGCTACACTGTCTCCTGTTTGGCTTCTCATCTCCTCCATCAGGTGCATAACTGATTCTCTGTATAAAATGCTCTTTTAAAATACTTGAGGTTTTTCTTTTCCTGATTGGCCACTGACTGAAAGAGGAGGGGATACATTTGAGAAATATTTAGGAGGCAGACTCGTTGGGACTTAATGAAAATAACCCTTATCACCTGAGTCAAAGTAGTTGTCATTTTTTGCACACGTTTCCTAAACTGATGTTTTTTTGTATTGACTCCTCGGCCAGCTGGCTACACCACGAGAAGCTATTTGCAGTACAGCAGAAATTGAGAGTTCTCAAACTCCTTGCAACAATAATAAAAGGGAAAAACAATGGGGTGCTACATTTGTGGCGGAAACAAGGCTCAGCAGGTGCTCACCTTCCATGGGGGTCACCTACTGTCTGGGTCTTCAAACACCAGCTTCCACAAATGAAGAATGAGAACCCTGCCAGGGAGGCCAAATCTGATGCCCCAGACACAGTCCTTGATTTAGATCTTGCCACATGAAGACAAAAGGACAAAATTGTTAGGATACTATTTTGTTGGATGGAATCAGCACAAGGGATGATGCTGAGCTCGTGGAGAAGCAGGTTACAGAGGATGGCACAGCATGAGTATCAGCATGCCCAGCCTGGCCGGGAAAGACGCCTGGACACAAATGGGCACAGATGCCCTGTGCGAGGCTGAGGATGCAGCCCTGCCTAAGTGGTGGAGGGAAGATGCCAGGAAGGAGGCACCTCTCCCCTAGAAAACTGTTTTGTTTTGTTTTGTTGCAACTAATAAAAGCTCAGTGGGACTTGGCCAGACTGGCAGGCCTAGTATGTATGTATATATGTATGTATGTATGTATGTATGTATGTATGTATGTATCCTTTTTATTTTGGAATACTTTTAGACTTACAGAACAGATGGTGCTTGTATACCCATCACCTATTTCCTCTACTGTTACTGTCTTGTATTAGCAATGGTCAACAAATGTTGAAACCAGCATTGCTACATTACTGCTAACTAAACACCACTCATTTGAATTGCACTATTTTTTTCCCCCACACTCCACCCCAGGATCCCACTGATTGCATTTAGAGGTGATTTACTTTTATTTTCAATCTGTCTTAATTATTAAGGGGAAAAATAGTTGCTCTTATTTATTTTATTAAAAGAGTACCCAATAAATAAAAAGATAGATGTATTAACACTGTTACAGAGTTCAGTACATTTCCTCAAGGAAGACCAGGCTAACTTTTCTTTCCTAGGAGCATGTACTGAGGCATAGAGCACAGGACTCAAACCACATGGGTTCAAATCCCCACTTGCTCCCTTCTACCTGAGCAGCCTTGGGAAAAATCCATAAAGTGTTTTCTCCCTCTGGAACTAGTTTCCTAATCTATAAAATGAAAATAGGGATAGTACCTTACCTCAATGGTGGACTGTGTGGATTAAAATTAATAGCCCATACAAATCATGTAGAACAGTGCCTGGGTACATAGTAAGCACACAATTAATCTTGCTATTATTATTCTTACTATTGCTATATGATTCTAGAATATCCTGTATATATTTTTTCATGACACTCATCATACTTTTAATTATGAGTTTCATGTTTGTCTTTATTTCTAGACTGGAATCTTCATGGGTTCAAGGACATTTCTTGTTTAACTCATAGTAGGTACTCAGGAAATAATCACTTAATTGTTTTACATGCTGAATGTAGAGCCATGAACTAACCACACGAAATGTAAAAGCTTGAAGGAAAAGAAAGTGAATGAGATATAGTTAGGAGGATGATATACACATATGAGTACACACATATGTACATTGGTCAAATGGAAGTAAAAGATTTTTTGTTTCTAAGCCATTGGTATATAACACTCTGTCCCTACTCATATTTAAACTCCATTTTTCTTTGTGTGCTACATGATTCTGAAAGGGAATGTATTTTTCTGAGATTAACAGTTTTTAAAGTTCAGCAGGAGGACACTGCCCTTTCAAGCTTTGGGAATGAAGAATGGCCAAAGGAATTCTGGATGAAATTCCCAGTTACAACTTTCCGGTAAAATTGGCATTAGCAGTGCAATTGAGATGAACAAGTATTATATTCAGATGGCCTAAATGTTCAAGTTTCGTGCCAAATCCCCTGAAAAACTAACTGTGCTCCATGTATAAATGTACTCTTGGGCTCTGGGAACCCCAGGCCCAGATGTCTGTAAAGCCACATATATTTCTGCCATAAATGCAACTTGAAAACATGTTCTACTCTTATCCAGACCTCCAGACAAGGAAGTTGTTAAATGGGTTTTTTTTCTTCTTTCCTGTAAGTTGCCTTTGAAATATTGCTAAGCAGTTGTCCCACAGGGTGCGGGAGGAATTAGCAGCTGCAACAGTGCTTACGCTGTCATCTGGTTGGTATGCTGCTTCCTTTCACTCTCATGTTGGGGAAGAGCCCACCCATCCCCTGCATTCCTCCTGAGCAAGTTGTGTCAAGGAAAGGCAAGAGAGGAAGCTATCCCATCCTCCAGGGTGTAATCAAAAAGGAAGGTTTTAATTAGTTTCTCAGGATGTTCTCGGTTTCTGCACAAAACAGCCCTTCCCTTCTTTGGCATCAGAGCACTTCTTGGATTCTTCAAGAAACACACAGTTTTGCTCTCTCAGGCACCAAACTTTATGTATTCAGATGTAACAAGGACTCATAAAGCCTGTCTCTCCTAGCACTTAACACAATTGCAATTGTGTGTGTGTGTGTGTGTGTGTGTGTGTGTGTGTATTTGTTTAATTAGTTGATTTGAGACTCTCCCATTTTTCTGAGGATTCCATGAAGTCAGGAGCATACCTGATTTTGGTATCCATTATATCACTGTGTCCAGTGCACAGAAGGCCCTCAGTAAGTGACTGCAAAATAAAATAATGAACATGTGATTGAAGAATCATGCTCTATATCTAACAAAATATTGGGTTGCCCAAAAAGTTATTGAGTTTTCCACTTAAAAATTGCCTTTCCTTTACTCATGCAAAAAAAGCATTGACTTTTTGGCCAACTCAATAGGACCTAAATCATGTGTCCCACAGAGATCACGTCTTCATGAGGTTCCTAGAGCTGTTGATGATCGTTTTCTCTATGAATTATATTAGACACTTTTCTAAGTGCATCACATTTGTTTTCTCCATTAAGTCAAATAATCCTTATAACAACATTACAAGCTAGAGTCTGCAGATAGCCAGCCCCATATTACCAATAAGAAATCTGAGAGTCTGAAGGTGAATGAAATTTCCCAAGGTCGCATAGCAGCTAGTGGCAGAGCCTGGAATGCAGCACAGCCCAACTGACCCCAGAGTCTATGTGCCAGCCCACGTTGTGATTCTGCCTCCCAGGGCTCCTACACAGACGGCACTTTGGATCCACAGAGTATACGTGGCATAAGTATACGTGGCATAAGGTTCTAACTGGAAAAAAAAATGCACCTCGATTCAGGTCTATACACACACACAGCTTAGACTCAACAAGATCAAGGATCATGTTATCTTGAATGCCTTAATGGTGAGCACATGCATAGATATCTAGTGAGTCAAAAATCCACCTTATTTTTTTCTAAACTAGCATGTTAAGGATAGTTACATGAAAATATATTCCACTCCAAAGACGTCACAGAATCCCAAGTGGCTAAAGAATAGAGGTTAAATCCCATGAAAATAAGATTTCTGTATGAAGAAATGTCCCTACGGTATGTAAAGACAAATGAGGGTATACTTCAATTCCAAATGGAGTTTTAGACACAAGTAGATGAGCAGGAAAACATTTCTCTCTCCTCTGAATTCCCGCTTCACATTGGGTCATTTTCTGGCTTTTGACATTTAACATGCTGGAGTCCGATATCTGTGCCCTTGTCTCATCTCCCACAAAACTGGGAGCCCCTTAAAATCGCACAGTGTCTTGCAGTAAAAGGCAGTGTGCTGGAAAGAACACGATTTTTATTCATGAATGGAATTGCCACTTACTGTTTGTACAACCATGGGCAAGTTGTTTAACTTCTCCCATCCTTGATTTATTCATCTATAAAATGAGGTTAATCATGGTACATAGTATTATTAGCTAGAATATTAAGAGCATTTGAGACTTTGGTTAAATGGAGCAGATTGAAACATATACACTTTACTCCAGAAACACATTAAAATTTCAGTAAATAAAAACTTCTAAACTCATAAAGACAAAGAAAGCAAGGGAAGAGAGATAACACAGGGAAAAATATGTATGTATGCAAAGCAATGGACTGATTTGTGGTAACTGGGTTGGCAGACCAGCAAATACAAAAACCCTTCCGTGAATGAAGTCATGAGGAAGTCACAGGTGCTGGAGGCAGGAGGCATTTTGGAAGTGGGTGTCAGCGGGGATGCAAACAAGAACACTGTCTAAAAGTTGTTGTAAGGAGCAGTGAAACCCCGGACCTCCTCTCTCCCCTGCACAGCCGGGAATTCACATGGCTTAACTAGGAATAATGTTTATGTGAACATAGCAAGGTCAGACTATTAATCTGACCAAAAATTATAATTTAAATTACATTATAAAAATGAAGACAGTAGAAATGTGTGTTTTGGGGTAAGAGGAGGTTTTTTTTATTGATTTATTGGGGTGACATTGGTTAATAAGGATTACATAGGTTCCAGGTGTACAATTCTATAGTGCATTGTCTGTGTGTTGAATTGTATATTCACCACCCAGTGTCAGTTCTCTTTTTATCACCATATATTTGGCTCCCCCTCCCTTTCTCCCTTGCCCCCAGGTAACCACTAAACTATTGACTGTGTCCATGAGTTCTTTTTTCTTTGTCACTTTCAGTTTTATATTCCACATATGCGTGAAGTCATATGGTTCTTGGTTTTTCCTATCTGGCTTATTTCGCTTAGCATGATGTTCTTGAGGTCTATTAACTTTGTTGCAAATGGCAATATTTCATCTTTTCTTACAGCTGAGTAATATTCCATTGTACCACAGCTGCTTTATCCAGTCATCTATCAAAGGGCACTGGGTTGTTTCCATGTCTTGGCCTCCGTGAACAATGCTGCAATGAGCATTGGGGTACATAAGTCTTTGTGGACTAAGGTTTTCAAATTATTTTGCTAGATCCCCAGAAGCAGGATTGCCAGGTCATATGGTAACTCCATTCCCAGTTTTCTGAGGAATCTACACACAGTCCTCCATAGCGATTGTACCAATTTGCATTCCCAATAATAATGTGCGAGAGGCCCTTTCTCTCCATATCCTCTCCAGCACTTGTTATTCCTTGTCTTGTTGATAACAGCCATTCTGACAGGTGTGAGGTGGGATCTCATTGTGGTTTTGATTTGCATTTCCTGATAGCTAATGAGATGAGCATTTTTTCATATGTCTGCTGGTCATATATCTTCATGGGAGAAATGTCTGTTCAGGACAAGTGGAGGTATTTAAGAAAGCTAAATAATTTTCCTCCCATTGTAGGGTGTCCATAGGTGATATCTAAAATGGACAAATTAATAAATAGCTGTATAGCATATTATGAAAAACTATGGAGGCCAATATCAGAAGGAACAGCTAAAAGGATTAAAAGTGGTATCCTCTAGGGAGTGAGGAAGACTGCATAAGACAGGGGCTAATATTTTGCATTGTAAGCTTTGAAGAATGATTTGACTTCTATATTAATGCACATTTTTAATCATAAATTATATGTTTTTAAAAATGAGTGCTGGGCTACATAAGGCAGTCATTAAACAGCAGCAGTAGCTCTCTTAATTCCTGTTTATTTTTATTTTCTCCACATATTTATTCATGTTCATATTTATTGCCCTGTAGCCTCTCATTAAATGTTGACTAAAGGATTGAAACAATGAACCACCAAGGGTCACATATTGAATCACCAAAAGAATCTTCAGAAGGGAAAAAAAGGAAATGACACATTTATTGCCTTATATTTTATAATGTAAGGAATGACCTGTCATCCAGTAACAAAGTTCTGAACAATTAATAATCAAGCTTCTTGGCACTTTTTACGGGAGGGATAGTGAGAAGCTGCTATAAATAGGAAATTAGGTACCTGTCCCAAAGGCACCGGTTGTGAAATAGGAGAATTATGTTCAACTTGAAAAACTCCCTTAAAATACTATTAGCTACCTAAACAAGTAAATTAATCTGACAGCATCAACTCTTAAAATGACCTGTGCTATCACCACTGTTACATGTGTCTGCATTTCCATCCCCCGCCTCCACAAGCCTGATGGTGATTGACTTGTCACTGGTATTGATCACATGACATGATCCCTGAGTCTGGGGATACTTACTCTTGGGGACTTTGGCACATATTAGTACATACACACACGTGCTCAGAATTTACACAGTGCCAACAAGCAACCACTAACTTTCAGAGCCAATTTCACATTTGGTTTTAAATTTAGTGTTCTGTCCAGAGTCTTCCCTCAGGAGTTTCCCATCCCTGCAATTCTCCTTCCAGTGTTTTTTCATTAGGATTAACAAAAAGAAATAGATTAGGGTAAGAAGAGAGGAACAGGTCCTCCTGGGCGAGTTGCTTATGCCCTGTACACTCTGCTATTTTGTTTCTTTCCTGACCCCTGAATGCTATAGCCACAGCTTTGTCACTGAAGCAGAGATCAATGGAGATCAATGGTCTGGACCTCAGCCAAGGAGAAGCACTGTGGGTCCATCTGTCTGTCTGTACATGCGCTTGTTTGTTTGAATGAAGGAAAAAATAGCATTAGGGACCATATAGTAGAAATCCAGATGACATGAACTTTTGAAGAGTTTTAAAAATTATATTTCCAATAGTAACAGTAAATTAAACTCTCTCTCCCAACAGCCACATATACTGCTCAGCAAAGCTGGTGATTTATGATTAATAATCTCCTCAGAAATGCAAAACCCAGGCAAACAACAAAGGTTCAGATTAAACCCAAGCCAAACCAACAGATGCCTGGCACCATGTACAAATGCCACCAAATGCTGGCTCCCATGGAATGCATGAAGGAGGGAATTCCAGAAACACTGAGTCAGCCTGAGCCCATTTGCCACTGTTGGGCATGGTCAGGGACATGGGAAAGCCCCAAGCAAAGAGCTCAAGTTTTGCAAATCCATTTTCTCATTAAAAATCTTAAATGATATAACGTTTCTAATCATGGAATAATTATCTGAATTCTGGGTTATAATATCATTTCATAAGAATTAAATGTCAAAAGAATAAAAATGGTGCTCCAAAGGAGACTAGAAGATTTGCAATTATGGGGAAATGTCAGTGGATATGTGCTGGGAATTAACCTAAGCCAATTTCACTGTTCATAATTATTAGGCTATTTTTGGTAGGTAAGTCCTATAATAAGAGGTATGTGAATATTCTTGGTAGGTTGAGGAGACATAACATTTTAAAGGAGACAGAAAATAGTGGTACTGTCCTGTTCAAATGGTATGTATGGTCAGCCTAGTCCCACTGGGCTAAATTCGAGGTGTCCATACCTACTGTTTGAAATGAAACAATATCATTGTTTTCTGTCCCATTTAAAATGGTATGTCTGGTTAGCCTAGTTCATAGTCTCCTCCTACAACCTTGCTACCATGTACAGCAAGTCACAAATTGAATTATGCTATACACACATTTATTATCAAGCAATCATAAAAGGCATCACACAACCAACTTCTAAACTTTTAGGTGCTTGGACAATATCAAGTATAAAAAGTTCCCTCAAAACAAACGCAAGAGTGTTTTAAAAGCAGGATTTAGCTAAATTCAGCCAAACAAGCACTCTAAATCAGCAAGCTAACTGGAGACCATCAGAGTTAAGCCTTGGGTACCATGCTGAAAGGCACAGATTACCTGGCTTGCTACATTTTAATGCCTCAATTTTTATGCAGGGATGAGGATTTATGTCTTTAATATTTCTAGCCAGTCCACATTCCCAAACACAACCAATTTCTTGAATAAAAACCTACTTCTAACATTTGCCATGCCACTTTCCAAATGCTGACATTCATTAAGCAGCTGAATTTCTTGCAATATCTAACTCTGGAGCAGGGTCCTTCAGTTAGATGCTAATAAACCATGCACTGGGTTGAAGAGTGTACCCCCAAAATTCATGTCCACAAGGAATTTGTAAATGTGACCTTATTTGGAAATAGAATCTTTGCAGATATAATGAATTTAAGATGGGGGTTATAATGGATTAGAGTAGGCTCTAACACAATGACTGGCATCTACATAAAAAGAGAAAATTTTGGACACAGACTCATACAGAGGGGAGAACCCTTTGTGACGTCAGAGGCAAAGATTGGATTGATGCATCTAGAAGCCAGAGAACCTCAAGGACATCTGGCAGCCACCAGAAACAAGAAGGGTGGAGTGGAATGAATTTTCTCTCAAAGCCTCCAGAAGAAATCAGTCTTTCTGTCACCTCAGTTTTGAACTTCTAGCCTCCAGAAATGAGAGAATAAGTTTCCCTTGTTTTGAGCCTGTCTGTAGTTATTTTTTTTTATTCTTAGACTGACTAAGGTGACATTGATTAATAAGAATTGCATAGGTTCCAGGTGGGAGAGGAGGGAGGGGGTAGGAAAGGAGGAAGGGGGAGCCAAAAATATGTAGTAATTTATTTAATGGATTTATTTAAATTCATTTAGTCATTTCAGGGTCTGTTGAATCTTTGGTATTAAAGTGTCTGGAATATAAGCTGCAGTTCTGAAACTTCTTGTCTGTGTGACCTGGAGACAGCCTCTGTTGGATATCTATGTAACAATAATGTGCACCTCACAGGTTTGGAGTAAGGATTTAACAGACCACATAAGTCACATATGAATCCCATGTGGTACACAACGCTAGGTAAGTATTTGCTTATTTCCTCCATAAACAAATGTCTTGTGCTTTCTGTTAGATCTCATTTGTTTCAGTATGGAGCTCACCCTTTCGTGTTATGGGGTCCAGGACAAGAGAAAGCATAAGCGATAGACACAGAAGCTTGCTCTCCTTTTCAGGTTTGCCTAGAGACTCCAGAGAGCTACAGATAATGAATGGGAAAGCCCCAAGCCCAGGAAAAGACAGGGCCCTGCAGAGAGGGGGGTCAGGTACCCTACTTGCTCCAGGTGCCTTCCCCAGCAGAATGACAGTAGCTGGGAGAACATTCAGTATGAGTACCTTCAGGATAAGCTGAGTTCCACCCTTAACAGTTCACCCCTATACTACCACCACCCCAATACCACCCACACTCTTCCCTCCACTTTTAGGACCAAAGCTAGAATGGGTTGAACAGGCTGCAAACAGTGGCACTCCACAGTGCAAGTCAATGACCATAGTACTGCCCTGCTTAGTGGAAAGTTGATGAACTTGGGAAACTGAGAAAGTAGGTTTGAAGCCAGGATCCAGTTTTCACTACCTGTGTCACCTTAGGAAACTCAGGTTGAAGACCTCAGCCTCAACTTCTCACCTGAAAAAAGGCATCTCTCACTTCCCTTGTTGACTTGGCAGCAAAGATTATATAAGACGGTATGTAGGAAGCATTTTACACAGTGCCTGACTCATAACTGGCTCTCAGCAAACAAGAGTTCAGTTCCTCCCCGCCCCCCCCCCCTTACCCTGTATATACTCTACTCACTGTGCCTTCCCTCCTCTTCTATTCTCATGGAAATACTGTCTTCACTCCACCGCTGGCTTCTCACAACTTCTCTGATACTTCCTGGATCCCTCATCCTGCATTTTTCCTACACCACTGTTTTCACTTTTAATGGTAATTAGAGATTTGTGGTTTTTGAGCCAAGAACTAACTATTCTCAAATTCTCACAGCAACCCTCCAACACAGGTCATACTTTCCATAATTTAAATAAAAGGAAATCAAGGCTAGTAAGGATTAAACTTACCAAACTAACAAGTGAGTGAATCAAAATTTAAACTCAGTGTGTCTAACTCCCCAGTCTCTACACTACACAGCCTGTAAGATTTAGTCTATATTGCCTTTCATGTTATGTCACATTTTATGTATGTAATCCAAATGCCAACTGATCACATACATGAGTGCTGACTTAGCACGATATTTACTCCATATTATATGCCAAACGAATGTCAGCTAATGATTATTACAAAGAGTTAATCAGTAATTAATTAGTTGATGATTAAATAATGGTGAATGTGCTCATTATCCACTAGACATTTTCAGACAAAAGAACATCCTGAAGCAAGGAAGGGTTTACCTTCTAGTTCTTCTAAAATTATTGATTAAGCCAGAATCCAATCATGTCTTTTATAAAAGCAGATGAAAGAGAACTAGGAAGACTTGGGTCCACTCCAGTAATACAATGAGACTGCCTCAGCATAACCTTCAGTGTTTTTACGGATGGTATGTTGATGTGTTGACATGATGGTTGTTAAGGCTTTGATGAAAAGATATTAAAGGAAGAATGGTAAAAACAAGACCATGAGCCATGTAGAGATGGTAATCTAGGGGTGGCCCATTTTTATATACTTGCTCATCTCTCCATCCGACAATGAAGGCCCCACCCCAACCTCATTCACCCTGTGTTGGAATCCAGCTACATTACAGCCTTAAGTTAGACTAACACAAGAGTAGTTATGGAGTGACGGAAATCCGATTCCTCCAACCATAGTTATAATGAGGGACTTCTTATCATCAATCAATTTCAGCAAGCCTACTCTGAGCTGATTTTGTTATCTGAACCCTGGCAACTGGGCTTCAGCTCCTAAATCAGGTAGAGATTGCTCATTTTTTCCCAGTCCGTTTCAAAGACCAAATGGCCAACAATGGAGCAAAGTGAGATCTCTGCCTCAGATCTTAGAGGAACAGGACTGGGTCAGTGCTCAGGACTCCTACTGTCTCAATTAAGAAAAGCCTAAGGCAGTGTCCACACCCATGTGATGAAAGAGTTAGTTACTCTGATAAAAATCTCACCACTGATTTCCTGAGAATGGAAAAGTGAGATACAGTGTCTGGCAGAGCTACTGATGCTGACTAGTCGTGGGAGGTTGTTATTGTTTTGTTTCCCTGCAGGAGGAGGGGAATGCATGTTTTGACTTTATATTTGGCACTCAGCCGTCTCCAAGGGAAGGGCTCTGATTCAGGCCAGCAAAAGACTCAGTTGCTTTTGACTGGATTTTATTAACCTGGATGGTCATATAGACATATCACAAGCAGAAAGGAGGCTCCCCTAAACCAGAACCAGTATCCTGTGCCCACGCACTGACCCTCACTGTAATGTGTGCTGGGAGTAGTCTGAAGCAGCCTCTACTTTGGCTGCCTGGGGAGCAATGTGCAACTCTTTGCAACATGGTCACAACTGGGGTTTCCCAGATGTCTGAAGTTCATAGATCCATTAACATTAAAAGTAATTCCTGGCAAGCATAAATGTTATAAAATCTCAAAAACCTACTATGATCTAACCACTATTATTTCATAAAATAAGGAGATTTTAAGAACAAAAAAAGGTAGAAAGGTCATGATCTCAGAATAAAGGATAGTCTTTGAATTAGTAATTAAGCACTATACCATTCTGATTATTTTTATGTGACTACAAACCAGTAAAAATATAACAACTCAGAGTGGTATTTTTCATATCCTGGGAAATCCTTCAATATGATTCAAAGAGGGATCCTAAAGGAGCATTTCTCATCTATTACACATGTTTAAGGTGTATATTTGGAGTTTTGTTATCAAGTTCACAAAAGTCTAAGTTTGAATTAATGAAATCCTGGCAATAGCAATAAAACCCTGGGAACAGATTTGCCTGCTACAATCTGAGCCCACAGCTGACCCCAGCCCCTCCACTGTCATTCTTGGCCCCTGCGGCCACAGTGCTCACTTCTGCCTCTGAACTCTCTCCTATGGGGCCCCGATTAGCACTTGGCATTTAATCCCACAGCACTTTGCACCATCTTTCATAATGACAGCTCACAGCACCTACTTACCTACATTACATTCTATACATATTTTCTAGATGAGTAGAATTCTTGAGGTTATTCCAAATTCAAGGGCAAGAAAGTCCCTGGCAAAATGTAAGGCTGAAACATAAATATGGTTGCCTCTGCATTAAGATTAGTAATTGCAAATACATACAAGGGCAAAAAGATAATATGAGCACAGAAAATCAAAAGAAATTTTCTTTTTAATTATCAAGGCATCTAAAAAGAACATCTGGGAACTAAAAGCAGGTTTTCCAGGCACCAGTTCTTTCTTAAACCATGCTTTCTACCATGCTTCCATTTAAGAAGTCTTAGCCTTCTTCCTTTCAAGTCCAGCCTCTCTTCTCAGAAACGTTCCAACTGTCCCAATCCAATCTCCAATGACTTTTCCCTCCTACAAGTTCCTGGAATATTTATTATCTTTTCTTTTCTTTGCCAAAGCAAATATTAAAGCTTATTAGTATGAGTAGCACAATGAGGACTAAATAATAGACTTTTTTTTCCTTCCTACCTCCATTTCTTTGTACATTAAGCAAGATATTCCCACCCCCACCTCCTACACACCTGGAAAACCCTATTCTTTCCTCAAGAGTCAAACAGCACTATTACTTCTTTCTCTTTGCACCTACATGGTTCTCTTCCCTCTACACCAATTAATTACTTCCTCTGCCATGATCCCATGTAAATTTTTGTCATTGAGCAAAAATAGCACTTGCATTATTCTAAAATTGTTGAGATTAAAATTCAAATGGGTAGTAACATTACCTGACATCCTCTTTGGTTGCTCAATCCAGCTCACAATGACTAATTAAAACTTCTCCTGTCCCTTCTAACCTCTGAAACAGTCTTGCCCCACCTGATAGTTAGCATATGAACTTGTCTCTTAGTTTAAAGAGAACATGGAGACTAGCACATGAGAATTCCCAAATATGAACTATTTCTGTAATTTTCAATATTCAAAACAACCCACATTGAACCTTTACTATCTTCTTGCCTTCTCCATACAGTGGAGGATATGTTCCTTCTTTATCTAAGATTACTTTCTTTAGATGCCAATATTTTCATCTTCTTACAAGCTATAAATATTGTATATCTCTTTTTTCAAACTTTCAACTAAATTTCATCATTTGGCTCTTACTATGGTCTGAATGTTTGTGTTCCCCACCAAAATAATTATAATAATTGTTGAAACCCTAATTCAATGTAATGATATTAGGAGATGGGACCTTTAAGAGATTCTAAAATCATGAGGATGGAGCCCTCACGAATGTGATTAGTTCTCTTATAAAAGAGACCCCTCAGAGCTTCTTAGCCTCTCTCAGCATGTAAGGATATGAGAGAAGTAGCTGACCCAGACAGAGTCCTCACCAACCATGCTGGGGCCACAATCTTGGACTTTCAGCCTCGCAATCTGTGAGATATGAATTTCTGTTGTTTGTAAGCTACTCAGTCTGTGACATTTTGTTGTGACCACAGGAACAGACTAAGACAGATCTTAAATGTACATAAACCTCTTCCATTTAAAAAAACAAAATGATTTATCTTCACTCAACCCTTCATTCTTCTGTTCCTACCCCCAGCTCCTACAGCATCTCTCTTAATACTTTTATAGCTCCTGCAGATCACCTATACCTGCTGTCATCTTTTCCTCATCTCCCACAAACTCAATCCACTCTAATCTGGCATGAGGTGGCCTATTTATACCTCTCTCCCATCACCTCCCATCATGTGTCCTCACTGTAGTGTTGCAAAATTTAGAAAATACAACTACAAGATGCTCAGTTCAATTTAAATTTCAGATAAACAACAAATAATTTTAGTAGATTTTTAGTTGCAATCTGGAGCCTATTTATACTAAAAAGGTATTTATTGTTTATGCAAAATTCAAACTAGTTACCTGCATTTTATCCAGCAACCCTCCCTCTCCCACACAGTACAATGAAACCACCCTGGATGCCTTCTGGCCCTTTGAATTTGTAAGGTTTTTCACAGACTTTTACAGATGCTGGTTGTATTTTTTTTCCTAGGGCTGCTGTAACAAATACCCACAAACTATGAGGTTTAAAACAATAGAAATCTGTTGTCTCACAATTTTGGACTTAGCAGTGTGAAGTCAGGGTGTTGGCAGGAATGCACTCTCTCTAGAACATCCAGGGGTGGCTCCTTCCTGTGTCTTCCTTCTGAACCTTCCTGCTGAACATTGGTTTGCAGTAGCATAACTCTAATCTCTGGGAAGGTCTACATGTCATTGTCTTCCCTTTCTTTGTCTTCTAAGGACACAAGTCATACTGCACTAGGGGCCCACCCCTACTCTAGTATGACCTTATCTTGATTTAATTAATTATAGAAGCAACAAGTGTATTTTCAAATAAAATCACATTCTGAGGTATTGGGGGGTTAGAACTTCAACATATCATTTTGGGGACACAAGTTAACCCATAACACTAGTCCTTCTGCTAGGAATACACTGTCTTTCCATTTCCCTAGGTTTTCTTACTCACTTCTATACACTCTTTAGATTTCAACTTAATTGACAATTCTCTGACTTTCTTGACCAAATCCTATTCCCTTATTTTACACTTTTATAGGACCATATACTTCTCTCTTCATTGCAAGTTTAGAAGGCGAAGAGTCTATGTGAAGAATCTATATGGACTTGCTTGAAAATTTAATGATGTTCTCATCTGGACTGTACACTTTATAAAGGGAAGAACCAGCTTATTAATACACTTTGGCTCTGAGCATATGACTTACACTTAGTAGATGGTTAATGAAGACTTTTCCTACAAATGAAGAAATAAATGGACAAATAATTTTTTAGCGTGAATGACTTGAGGGCTGAAGAGAGTCTTTATATTTGTAAAGTTTTATAATAGTCTTCAATTTGTAGTATAGAAATGTCTCTAGATAGCTCAGCTTTTACTTTTACTCTTATAAGCTATGGAGTAACAAAGTCAGTGTTCGAGTATCAAAGAGGGCACTTTTGGAAGATTCTTATGATTATATGGGTGCTTAAAAAACAAAACTAGGCCCAGGAACTAAGGCACTGTTGAAAAAGGCCTCAGAAGCAAAGCTCATTCATTGTTTCCATCCTCCTCTGTTAACTTCTTGGAAGAGATAATGCATCTCTATGTCTGACTAATTATCTGAGTCAGTGGAATCTCTTAGCCATATATGCTTAATGATGCTGAACCAAGAGATTTTGCCAAGGTCTGCGTAGAGATAGAGGAAAATTTATTGAAAACTCATCTACCTGGCTTTGAGACTCCACTAGTTTGGATTTTAAGTTTGCTTGCATTGACCCGTGTGTTCTTTGGAACCTATCTTGGATTGTTTCTTGGATTGCTTAGAGCCAAATTAGCAAAAATAGCTTCTTCTAAGAATTTATACAGCTTGAATAAATCAGTGTTAGAAGCTGAACTTCTTAACACCTAGGCAAACAGAAGATATAATCAGTTTTGCCCTAAAATAACTAAAGTAGACTTTAA
The DNA here is from genome assembly GCA_004026885.1 of Lyroderma lyra. Lineage (NCBI taxonomy): Eukaryota > Metazoa > Chordata > Mammalia > Chiroptera > Megadermatidae > Lyroderma > Lyroderma lyra. The sequence goes on along the minus strand of PVJL010000001.1, from coordinate 319,613 downwards.
ATATTTCTAATGGAGTCTGATCCTTTAATATGCTCCAGAGCTGTTGATTTCAAGTTCAATAGATACCTGTGACTTTCACACTGTTTGTGGTATAATTATTGTATGCTCAATAATTTAATGGATGAGTTAGAAAAACCCACTTTTTCCTCCTGTGTTTCTTCTTTACTTTCACACCCACACTACTTCTGGCATCTAATGTGTGGTTTTCCCTACACCAAGCAATTATGTGACACCAACTGGGTGTCCCACAATTTAACTCAATTCTGACATGATCTACCTGGAGATAGCATAAGATCCCGCAGGTTAAGGGCTCAGGCCCAGGAGAATGTCCTCCATTTCAGATGCCAATTGCAAATAGCTGGTCCCCAAGTTACCCACAACTCCATCCTATCTAGAACCTACAACCCCTTCCTCAGATTCAGTGAATTTGCTGGAGTGGCTCACAGAACTCGGGAAAACCGCCACATTTATTGGTTTATTAGAGGCTATCATAAAGGATGCATATGAAGAGCGAAGTGAAGAGTACAAAGGGTGAGGTCTGGGAGGGTTTGCATGCAGGGGCTTCTTTCCCTACTGAGTTGAGATGTGTTACCCTCCTAGTATGATGGTGTTTCCCAATTTGGAAGTTCCCAGAACCTCCTCGCATTGGGATTTTATGTGGGAATACTCAATTATTAACTATTAACTCCATTCTAGCCCTTCTTCCCTCTCTAGAGAAGCTGGGGGTTGTGGGGCAGCATTGAAAATTCCAAGCTTCTAATTATGGCTTTCATTAGAAAGACCTGTCCCAATCCAGGAGCCCATCTGGAGTCACCCAATCAGAACAAAAGATGTTCCTAGTACTCTTACCACTTAAAAATTTATAAACATTTTAGAAACTCTGTGTCAGGAGCTGGGAGGCAGAGACCAATATACATATTTTATTATCTCACAATGAGGAAATAAATTTTAAGTGGACCCTCTTATGTATCTACTCTTCCAATGGAATTAGCCAAATCATTCCATTCCCTACAAATATTTCAGTGATGAGTCAGGGTTCCTATCAAATGACCTTACTTGAGGATCACTTTGAATTTGCTTATATATGTCTTTAAATAATATTCATGTTCTAAAGTAAATTTTATTGCTTTGTCCACGCTTTTTACCTGTACTTTGTTACTACTATTCTAGCTCATCTAATTTATACACATTTTTATTAAATTCCAGTAGTAGCAAAAATAGTTTTCAGGTAGACAAAATAAGTTATTTCAACCCTGTTTCCCTTTTGTATATAAATAAGGTGTATTACCTGTAAAGACATTTAAAGGCTTTTATTACATCAGATGAAGTAAAAATTATCCAAATTGTATCAAAGTACAAGGGAAAAAGAGACATATTTGAAGTGAATTTTGTTTGGAAATCTGATTTCTATGGACAGCCACTGGGTGAAGTCTGCGGTAGGGATGGTGGCTCTCAGCTAGGTATTCTTGGTAACCAGCATAGTCCCTCACAGACAGTCTCGACCCAATAAATATTTGTTGAAAGAATATGTAAATCAAATTAAAAATAAAAGCAAATATTAGGCTTTCCAGAATTAGAGCCTCTAAGAACATAAAACATTTAGTGGACAAATAAGCAATATTATTTGATGATACTTTCTAAAGAAAGATGTTCTTTTGAACATTTCAAATATTGACAATGCACTGTAGAACTGTATGCCTGAAACCTATGTAATCCTTGCTAACAGATGTCACCCCAATAAGTCTAATAAAAATAAATTTAAAAAAATATTGTTCTACCCAGTCCTATTTTTGTACAAAAATAGGAAGTTATTGGATTAGAGAATAAAAACAGGTATGACTAACTTCAAGGATGCAGAGATAGTCCTGAGAAGCTTTAAGATGAGACCAAGTTGTGAACTTGCCTTCTCAGATAATATATGCTATCTTAGATAATATAAAAAGCTGCAAATGGATACAGAGCTGAAGTTGGCATTCAGTTCTTGCCTAGGTAGAGGAAAATGGCAATAAGCAACCTAGTGAATACCAAACATTTACCAAAGCAAATCCAGTGGGGTCCAGGATATCAATCTTGTTCAATGTTTTATCAGCATCACAATACAATGGTTCAAATTAAACTCAAATGCAACAAGTTTTTCTATTTATGTACAGTACCACCAAGCTATGAATAGAACTATTATAGATCCTCTTTAGATTGTTATAAATGCCTAGATAAAAGCCTACAGCTACCCAGATAGAATCACCATTTCTCAGTCTTCAGACCGGACTCTGGGGAGAGCCTAGTGGTTCTCCTCTCAGTGCTGTTTAGATAATGCGTCAACATAGGGCTCTACATGAAGTATCTGAAGGTAAAATATGTTTACCAGGCAGAGGTGCTGTCTCTGACACAAGACTAACAAACTAAATACAGCATGGATTTGTTCGCTCGTGGAGATGCAGAGAAGATGACAAGAAAGCTAAATGATTATTTGAGAGCTTCCTCTGAAATAGAAGCAGAATTCACTAGTTATCTGGGCTCAGGGGAGAAAGGGTTGAAATGTGCTTTTCTACTAACTCATTTTATTGGAAATATTGATTATTATATATTGAATCAGAGTATTATTGGGAAGCAACATATACATCAGTTCATCAAGTTTATGAGTCACGGAATAAACAGAACAGAAAGGAAAGGATCCAAAACAGACTGGGGATGCACCATAGGAGCAGGAAAACATGGGCTGTACAGTCGAATAGAACCAGAGTCATGGTTCTACCACTTCCTATTGAATATCCTACAGCAAATTGCTTAGGTGTCTGAAATCTCCTTTCTGCATGTGTGAAATGGAGGTAAAAACATCTATTGTAAAGACTGGTTAGGTGGGATAAACGAGACAAGTTATGACTATTGCCTGGCATGTAGGGCAGGGGTCTACCTGTCCAAAAAGGAAAAGAGATGATGAAGTGAGCGACAATGCAGTGATCGGACCAATATGTGAGTCAGTTCCTGAGAGTGGGAAGAGTTGTAAAATGATCCATTGCAGCAGACTCTCCAGCAAACTGGTTTTCAACTCTAAAAACTACATTTTGTTACACATTCATGAAATTTACTAAAACTATTAGCAGATCATACCCAGCTGACAACTGTGGAGATAAAAAATTAGTAAGAAACGGCTTTTGTTTGTATGCCTTCATCTTTTTCTAGATCTTTTGTTACCAGTAACAAGAAGTTCTCTGTACTCTTTGGTCTATGTTTACATTTATCAGTGTGAACTGACACCAAATGGAGTGGGACAGCTGATAGGAATGTGGCTTTTCCTCAGGCTCCATCCTCTCCACATTCACAGACAGACAGACACACAGAGACAAACAGACACAGACTTAAAACCTCCTCACAGGCACGTACAGTCAGAGATCCAGACATACACATATCAACCTACCTATAAGACAGTCTTAACCCAACACATCATCTCATTTAAATTACTAGCAGCTACAAGGGTTTCCAAATGATATTCAATAAGAGTGTCAATTATACTTGATGAAAAAAATTTATAGATCAAACACCAAACATTATTTATAAAAATTTTTAGAATACAGCTATACTTCTGCTTCTATCTAACATTAGATTGGACTGTTTCAACACAGAAGATAACCATTAGATATTATGCAAATTACTTGATTTAAATTTGCTTATTTCTTTTTAATATATCAGGACAATTAACATGAGACTTGGATACTTGGCAAGTAATTTTAATAAAGCAATATATCTATATCTCTGTTTTATAGCTAGGCAGTATTCAGACTATTGTAAAGGGAGGGAAATACCCATTTTTTTATCTAAGATACTCATCTATGATCTAAGACAGTGAAAATATGACAAGGAAACAAACAAGATGGCGTACTCTCCTTATATAGGAAGTAGAGGCAATGGAATGAGGTGGAGATGGTGGTAACCTGGTGAGCAATGCTGCTGACAAAGTGACTCTCCAGTGAATCATGAAGACCAGGCTCCAGCTCCATGACTGGAGAGCACCAACCTAAACCACAAAGCTTTCATATTTCTGTGGTGAGAAAGGATCAAGATGTGAGGCCAGAACTTGAAAAGACTACTACTAGGATACAAGAAATAAAAGGGTTTAGTCAAATACCACGTATTGTATCTGACCCATGACTTTATAAGCCTCCAAGGAAAGGCCCATCCCTGCATTTGACTGCCATTGTATGTACACAGAGAGAAGAGCATGTTGACATTTTGGAGAAAGTATTGCTCTGTTAGCATGTATGCCGTTGAGGATGCCCTGAGACATCTCCCATCAGTTCCCATTCTGGCTTCTCTTGACTCAATGATTTCAGTCTATGCAGGGATCATACCCCAAAACAACTATACATCCCACCTGACCGAGTGCATCATTCTTCACAGTTTGATCTCTAATGCTATGAAAGGACATTTACGCCACCTTCCTCAGTTCTGAAGTTCTGTTGAAAACATCAGTGTTGAGGTTAAATACAAAAAGACTGATCATACAGACCAAGTAGCAGCTACGGGCCAAAGTCAACATGTTTGGAGAATTAAATGAGATAATGTCTGTGAAAGTGCTTGTAAACGGGAGCACGCTAACAACTGTTCTGATGGTGCCCTTAGTGGAACTTCACAGATGCAAATTCTCGCATCCATGTTACAATAAGTCCTTTGTATTAGTGTCAGATGAGAGACACCTGGCTGGAGAACATTTCCTTAGCGAACAAGAGTCTTACTCACTGGGAAGAGTTAGGTAATCTGCAATTATAAGTAGGTCGGTCACATCTCGCTATGGTGTTTATTTCTAGGAGCCACATTTGAAGAGCATATAGACAAACGGGACAACAGAAGAGAGTGATCAAGTTAATGAGAAGTTGGAAACCTTGTCCTATCAGGTTGAAAAAGTTGGAAATAAGTACCCATCCCCCAATGTTTAAAGAGAACAGAGTTACAATGAAGTGCAAGAGAACAGAAAAAGGTTGGGGTGGAAGTCACATAGAGACAAATTTTAGCTCGATACAAGGAAAACTCTAATCATGAGAACTCTGAAAATATGTAATATATTTTTCCTTTCCTTTCCCTCCCTCTCTCCTTCCCTCCCTCCTTTCCTCCCTTCCTCCATTTCTCTGCACTGACCTTTTCAGAGAAGCCTCTGAGTGGCTATATCATGACAGGTACTTTCTCCGCATAGTTGCCATACCCTACACATGTGTCCTTACCTGCTGGCCACGGTTGATTGGAATAGGAACGGTCCCAGACTCACAGGCCCCAGACAGTAAGGCGGTTGAGCCTGAGATGCCAGTCACAACAAGGGGCCTCTATTTAGGATAATAAATGATTAACAAAGCCAATCAGATCCTCTCTCTCTCTCTGAATGTTTGATTTTTATAGGTACCTCAAAAGCATCTCCTAGCTGATAGCAGAACTAAAAGCAGAGAGAGGGAGAACAAAAGAGAAAGGTAAAGAACAAGAGAAAACCCTGAAGCTACAGGGGCCTAGGTAGTGGTAAAAAGCTGGGATCGCTGACACAGAGGAAGCACTTACCACCTACTGCTTCCATCTTTTATGTAGATGACAAATTAGTCATTAGAGCAGGGCTGTGCCTGGCTGCTTAGTATTCAAGAGACCTGTGATGTTGGCTACCCCGTCCACGGTTCAGCTGATGAGATCTTTCTCTTCTCTCCACTTTCTTTGTGCTCTTATACTCAGTCTGCACTCACAGAGTCAACATGAGCATGTGCCAGGGCAAACTCTCAACTTCCAGAAGCTTAACACTATTATAATATAAGCAATATACACAGGAAAACAAAAACAGAATCTACCCGAGATAGAAAAACTACTGTTATTTGTCATGTGTGTCTGTACGATCTTTATAAGTCTGTGGGTATGTACTGCTTCACACAAACAAACTTGCATGTGCACACACGTTCATACACAAAGGGGTCATGTAATGCATACAATCTGAAATTTAAAATTTTTTACTCAAGTTAATCTTTCTAGACCAGGAACTTTATTTTACCCTTATAAATAAGGTATAGCATTTCTTTACATTACTGTGTCACAATATATTTTTTAAATCCCTTTTTTAAATTTTAGGTTTTTCCTAATTTTTTACTATCATAAGAAGCACTGTGTTGAGCGTTCTTATAGTTCAACTTTGTATACACATTGACAATTTTTTAGAATAAATTTCTAGATGTTCATACCAGAAGATGTGATCATATTTATGATTTTAGATTCAGATTGCCAAATTGCTCTCTAAAAGATTTTATCAATTTCCATTTCCAATTGTGGTATTCTTTGAACCAAAGAAGCTCTATTACTAAAAAAGAAACAAGTCATAATCATCTTTTAGAGAAATTTAGGAAAATTTTCCTGAATCTGCATGATAGTTGAAATATTATATCCCAAACTATCACACAGCTAAAACTATGACTTGAAATCTGTGTATTTATATATCTGTCTTTTTAGGCAATGGCCTTGGAAGTACTGAGCTTTAGTCTTGCAGGTTTCCCACATCAATCTTTAAGGTTTCAAGTTTTAATTATCTGAAAGTAGAATTCATGTTACATTGCTTATGTGTCTGAAAGTGCCAGTGAAAGCTTCATAGGGACAATTCTATCATAGGACAAATCATCATAACAGAAGTCCCAGCACAGATTCAGACTAAGCCAAATAAGCTGTTTATGATAGTTATGAACAGTAATAAAATTTATATCCTGTATCATGCATGTATCACAGCAAGTGATCAATAAGTACTTGTTGAATGAAAAATAAACAAATTAGTATTAAAACTTGGGATGCAGGGACCTGTGCACATATGATGATATATTTTGCAAGTAAAAAATATTCTCTATTATGTAAAATGAGATAAAATGTATTAATATTTTATTACATTCCACGAGAAGCTAAAGTGGCTGTTTAGTTATCTGAGCGAGTTTGAAATGCACTGATTTAACTATTTACTAATAGGGAAACAAGACTTGTCCTCCCAGTCCCTTTAAGAGATAATGAATGTTTTAGATTTGAAAGAAGAAAGCAAGGAATCAACTCTTTTGGAAAGACAAAAGTAGAAAGCCAAAAAAAGACTGAAGTCTCAAAGAAATAAAAAGGAGATAGTTGTGTTTATGTAGTAACTATGATATTGATGATCGCATATAGGTAAGAAATGTTCACTCTTTTTATTTCTTAAAATCAGATTTACCCTCCTTTCAGAAACATTAGAAAAGAAAAAACCTAGGCAAAATACTTGAAACAATGGTTTTCAAGACACTAGACACCAGGCAGCACAGTGACCCCTGAGATGGGAAAACAGGCAGGATGAGCCCAGCTCAATATTGTGAGAGAGTTTGCAGGTAAAGGTCAGGCCTGGAGCTCTCATGCTGAAGAGGCACAGCACAGAGTGCAGGGAGAACAAGGTGGCTGGATCACAGAACAGAGTACCAGAGAGGAGACAGCTATAGAGAGAGAACCCTGAAGGTCTGCAAAGGGCCCTATCACGTATTCAGCAGAGTAATGATGAGCACCAAGTCTGGATAAAGAACCATCCAAAAGGATTAGAAGGAACAATGAATGATGCTTGAAATATTGTACATCCCTATGTAAAAAAGATAAACTTTGGTAAATACCTCTTACCATACAAACAGTTAATTCAAAATTGGATCATAGACCTAACTTTAAAACTAGAACTATGCAACTTCTAGAAGAGAATGAGAAAACCTTTATGATTTTATTTTAGTCAGAGATTGCTTAGATAGGACACCAAAAACAAAATCAATAAAAGAAAAAAATGATAATTTGAACTTCTCCAAAATTAAAAACTGCTACTCTTTAAAAGATTTTGATATGAGATTGAAAACACAAGCCATAGACTAGGAAACAACATTTGCAAATTAAATATCTGATAAAAGAACTTTCACATTTAAGAGTGTCCAATTAAGAGTGTGATTTCTGCAGGTATGCTGCCTAGTTGGCACCATTACTAACTGCTCTATTACCCCTCACAGTTTTCTTACCTGCAAAAAAGACAAAAGAGAATTTGGAAAACCTACCTCAAAGTAGTATTATTATGATTAAAGGTATTAACTGATGTAGGGCTCATAGACTAGTACTTAGCAAAAAAGAGAAAGAATGAACTTGTAATGGTTTACCTCTATAATATGGAATGATTAGAATTATAATCACCTCCATTTGTTTGTTTTGCTTTTAAATATTGGCCTGGGAATCAGTTTCTCTCAAAATACAGGTGAGAAAGTCTATTATACTGACACATGAAATCTGTCTCCAAGAAGCACCATTTGGCCTTATAAAAGTAAAAGAAAAAAAAATAGGTCAAGGATTCTATTTTCTGCTATGAATTCTTCTTTTTTTCCAGGTGGCTGAGAAATCACATAACACATTCCCAGTTAAAAAAAAAAAAAAAAGGAATCCAACAGCTGACCACAAATGCAGTTTAATCCAGGGTATAAGAGAGCAAATATTGGTTACAGATGACAATTCTGAACAGGAAAACCAATTGTGATTCTATGAATTTCTACTTTTGCTAAGAGTTGACTAAAAGACATTGTTAACTATATAAAAAAAATTCACACCAAATCAAATGTTGAATTGATCTACCTCTTAATCAATTGACTTTCTTATTAACAAGAGATTATGTAATTTTTAATGGCCTTTATGATTCCTGATTTCACAGGTGACGCATGGATTCACCATGCTTCAGATTTCTCCAACACAAAAGCTGCAGGAGCGTTGATGTTGCAATGACATCTACTCACGATTATCTGAGTCTACCTCACACGTCTAATCCCAGGAACCCTTTCAATTGAGCAGCGATATCATATATCATAGAAGTAAGGTGGGTCTGTCCAACTGTCTATGTAGTTAGTGGGTTTGAAATAACACTAACACATTTCCTTTGAGGAGCAGAGAAGAAATTGAATATGAAATAACAATAGAAGTTTAAAAAGGAAGCACCAAAAGTCTATGTCATTTCTGCAGTCAAACTGCAGAAAGGATTAGATTGCTTTGGCAAAAGTGTATTCCCATATGCAACTGACAGATACTCAGTGTGGCTACTGGATTTCAGGATGAGGCACTCTATGACTCAAAAGGGAAGACTTCCCCAAGCTCCTCACCATTTTTCCAAAGCTGTTCTTCATAAATCCTCTTTCCTATGAGTTAAACCGAATACAACCCTTTAAAGCAGAAATGGAAACATTTTCAAGAACAGAGAATTTGTGAATCTCTTGTTTATCTTGGAAAACTGGTTTTGCAATTTCTAAACTGATACAAACTAACCCTGGCTCTCATTGGGGCCATTCCAGACTATGTTCTTGAAAGCATTTACAGCAGTTTGCAGAAGGGATAGTGAGCTTTACAGCTCAGACATGCAAAGGAAGCACCCTCCTTCCGCATATAAAATGTCTAGACTCAAAAGGATGATTTCAATTGTAACAGGAGTCTGGTTCTGCTAGGAAGTTGTTCAGCAGAGACTGTTCTTCGGATGATTAAAAAAATTCCCAAACCAAGACTAGCAGTGTGAATGAAAAGCCAACCACATTCTTTTAGCTGGGATCTGGCAAGCTTTGTACAGCTGTACTCACTTAAAACTGAAGCATACCAAATGTTCTCATTTATTTACGAAAACAACAAATATTTATTAAGCACCTACTAAGTGCCAGGTACCATTTGTTATACAACAATGAATAATAAATTCCAACTCACAAGGAGTTCATAATATACACTGGTGATTCTTAAGGGTGGGCCTTTTGTAGTTTATTCCTGAGGATATTGATAGAGAGAGAGAGAGAGACAGACAGACAGACATGTTATGCAGGTTCTTAGATCTCTGATCCCAAGAGAATGTTAGTGGGTCTTTAAGATGGACAAGTAAGACCTGTTCTGTTTTATCCATTCTCACCTGAGAGATGCTCAGATACTTAAGACAGCAAGGGACAGTGCCAGGCCTCTTTGAAAATTTGCATATTGGCCAATCCCTGTAGAACCTTCCCACCTTCTTTGCATAAATATACACAGAAGCCGTGTCCAACTGTAAGTGTCCAGGCTCCCCTTATCTGGGTGTGAGGACTGATGTCAGCATCGTAGTATCTCTGGTATTTCAAATTGGCAGTGATGGCCAGGGAAACCACCACAGAGATTTCACAGTTGCATGACTATTACAGATGGATTGACTCATTCACCTCAGAAAGTAATGCTAACTATGAGGTCAACTTCAGAGCAAGCAACAGCAGTCAACTAGAGAATCAATCAGTGGGGGATGAATTCCTCAAAGATAAGAGTGAATCTTTCCAGTCAAATATAGTAAAAGAAGAGTATAGCTAGAGAAAATATACTGGACTTTACCACCAGTTTATGAATAGAGCCAATTTGGCAGGTCTAGGCAGCTCACATTGACTTTTATGAGCTTGAATAAAAATAACATATTCCCAGCCAGGGAGCTACCCACATACCAAAAAGCAAATAAACAAACAAAACAACAACAACAAAAATATATATATATTGGGGGTTTTTTTTCCTGCTAAGTATATAAATAAGTTTACAGAAAAATAACAGAGACTATAAAAAAATGAATGAGCTTATGGAGAAACTTTTTCTCTTATAATGCACTAAGATACTATTTTTTCTGCCATTCTAGCAGGTGAAGTATCTATTAACCAGTTCCATATGCTTTATCAGTTCCATTGTTAAGTTGTGTCCTTCACATATTTCACTTTAATTCTTTTAAATAATCCAAAAAAAAAAAAAAATGCCAATGCTACCTTGGGGTCAATTCAATTTTATTAGCTATTGGATGACTCCATATATTATGAAAAATTGAGATAGGATTTGTCAGAAGAGTAGTCCAGGTGGACACTTGAGGTTCTCCTAATTCAATTTCGAGATACTTATTTAATTGATGAATTATAATTTTTAGATAACCAAGACACAAAAACATTTTATAATAGATGATTTTTTTTTCGGTTGGCTCCCTGAGTGGGGATCGAACCCAGGCTGCAGCAGTGACAGCACCGAGGCCTAGCCACTACACCACCAGGGAAACCCCCGATGATTTTAAAATCAAATAAGAAAAAAAAAAATCATGTGTCCTGAGTTGCCAGATTCTGGGTGGCAGGCTAGTGAACACTAGGGACAGCAACCTTTAAAACATGAATGTAAATAGCCTCTATTGTTTGAAATTCTTTTTCCTTAACCCCGCCTTGTTGGTGCAGTGCAGGCTTTCTGTGCCTACTAAACAACATTACCAAGTAAGGACACAAAAAATGGCTGACTGTATGCTCCACCCACTAGAATGTAGATTTAATATAGGCAGAGCTTTTGATCGTGTTATTCACAGCCACACACTCAGTATCTGCAACAATACATAGTGTGTACACAATAAATATGTGTTAATGTACTGAGCACATTAACTGGCAGTTTTTACCTGCACAGAGACATTGAGATGCAGTTTGTCAAAGAAATACCTAGGAGCTTTACTTCTGCCCAATTAATGCCTCTTCAGTATTTAAGGACTCACAGTTCCAAGCTGCTTTGACATAGGATTTGTCTGATAATATATATGCATAGAATTTTTATAACCGAGTTTGGACTGGGAAGTAGTGGAGCTGGAACTGAAAACACCCAGTGGGAATTTTAGGTTGACTTTAACAGGTCACAAAAGGCTGGGAGGTCAGAAGTAAAATCAGAGCAGGAGTCTTTAACAAGTCTAGGCTAGAAGGAGAGTGAGTCAGAATCAAAACTGTGAGGATGGGGTCTGAGAGTGAAGTTGGGTTACTTCTTTATTGAAGCCCTACCTTGAGTTTGGGATGAGAGAGGACCTCTGGCTGCTTCAGTCCTGATAGGAAGAAAGGAGAGTAAAAACCAAGCATGGAACTCAAGAGCGGGGCAATGGGATCCAAGTGAAATAATTACCTAGTAGGAGCTGATGTAAAATAACTCCATGGTTACAAGTTGAGCTTTTATTTTCCATGGTGATTGGGAGTTGGGGGGGGGGGGAGGGGGGAAGGGCCACACATGAATTTCAAGTTTTCCATTAGAAATAAATTGCTTAAAAATAATACATTTCACCAAAGTAGATAATTTTATAGAATAAAATAAACATTAAACACACATGCACATGTACATATGAAACGTCTAAATTGTATAAGGTGATGGTTTCTGTGATTTTTGTAGATGATACAGACTTGTACACTTGAAACCTACATAATTTTATTAATGTCACCCCAATAAATTTGATGAAAATTTTCGAACAGGGTATTTTTAAAAAAGGGTGATTGTACCTTTCTTTTCTAGTATACAGCTATTAGTAAAAGTGATCACCTAAATAAAAATTATTAATACCTTGAACATAATGACACATTATTTAAGCTGCCAGCTCACTTACTCCTCTTCCTCTTCTTTAACCCAGGTAAGACCTCTATTCAGCTGTATTCGTTCAAATCTAACTCTCAAATCCTCTTTCTAAAACTTTGAGGTAGAAAGTTAAAGAAAAGAAAATAGGGAAGAACTATGTAGAATCTGTTGTATATATCTGAGATAATTCTACTATTTAGGGAATATCATTTTTTTTATTGCATAACTTTATTTATACAAAATTCCCAGAATAATTACACCCATTAACACAAAATGTAGCTTAATGCAAGCTTGGGGATGAGGGTTAAAGTAGGGACTAACTGCTGGAGGGTACAGCTCAGGGGGGTGATGAATGATGAAAATATTTTGGTTGGAAAACATTATAAATATACTAAATTCCACTACATTGTACACTTAAAAAGGTGAATTTTGTTGCATGTAAATTACACCTCAACAAACAAATTAACCTCATATCTCCATATTGAATTCAGAAAATAGTTTTGATGGGAATATCTTCCCAATCATGCTTAGTGAAACAAGCCAGACAGAAAAATGAAAGAACTGTATGACTTAACTCATATGCAGAATATAAAACTGAAAGCAACAAAGAAAAAAGAAATGAACAAACAAACAAATAACCGATGGACACAATCAATAGTTTAATGTTTATTTGGGGACGAGTGGATTAGGGAGGGGAGAAAGGGGAGGGAGTGGGAGAGGAGGGAGGGGTAGCTAAATATAAGGTGATGGAAAGAGAAGTCACATTAGGTGGTGAACTTATTATACATCAAGTTGACAATGTACTGTAGAATTGTATGCCTGAAACCTATGTAATCCTTGCTAATAGATGTCACCCCAATAAGTCTAACAACAAAAATAAATTTAAAAATTAAAAAACAAAAACAAAAAACACACACACACAAAGAAGTTCAAATCAAAACTTTGTTCTTCCTCTCTCCGCATCCCCCATGATGGTCCTTTCAATAGCATGTATTTGAGGTGTCTACTTAGAACTATTGGTCAGTTATCGGTTCTTAGTTGGTTCCCCTTAGCGACAGTCTGCTCTCTGTTAGTTGGAAAGACATCTTTAAGTACATGTATTAGATATTTGAACATGTGTTGGATATTTGAACACTGCACAAAGTAGCAAATTAAATAGGAAATCATTTAATCAAAATTACTTGGTTATTTTATAATCCACAAATAATAGACTTCCCAATATAGTTTAAAAAAACATAAAGCAAATAGTCATTCATTTGTCTTACTGTCTTTCCTGAGCAAGATAGCAATTCTACATTTTTAAAAATTTTACCCTTTTTAAATTTTTTTAAATGAAACTTTAAAAAAGATTTGATAGCAACTTTTTCCCAGTCTTAGCCTATGATATTTCAAAATATTACTGAGTTAATCTTTGATCTTCACTCAAGGAGTGAGGAAAATAACCAAGAAATAGTATGTGGTTGTCTTAAGACATGGGAAAATGACAGTGTTTTCATAACTTCTGAGCAACAGAAGGAGTCTATAATACTTTCAAAGCCTTATTTTCCACACAGCAGACTCCAAACTAATATTTCTAATATATACCATATATGAGGGCTGTCCAGAAAGTATCTAGTCATGTAACCTTTTTCATTACATTGGTAAAGGCTGGATTTTTACAAACACCCCTCGTATGTTCAAAAAAAAAAAAAAAAAAAAGGCAGAATCACCCCCAAAATGATTTTTCAAAACTCTGGTCTCTAACCAGCCAGATGTTTTGTCTTCCCATCCATGGAAATGACAACTGCTCATTTTCTCAAGATCCTTCTGCCTTTTCCAAGTACACGTATTTCACTTAATAATAAGGGACATAGGAAAGAAAGCTTTCTTCACACTGTGAATGTAAAACCATACCCAGCTTTTTTAAAAAAATCATTAAATGTACCTATAGCCAGGAAGCAAAACATTGATTAGATTTTCCCTTGTGAACCAAAGCACCTACAGCTCAGAAGTCTTTCTAAACTTCTCCTGAAGAGAATTACATACCAAGTAAGACTTCCTGAATTAACACTTATGTTTTCTGATAGTTATTTTCTAGTTTTAAGAAGAATTATATATATCATAATGTTAAATATAACTCTGTTACTTTATATCTCAAGAAATTATATGAAATCATTTCTAAGGAAATTGATAGATGTAATAAGATTCAAACGAATTTAGTCACAATGACTGTTCTATTTCCCATATGCACCAACTTAATTCTCGTAATGGTCAACTCCCCTTTTTCTCTTATTTTTTTCTTTCAACTCAATTCAGTCCAATTTACAATTATTTATTGTGCCTTGATTATGTTTAGTAAGGATTTCATATATTAATAAAGCATGGAATTAGAGACCTTTTAATCGGGGGATTCATTAAGCTAGTGAAAATGGAAAGGAGGCTTGCAAGAGACTTCAAGAAGTTGAGAAGGTGGCACTCAGGTGAGGTCCTCAGGACAGGGCCATTACCTTCTTGTTCGTGGAACTGGGGCAAGACTACGAATGAAAGCCCACATGTCATGTGCCTTAATGCATAAAAATTAATAAATTGGACTCTTGAATAGGGATTTAAATGTTCTATCCTCTTACCTTGATAAATTTATCTTTAAATTACAAAACTGAAAATTGTAAAATTATGTTTTCATGACCAAAAATCAGCAAAATTATAAAAACAATACAATTTACTTATTATTGTACATATCTGAGTATTCCACTGATGGATCAGTAATGTTTGAATGTGCAATGAAGTAATATGTACAGTTTATAAACTAGTATAAATTCATAAAATAAACGTATTTTTTGCCTTTATTTCAACAAGATCACTATGTTTCTTGATCAAGGTTTTTTACATAATATGTGTTTGATTGACATCAATGATCTAAAGGATTAAAAATGTAAGCCTATATAAGATCTGTCCAAAAAGTATCCAGCCATGTAATGTTAATAATAGAGGCATTTATAGATGGATTTTTTCTGGACAGCCCTCCTACATAGTTTCCATATTTTTATCAAAATTGCATATGAAAGCAAATATAAATAAGTAAAAGTATATTTCATATATAAGTTCACAAATGTGTTTTTTCTTTTAAAATATTTATAAAACATAACTAATATCAAAATTTTAATTATTATTTTAATAAAACTAAAGATTTTTATTTAATTCTAAAAACAATGAAATTTATTCTTAAAAGTATTTTTATAAAAATAAAACTATTTTAAATTTTAGTGATTGACCTCCATCTAGTTGCTAATAAAAGGAATTGGCTGCACTATGTTATAGCTACACCTGTAAGTATTCTCAGTTAAAAGTAATATAAATTATTTAATATTATTAAATATACTTTATGTTTCATGTACAGTTATGATAAACAATGTGATAAGAGTACTTCCTAAAACTATGAATTACAAATGATAAGCGAAAAAAATAATTGTTCTGCAATACTGGAAAACAATAGCTGGCTATGTTAGAATTTATTGCATTCATGGTCTCTGAGAGAAAGATATGACAAGTTAAAATAATTTATATTTTTCATTGCTAAGAGCTTCTACTGCTCAAATCCTACTCACATTGCAAAGGAGTGTCCATATTCAATATAGCAGTGGCACAATCTACCATTTTTGTGGCTTTAGAGCAGTTGGTTTTTCTTTCAAGGAAATAGGGCAAGAGTTAGAAAAGCATTTCTTTGGGCCATAAGAACACTTGTGCAGGCGCTGAGCTCCAGGCCACAAGTAAGAGAGATGCCTGTGAGTTTTTAAATAATTCTTAATGTGAATTTCTGACATGCAAGTTTCTCAAAAGCTTAAGAGCTTAAGGCAGAAATAACTTTAAGCCAGCCCACAGGCATTAACTATCCAACACCTATGATATTGTACCATACATAGCAGGATATAATTAATGTTGTAATTATTTCAGAAGTTGGTAACTAATTATACAGAGGTAAAGTGAGAAATATATAAAGGAGTAAAGGATAATGGTAATGATTGAAGCCTACTGATAGGAAGGTTGAGTAATTAAAAATAAATAAATAAATAAATAAAGTATTCTGAGAAAAGAGATTGAATTTATCTCTAAACATTATTAAGTTTGAGGTATTGGTAGAATTTCTCTGAGAAAGTCTGTTGAGCAACGGGAAATCTTGGGCAGAATTTAAAAAATAATATATAGGGGCTGAAATATCAAGAATCACTTCTTCATTTTTTAAGTAAACAAAATATAACATATGCCAAAAAATAATGCAAAGGATGCCTCATTTAATGATGGCAGAGTAAAGTGGACATTTCATTCTTTCCTTCCTCAGAATCAGAATTCTGAAGAATCAAATAAAAATTAAAATTCAATTTTTGGTAAAAATGAGAAACAGATAAAATGTGAAACTAATAGCACAGGTTTAGAAGCTGTTCATACAATGCAAATCAAGCAAGGTACATGCAGAAAAAATCAGGCAGAGGAAATCATGGCAGTAGGTCTCAGAAAAAAAGCAAAGAGTAAAGGAAAAAAATTTTTAAGAGGAACAGAGCATGGGTCATGATGGCTAAACCTGTTGTTCTTTGTTTTTCAACAGTAAAACGATGGTACACACAGCAAAAGAAGATATAAATAAGGGTGGAGCTAAAAGAAATTGATCATATAGATCAGTCATACTTTGAGGAAGCTGTCTCTGTACTAACAAAGCAGAAGAGAGACCTTACATTGTGAACAATCCCAAAGCTGGAAGAAGTAACTGCTATATGAACTCCCCACAAGCCCAAGGATGGTATGAAAATACCAATTAGCCTGGAATATAGGGCCAATTCCTCCACCACATAATTTTTCTATCAATACTTGGTCCAGGAAAATTTTACTGCCTTCAAAAATGAATAGAAAGCATCAAAGACCAGCATAATATCTATGTAAGAATGCTACAGGAATATAGAAATAAAAATATAAAATAAAAGTCAAATAAAAAGCCATCAGAAAAAATAGCACAGGACAAATAAAAATTGTTACACAACATTTCATCATAAATTACTGATGAGTTAATCATCCCTATAAAAAATAGTCTAAGCAGAAATATGTGTTTCAGAATGAGATGTTACTACTAAAGGAGAAAAACTGTGAATTGAAGAACCCAGAAAAAGATAAAACAAACAAAATATGTAAATGAAGACAAAATTGGAAGAAAAACTAGAAAGAATATTAATAAAAACAATAATGGAAGTAGATAGTTGACATGAAGAAAAAAATAAAACATGATAATTTAAAACTTGAAAGAAAAAGAGAAGCAGGACAGAAAAAGAGGATTCAACATATATGTAATTGGAATACTCAAAAAGGAAATCTGGAAACAATTAAAGGGCAAATATCTATTTAAAATTTTTTTAAATTCTAAAATTAAAGAAAACTTATAGTTCATTATTTATATGGCACATCCTGTCCCAGAGAATACTGACCCAAGTGAGTTAAGATAAGTTATAACACTCCTTTGTGCAATCAAAAAAAAAAAAAAATCAAATGATAATTCAACAAAGGAAAAGTTGCCTCCTTCTCTTACAAAATGAGAATTGCACTGACATAATTTTCCACTTATAAGACTGGAAAAAATAAAGGATAATATACCCTATTGGTAACACTGTGGAGAAACAGGAAAATTAATATGTTAATCAGACTCCATTATAGGAAACTTGCCTATATCTATACAAACTTCGATTACATATCACCTAGACCCAGCAATTCCTCTTTCATAACTTTATCCTATAAATGATCGTGCTAAGGAAAATAAGTCACACAGAAAAAGTCAAGAACCACATCACTCATATGTGGGATATAAAACTAAAAGCAATAAAGGAACAAGACAAACAAACAAAGAAATAAAAACTTATAGACACAGACGATAGTTTAGTGGTTACCAGAGGGTAAGGGGAAAGTGGGGGTGGTAGAGAAGGGAGTGGGGTCAAACACATGGTGATGGAAGGAGAACTGACTCTGAGTAGTGAACACAGAATGCAACACATAGATGATGTACTATAGAATTGTACATTGAAACCTATATAATTTTACTATCCAATGTCATCCCAATAAACTTAATAATAAAAAATATACTCTTACAAATTTGAAATGATATAATGGATAAATTACTCTTTGCAGAATGATCTGTAATGGAGAACAATTAGAAACAATTCATACATACACACACAATATACACACATACATCCATACAATGGAATACTATACAGTTTTCAAGATGAATGAGGAAGCTTCTTATATATGAATATGGGATGAGCTTCAAGATATATTGTGAAGTGAAAAACACTAAGGTGTGAAACAACTTGTAAAGTATGCTATTATTTGAGTGAAAACAAATGGAAGAAGGTATGTGCCCATGGATGTGAATGCGCCGTATCTATTCTTGTGAACCTTAGGAAGAATACATAAAACAACTGACAATATGAGTTGCCTCTGGAGAGGGGACCAGGAATAGAGGAAAAGAATAAATAAATGTGACTTAGAAAATTTGGAAACCACATTAAAACTGTTATATGCATTTTTTTGTTATTCAGTTCTGGTAAGCAGTCATTTAGCAGAGCAAATACAATTACAGGAGCCTAAATAATTTAATGTGGCTCAAGGAACAATCTATAGGCTAAAAAAAGTTTATTATACTAGCCCTGTTCATAGAATTTTCTGCAATGACTGAAATGTTCCATAATTCTGCACTGACCACTATGGTGGCCACAAACCTCATCTAGCACTTCAAATATGACTAATGTAACCAATGAACTAAATTTTTTATTTTAATTCATTAAAATGTAAATGACTACATGTGACTAGTGGTTACCATACTGGACAGCAGAGCTTCATTCTAAAATGAAAACATAAGCCCTACACATTCGCATGTTGAGCTCTAAGGTCCAAAGATGACATTAACATAAATAATTTACATTTTCTCCATGCCAATACACTACTCCGTGCACAGAAGCCAAGTCTAGGTAGCTTTGTTTGTCTTTCTCAAATTCCTCAAACCCATAGCTAGAGCCTCAGCTAGGCCATACAATATTTGTGGACATTAGAAAAAGGGATCAGATACACGGGTAGATTGCTTGGCCAGTGGTCACTTGGTGTGAGATGTGAGGCACTCAGATCCTTTTTCTAGGAAGTCACAGCTCCCTGCCATTGCACATGGCTTGGTGCGTAGAGCATGGTGTGTGTTTCACCAACTATTCATGCCCTTTACTGTGAAACACTTGCCCATAATCTATAAGATCAAATCCCTCTGCTCACCCCCTACTTGTGTCAACCCCTTTGAACTGCAACTGAACCTAGAGGTGCATTTAAACCTGAATCCAGGACCTGAATTTTCTCCATTTATTTCCTCCCTAATTATTCTATTGGCAGGATATCAGTTTGAAGGTTAAACAAGGTAATTTAAGTACGGCACTGAGTTTTATCTAGCCTGGAGTGGATGCATAATCTTAGTTCTTCTTCCCACATGGATGTGGCAGTCATGTATGTTAAAAGAAAACTAAACTTATAAATTTGTCAATTGTCATCTGGATATGGGTGATGTGAATATAAATCCTTAATGAAAATACATGGGAAGTTAGGGTCTAAGAATGATTAGGAAGCTTATGTGTGAGTGTACAGATGTGTGAACTTAGCAGGATGGTTTGTTAAGTGGATTTAACCATGACAGTCATTATACCACCACCTTCTGACTTCTTTACTTTAATCCTTAACACCAAAAATATTTCCATCAATTCACGTGGTATATTTTCCCGACTTATCTGCCATGTTTAAAATAGTCCTATTTTAAAGATAAGGAAATTGAAGCTTAAATATTTTAACTGATTGACCAAACTCACATGAGTTGAAAAGGAGGTCAATTCTTGTCACTCTAAGTTCTCTTTTGACCAAACTCCAGTTGTCTAAGTATAATGTGCCAGTAATAACACATTTGTCTGTCACAATTAATACTACTGACCTAACATAAAGTATGAATTAGAAAGGAAGTTGGTATATGACTTGATCAGTCACCAAACTCAACTCTAAAATTTATTCTGGGACCAAACTTCACCCTCACAGACCTCCTGAACTCAGAGAAAAGAGGTCATGAAACCTATGCTCCTCAGTTCACACATGAATGGTAGTGATTTATCCAGGTTGAGTCACCATTTCTCTCCCTGGATCTTCTAATGATCAATTTCACATATGAGAAATAACTTGTCTAGCTGCAGTTAAGTGTTCTCTCTCTACAGAAGAAATAGGAGATAACATAAGTTTCTTAAGGAATAGAGTCTAGGATCTTTAACTTACTTGCAAGGAAGGAAAGATGTATTTTTCTATATACTCCTTTAATACCCAATACACCAAATAAACCACAAACACAGCATGCTCACTACTTGGTAATACATATATAAATTCTTATTATATTTTCTTTTGACTCCAGTGAAAGAACTAAGAAGGGGATCTGATCTACTTCAGGTGCCAAATTAAATATAACCAATTAGAAAATTAATCAACACCATATATATAAATAAAACAAGATTCAATTGAGCTGGTAACACTTCCTCCCTCTCGCCCACTCTGTGAAGTGTTGTAATTCTGAAGTGTTGCAAGTTAACCTTTAGGCCTAAAAATAGGACAACCCTGCTGAATCACTAATAAATTTTAGCCCTATACCTCACAAGAAGATAAAATGTTCCACAACAATACTTAAAAAACTTGTCTTCTTTTTTTTTTTTTTTTTTTTTTTTTTTTTTTTTTTTTTTTTTTTTTTTTTTTTTTTGCTTTTTGGTATGTGGGCAGCTCCCTGACTGGGAATCGAACCCAGGCCGCAGCACTGACAGCGCCAACGCCGAAGCCTTAAGCCACTACACCATCAGGGAACTCCCAAAACTTGTCTTCTTGAGTCCACATTCTTGTCATGAAACCAGACCCCAATTTCATGATGGTTCCAGAAACTATTCCTGGCATATTAGGCAACTGCCCACGACTTGGGGTGACTTGGCAGCACCTACGCAGTTTGGTAAAGAGGGGACTTCCCTCCTTACAGAGGTAGAAATGAGGTTATCTACCTTAGCTCCATCAATCACCAGATTCCCCTTATTTGTGATTTACTTTGAGAAGAGCCTTCTTTCTTACGGTTACTCATCTCATTCAGACAGACTCATTAAGTCTGAAAAAAACTGAAGAAGTAGCAAAAGCCAGGCTCCTCACTGTACACCTGAAAACAACAGCACACACTGACTGTCAGGAACAGTCTCATGTGTAAGTACTAATGACTTTTTTTAACCCTGGAGTTCCACTTCTCTTTAGCTATAATTTCTCAACATCACGGACAAATGAAATCCAGTGAATATAAAATGGCTTTTCATTCATTCATTCATTCATTCATTCAATCAATATTCAACAGCAGTTTGTGCAAGCTCCTGTACTAAGTGCTGAATATACAACAAGGAATACTATTGATATGGTTTCTGCCTTCTCAGGATTTAGTGTAGTGGGTTACATAGACAATAAGAAAGGCAATTGTGATAGTGTAATAATTATGTATGAGAGAAGTACAGGAGTGGTACAGGAGATTATAGGCAGACACATTGGTAGAGAAGGAGAGATAAAAGACTTCCACTCTGAATATGGATGTTAAGGAAAACTTTCTGGAGGAAGTAATGACCTGAATGATTCATTAAGAATTAACTCAGAAATGAGGATGGGGCAAGAAGGAAGAGAGTCCCCAGCAAACTCAAAGACCAAAAAGTGGAATAAAGCAGGTTGGATGAACAAAAAGCCATTCAGTCTAGCAGAGTCCAGAAAGGCCAGGATAGTATGGTAAGCCATGAGGGTGGAGAAGCAAGCAAGTGTCAATCAAGTGTCAGATCACAAAATAAAATCATTATAAGCTGTATTAGAAGACTTTGGACTTTTGTCTAAGAGCTGTGGAACCCAATAAAGAATTTTAGCATCTGAAGAAGATTGCTGAGGTTACAGGACATGTGGGGAAATACTTGGAACAAAGACTTAAGGCAAGGATACCAGTTATGGAAGGACTGCTCAGGCATCCAGGGAAGCAGTGTAGTAGTCCAAATTGAAAAGAGTGAATGCTTTCAAAAATATTTCCTGTTGAATGGACAGAATTGTAATTTTAGTAAGGCAAACAAGAATGTATCCAAGGGCTTAATCCCCCTCTGTGTCTCCTTTGCCCCGTAGTCCATAAATCAGAGATCACGAATGAAGCCAGCAACAAAACTCCCAGAGTAATCCACCCAAACTCTTAGTGCTGCCAGGTTGGAGTCTTTGGGATTTTACAGGATGGAGGCTAAGAAAAGTCTCCCTCTCTTACTGGCATTCATTCTATGAGTATTTATTGATAATCTACTATATTTCAAGCATTAGTTCAGGTCCTGGTAATAGATATAAAAAGAACAACATATCCACACTTAAAGACTGCTATATTGTGGAGGAGACACAGATAATTATAAAACAGATTGTTATTAAACACTACCATAAGTGAAGTGACAGTGACTCTGAGTAGACAGAACCACATAATCCAACTAAGGAAGTCATTAAAGTCTTTGTGGGTGGAATCATAGAAGGCTTACAGGGCTGATTCATGAAAAGTGAGCAGGAACGTATGGAAGGCAGCAGGAAGAGGGAAAAATACCATCGATAAAGGTATAAAAGTGAAGAGTAGCATGGTTTCTGAAAGAGGAATATAAACAGGACTGCGCATCTCAAGTATGAAATGAGAGACAGAGTTGTAAGAGAAAAAGTCAAGAGGTTCATAGGGAAGGCCTGGTGGGCCACATTAAGTAACGTGGGATTTTACTCACTGGAAAATAGAGAATCACTAAAAATAGCAAAACAAAAGAAGAGAATCAGACACATGTTTCAGATACTGAATTTGGGATATATGTACAGAGAATGGGATTTTAAGGATCTGAAACTAAGCATAGAGATTAGGAGGCTTTTAAAGTAGCCATAAAGAGAAATGATGAACATCTGACCAGGTGTGGGAATCCTAAGGATGGAGAGCAAAATGAATGAGAGAACTTAGAAGAAAGCATTTGCAGAATTTTGAAATAGATTAGATTGGAGTTGGTAAGGGAGCAGGAGAAGAAGGACAATTAGTGTCTAACTTGAAAAAATGAGTATGTCCTACAATTGAGACCGAGAATACTGAAGAGGAGTTCATTTTGCATATTGAGTTAGAAGTGTCTCAGTAATATATAAATGGAGATCTAGCATATTGATAAATATATATGTGAGTCCAGAGTATCCAGATGATATAAAATTTGGAGCTATCAGTATGTACTGGCAATAAAAACCTAAAGAACAAATAGAAACATCTATTTGCTTATTGTCCGACCAAATGCATATTAAGTACTTTGTACGCATACAGAAATATTATTTAGAATGAGAAGAACTGGAACAAAAACAGAACCCTGGCAGTTAAAAATGACTAACATTCAAGAGGTGAAAGAAGGCAGAAGATTCTGCAAATGAAACAGGAGAAACTGTCAGTTCCGAGGAGAACCAAGAGTATGAGTATTATAGAAGTCAAGGGAACAGAGATCAAGATCAATAACACCAGTAAGATAAGGACTAAAAATAATACTTGACTTGACACTAAAATTTTTAGGTGATACTATTGAGAGTATTTGTCACCAGACCAGTCACTGACAGAAATAGACCACTTAAGTCAGTCTGTCTGTGTACCAAGGGCCACTATCTTAGAGTTTCCAGATGCTGGTCCCTGTACCCCTACAACTGGGAAAGAAAACTGGGTCAAATGCAATAGTTGCAAAATGTCTTTTTTAAAAAGATGTGTTTGAACTAGAGAATCTTTTTGTAAAACCCAGAGACTCTTACTGCTGGGATGCATAATCTGCCCTGATTCATCTTGTTGCAAATCTAAGTAACTCTATTATTGAATCTAGTTGATGCATGAGGAAGAATTAGAAAAGTAAATTCTATTATTGAATGAATCTACAGTGTTTGATTCTTGCACTTTAAATATCAAGTGGGAGGAGTATGAATAACAGTCCCATCTCAAAAATGTTATCTGAATCTATTCAGTATTTGGAGAGCAAGAGTTCAAGAAAAAGAGTGATGCTATATCTTAGCTATTGTCTTGTACAATGTAGGGGGTGAACTAAATAATTTTCTTATTCCTTTGAAGCCAGTAAAAGAAAAGAAATTCTCAGAAGGAATGTTAAAGAAACTTAGATTTATTTCCATAATATAGAAAGAGTGCTGGACCAAGAGTAAAGAGAACAAGTACTCCAGCCAACACTAACCTGTTTGGTGGTCTTGGGTGACCCATCTAACATCCTCTGGATCTTAGATTTCTCATCTGTAAAATCTGGTTGGACAAGTAACCTCTCAGAGCCCTTCCAACCATTAGACTACATGATGATAAGCATGGTAATACACTATGCCTCATTATGACTATTGGTATACAAATCCATTATCTCTTAGGATATCACAAAGGCTGTATAGGAAGTCATGTGGTCTACCTGCTAAGTGGGAAAGCCCTGCATTCCTTCCAAATAGGGAACCAAATAGAGAGGTGAAACTTTTCTTTTCCTGCAAGATGAGAAAACTCATTTATAAATCTGAGGCAACTCATACCAGTCTCATAATAAATACCCTCCTAGGATTTGACTTTATTCAAAAAAATTAAAAATCCTTAGAACACAAAACCTTTATCAAAAGTTTTGCTCTTAAATACCTACCCAGTTGCTATTGTTTGAAAATATCTCATTAATCACAAACCTTGTGCTGGACCTGCAAGAGATTTTCATGAGTGGAATCACAATGTTCTGACAGTTCTTTGGAAGGAGACCTCAGAGAATTTCAAATAATTAAAGCATTTACACTTTAGAAGCAGAAAATACAGTGAAAGACTTTCAAACATATCTTGTTTTTGCAGGCTTATGTGAAGGTTGACACAAAGCGATGGAAGGGCAAAAGAGATAGTTAACTAGAAACACTTAGTCATAAAATTAAGAAAACCCAATCATCCAGCACCTGCAAATTATATTTTAAATCTTCATTTCTATTTAAAAGTAACATAGGTGCATTTCAGAATATGGAAAAACAAAAATGAGAGGAATTTTTATCTCCCTTTTCTATTTTTAAATAAATGACACGAAGGAATAGGAGAGGAAAGAAAAGATTTTTAGTTACTTGAAAAACATACTAAGGTCGCATATAATATAGGGCTGTCTGGACATTATCCAGCCATGTACTATGAAAAAAAAGGTATTTATGGCTGCATTTTCTTTTCAAAACAGACCTCGCAGATACCACATATGAAATACACACACGTTTTGTGTCTACAACTAGAAAAACCCAATCACAACTCTTTCTAGATACAACCTTAAGATAGTCCTAAAATGAGTCTACTTAGTTCAAAACCACCTTGGGGCTTTAGTGACTCCCCAAAATGTGGATATCTGTCAAGCATTATAGGAGATTCACATATCAGAAAGGAAAGAGAGGAAAAAGTGAATATGAATAAAAATCACTCAAATTATGAGAAAATGGATGCCCTTATGAAGACTGTAGAAAAGAAATTCCTGTAGTACCAAAAGCTTACTTTCTTTGGCAATCTTCTCAGTATGTTCACATGTTCTCATCTCAATTCTCTCATAGTTTATCCCTCTACATACTCCAACCAATAAGAATCCCCCTCATTTCTTGTTTCAGGTTGGGTGTCCAAAAGCACCTTTAAAAAAAGGATTTGAGAGTAAGCAGATGGTTTTTGAGGATCTAAGGAAGGCTGGATAGATATGTAATGAAGTAGGACCAAGAAGGCAAAGAAGCTAAAACAAGATGCATTGTCAAGCAGGTAACCTTAGAAGGTAACTGGGGTTCAATTCCACTGAGAATTTGGGAAAGAATGTAGGACACAATTCACAGTTATTACATTTGAAAGATAGGGAGCTGCAGTAAATATTCTCCAACACCATCCACCATTGGCTGAGGGCTGCTTCCAAGGCCATGAATCCACTTGCTGGTTGGTCAAGTCAAGAGAGACTCTTCAAGTGGAGGGCTCTATGTGCTTTCAGCAGGAAAGGATCTTTAGTGCTGACACATGGGTGCTGTGAGGCTATGAGTGGAGCAAAGGCAATTTACTGTATTTCTCAAATACAACTCTTCTACCTATGTACATGCATTTTCTGCTGCCTATTCATTTCCACTCCCCTTATTTACTTTTAAATTTATCAGGGTGACATTGGTCAATAAAGTTATAGAGATTTCAAGTATACAATTCTATAACACATCATTATGTGTTACATTCTGTGCTCACACCCAGAGTCAGCTCTCCTTCCATCACCAAATATATTTGACCCCCTTTCACCCTTTCCTCTCATTTTCCTCCTCCACCCTTGAGAATTTACTGATATTATTTCTTCCAAATTCAGTCTAAGTGCTACATATTTAGTGAAACCAAAGTTATTTAACAGTTTTGCTCTGAGGAAAAGTAGAATAATAAGCAACATTCATGGAGTGCTTATTAAATATCTAAGCACCTTCTGAGGTACGTACTACAAATACCTCAAATGTACTGTGAAGAAGCAAAGTAATGGTATCTGAGATTTCAAGAGAGTAGGTGATAGATCCAGGATTCAAGCCAAGATAGTCTGTTTCTAGAACCATGCTCTAATAAGACACTATACCCCAAAGATATATAAGTTACAGCCAATGCCCTCAAAGAGTTTAGCATCTAATTAGGGACACAGCTTATGGACATAAAAAGGTAAGGCATATCTAGTAATTGACAAATTAATAAAATAAATACGAAGTGTTCTTTTGTACAAACCAAGAAAGAATATATCGGAAGACACTGATTACAAAACAACAGAGATAAAGAGACAGAAAATATTACAGAAAGATTGAAGACAGAAATAAGAAAACCCAATATGCATCTATTACAAGTTCTATAAGATCAGGAGTATTGGAAAGTGGCACTATTCAAGCACAAAATAGTTGTTAATTTTTTAGAACTGATTAAAAGTATATTTCTGTGATTAAGAAGCATATTGAGGACCAATAAAAAATTAATATATTAATAAATCCACACCTAGACACATTTATAGTTAAACTGCAGAATACCAAACATAAAGAGACTTGTAAAATAACCTGATGTCAAAGGCAGAAAACCTTTAAAATTAGAATGACAACAGGCCTCCCAAGAACAATCACAGAAGTCAAATGGCAAAGTGATATTTTGAAGTGGTCAGAGACTATAACTGTCAACTTAGAATAATCTGCCCAACTAAACTGTCGTTTAAGAGTGAGGGGGGAGCAAGATTTTTTTTAATGAGAAAATATTAATCACTAGGTGACCTTCCATGAAAGAAATATTAAAATTTGTAAAAGAATAAAATTTTACACAGAAAGAAGGAATGAGATACCAGCATAAAGATGAACAAGGAAATTAGCAAACACTTTGATAAATCTAACCATGCACTAACTGCATAAAAATAAACATGACAACAAACTTGGAGGATCAGAAATTTGGCAATACTAAAATACTTAACAATTACATAAAAGACAGAAATGGTGATAAGGATTAAAATAGTCTAAGCTTCAAACATTCAAGGGAACTATTGATTATTTCTAAGAAATAGAAACAGAAAACTTCCAAAAGATTGTTCTGTGTGTAGGAAGGAGGGAAGGAATAAAGAGAATTCAGTGAATGTAGTAAAATGTTGGAAATGGAGAAAAATCAAATTAAAAGCCTAAAAAATACAAAAAGCCAATAAGATGATATGAATAACAACTAAAAATTATATAGGACTGATACATGCTAGCAACTTCTTCAAGTGTTTTACAAATATCAATTCTTTTATTCCTCACAACACCCCAATCAAATAAGTCTTATGATATTATTACCTTCATTTTACAAATAAGAAAAGTGAAGCATAGGAGGGTTAAGTAATTTGTTCAACTTAAATCTAGTAAGTAACGGAAACTTGGTAGAAAGATGAAAAGTATACACCAAAGTTTATATTAGTCACTACTTTATTATGCTGCTTCAAGAAATCAACCCAAATATGTTAGTAACTGCAGTAAGTGAACTGCATTAAAATCACAAGGTGATGACAGATTCTCAGAATAATTGTTCTTCAAAACAGACCATGAGATCAAAACCTAGATATTTGTAAAGATAATAGACAAATTTCAGTTTATATCATTCAAGAAAAAGAGAGAATAAAGAAAAGGTGACACACTAATAAGACAAACTTCAGACCAATTATTAGAACATTGTAAGAGCTCCAGCAAGTTTGCCAAATGGATAAAAAAAAAATCAACATACAAAATCAATAACCATTGCAAATGATTTGAACTATAGTTTAAAAATATATACCATTTCCAATCACCTTCCAAACTATAAAGTATCTAGGAATAACCACAGTAAAATATGCATTAGTTTTTTTAAAATAAAAAGACACCCAAGACAACTTTGATTT
Organism: Lyroderma lyra; assembly: GCA_004026885.1. Taxonomy (NCBI): domain Eukaryota; kingdom Metazoa; phylum Chordata; class Mammalia; order Chiroptera; family Megadermatidae; genus Lyroderma; species Lyroderma lyra. The sequence goes on along the minus strand of PVJL010000001.1, from coordinate 290,775 downwards.
ACTTATATGAAGGAATATATAACCTTTATGAATGGAAAGGCTCAGCAAAGTAATGATTACAATTATGCCCAAGTTAATCAACAATTAATTTATTTTTGATAAAAATAACAACTGGCATATTTTGATGAAACATTGCAAACAGTAATTTGAAAGGACAAGAATATTCAAGATGATTTTAAAGAGGAAGACTCATTTGGTCAGACATTTAAAAATAATACAACTGTAGAACTCAGGCTTCTTGTCTAATTTAGATGCTAAAAATTTATGTGTCTGAATAATTTATTTAATCATCCTGAACCTCAGTTTACCCATGTACCTCACATAAAACAGTCTGGTTGCTTATGTAAACACTCTATCTTCTCTCATTATATAATATAAAATAGCCCCTCCCAGTAATTTACTATTTCCTAGCCCTGTTTGTTTGTTGTTATGGCACTTGCTATCTCTGAAATATTAGCAATCATGAAATTATTGTTTGTCTCTCCCAAAAAAACACTCTCCACTGCCTCTGGAACCCTGTCAGTCTTTTCACATCTGCTCTCTTCTTACCTACTGTGCCTGGCACTTGGTATATTCTCCATAAATATTTGCTAAATAAATATAAGTGCTATTCTCACCTATGTTTTATAATCCCCCATTGAGGTAATCTGGAAATTAAATTCTGAAAACTCTGATGCTTTAAAATAGTAAAAATCTGATGGAGGATAACCTCATGCTATTTTCTCTAAAATCTAGATGAAGAGAGAGTGGAAAAATAAACAAAGGTGACATAGCAAGACAAAGGTATAAGCAAGACAAGCTTGAGATAAACTATTGAAACTTTTGTCTGACAACCTCCCAAGGGCATACCCATGGCTAGGAGAATTTGTGTATCCCCACAGAGTGCAGAATATTGATCACTATCCCAGGACCTGTCAAACAACTTCCAGCTACAAAAGATCATATTCACCACATCAAGATTGTTCCTTAATGAAATGGCTAAATAATTGTTAGGATGAAAAAACTTTTCTTTTCAATAATTTGAAAGAGAGCTAGGTTCAAATTCTGGCTCCCCCAGGTACCAGCTTCACAAACATGAATAAGTTAACTTCTCTGAACCTCATTTTTTCATCATTAATATGTGGTCAACAACAACTATTTTTTATAGCTAATATGATAATGACATGAAATTACAAATCTATCATTGCAAAGACTCTAAAATAGTGCTTGGAATCTTCTGGGTGCTCTTGTTTCCAGGAAACCACAAGAAGAACCTGGAGGAACTAGAAGTAACTAATCTCAAAATAATAAGTAATGCTAATATCATGTGTTTTAGAAATACTGTGGCTGGGAAACAGGAAGACAGATGACCCTGACTTGGACCTTGTTTTATAAATGCAAACCTTCCACTTTTCATGACCCATTACTTGCATAGGCATTTGTATGTTTGTGGGATGGGATATGGATGAAGGTGTCTAAGTGTGAAGCAGTTTCTACATGTGGATATTGTATTACAGGATAACATCAGAAAGCCTTTAAGAATTCCCAAAGGCCTTGATTTCTAGGTAGTGAATACAATGTGATAATCTGCAGAATTATAGTTGAAATGATAGTTTTGACAGTGTGCATAGTCCTCTATTTTCTTTTAGAATTACAGTGGACATACAATATTATATTAGGTTTGGGACTACAAAACAATGGTTATATGTCTACATGTATATATAACTTATAAAGTGATCACCCCAGTAAGTCTAGTACCCACCAGACACCATTCACTGTTAATATAATATTATTGACTATTATATAGCCCTTTATTTTCAAGGAAAAAATGGAAATAGGGTTAGAAATGAGAAGAATGATTTGCTTAGTAGATTAAACAGACTTACTGTAGGATCAGTCACAATGAACACAAGTCAATATAAATTCCCATGACCAGTGGATGAAATAAAATGGAGTCTCCAGACTAATGTTCTCCAACAGGAAGAAGCAGCATCATGTAGTAAAGACTACTGTTGATTTTCGGATTCAGCAATTACCATATTTTTCCATGTATAAGGTGATACTTTTGTCTAAAATTATTAGACGAAAAATTGGGGGTTGTCTTAGACATGGAAGTAACCAGTTGAGAGGGTTTCTTAATGCAGTTAGAAAAGTAGGGGCCATCTTATGCATGGGTGCATCTTATGAGGTCGAACTCATCCTACAAACTCCCCCTGGGAAGCTATGCACCTATGCCCAGTGCACACCTTATCGAGTTGTTTGTATGGAGCTGTCAAGTCCACAAACTTCATCGTGATATTTTGGGTAAAACGACAACTCTGATGACCATTCCAGAAAAAAGAGTTCCAAAATTGCTTTGAAGGGTGGACTAGGCTCTGGCATTGGTGCATAGCTTCCCAAGGGGAGTACTTGGAAGGTGACCATAGGATATTCAGCAATGAGGTATGTAGCACTTTTTCTAGGATGAGTTCACAAAATTAATTGTCCAACCTTATAAACACAGAAAAATACAATACCTACTGACTGCTAAATCAGACTCTGTGGTAAAATCTAAGTTGTTTACCATTCTATGTCCAGTTTTGCTTTCTAAAAATCTACCTTATAGACATCTATCAGACAATCAATTAATTCTATTCTCAGATCTTTCTATTTTAAGTTTACCTTTTGGATATAAGTCCAATACATTAATTCCTTCAACCAACTGATTCTAGTAACCTCAACCCCACAAATTAGATATTTATCTCAATTCAGTAAGGTTACCTGTCTCTGTTTTGGTTCCTTTTACCAATACTGTAATTTGGCATTGGAGCCCAGACAGAAAGCCTGGATAAGGACAGAGCCAAGTATTACACTAGATGTTAGAAGGCAACAATAAGCAATGTTAATAGGCAGGTATCTGTCCTCATGGAGATTAACTTTTAGTAAGGAAGAAAGGCCAAACAAAAATAAATTGACAAATTACAAAAAGAAAATGATAAATTTCATGCAGGAATCAAACACATGCCTGATACATAACAGTGAGTCAGGGTGACTCCCTTGGATGGAATGGTCAGGAAAGAGATCTCAGAGAAGGTAGTATACAAACTCCGCTTTAAGGACAAGGAAGTACCATAGGAAGAATAAGGAAAGTATACTCTAGGAAAGGAAATTCACATGCAAAGGTCTGGAGATGCAAAGTGCAAAGGGAGCCATTGAAAGTTTTAAATAAAAGAACGATAAGATTCAATTTACATTCTAGAGAAAATTATTCTTACTATTGTATGGGCAATGAAGATGAGAAGAGCAAAAGTGGAAGATAGGAAATCAGTACAGAGGTTATTATAGTAATTGGATGAGAGGTAATAGACCAGGAAGTTGTCTCTGAATATCAGAATTGAATGGATATGAGGGGAGCATATTTTAGAAGCAAAACTGATAGGACTGTTAATGAGTTCAATCTGAGAAGGAAAAAAAGACTGTAATTGATTCTCATGACTTCTAGGTTCTTGGCTTGAATAATTTGGTAGCTGTTGATGCCACTTACTAAAGTAATAAAAATCAAGGGAAGGACACTTTGGATAAGCGTGGGTATGCTGTGGAAATTAAGAGTTCTGTTTGGGAGCATGGTAAGACTGAAATATCTATTAGAGATCAAAGTAGAAATATGAATTAAACAGCTGTATATGTAAAAGTAAGAGTTTAGCTCTAAATTTCTAACCTTAAGAACCAATTTTTACCATGTAAAAAGCACAATTACTGACTTCAGCTTCTGGTTACAGGTGAGTAATAGGGGTTAGAATCACCTTCACATTATAAAAACTATAAACTATGCAAAAAAATATTTTTTAGACTTCGGGAACAGGTAGCCCAGGTAGTATTTTGATAGCTTAGAGAAGAGGGAAAAACGTAAGACAATCCTTCACCACCTCTCTGAAGGCAATTTCCAGAGTGTGGCACAGGGGGGTGGGGGGTGGGGGTGAAATCTAAATGGAGATGGTGGTCTTATTGAGTTGAGGAGATAAATATCTGCAATCAGATGAAGTTTCTGGAATTGGTAGGAGAGAATTATAGAGAGCAGATAGCAACACAGAGAAAGAGGCTCAAATGTCTAAATAGGAGTTCTCATGAGTGTTTGGCTGAATATCAATCAGGACATTATGGGCAAGAGCAACTGTTGAAAGAAAAATAAATATGCAGTAACTATAAAACATAACTGCAAGTGACACACAGGACTGACAACTGCTTGTTAGAGAGACTTCATGAAATATACATAAATATTAGTGGAGTCAAAAAATGCTGCATTCTGAAAGTAGGAATGAAAGAGCTCTAGAATAAAAGCTACTATGGATCCACTCTCAAACAGCTTAAAAATAAGATCCCTAAGAATTAAACTAATCTGCAACTACCTTAGTTTTCTATCACAACAACAACAAAAAGGTTTAATGCTCTTTGAAGGTAAATGACAAAAACTAGCAATTAGAAACATAAAATTTGCAATGTTTGGCATATAAAAAAATTCTAGCATATGAAGAAGCAGGAAAATGTGATCCATAACCAAGAGAACACTCAATGAAAAGGAACAGATACAGAAATGATAAAGATGATAAAACCAATAGGCAAGAGCATTAAAAGAGTTATTATAAATGTTGCATACCCAAAAAGATGTCGAAGATAATAGGAACAGAGTAAGAAAAGAGATTATATAAAGAGGAACAAAATGTAACTTCTTCAGATGAAAAATTACACTGAATAGTATTTAACAGTAGACTGGAACCTGTTAAAGAAAATACCAGACTATATCAAATTTGAGGACATAACAATAAAATCTATCCAAAATGTACACAGAGAAAAAATACTAAAATGAATAAAAATGAAGAGACTTCATGTCACCAGTTGCCACACCAATTTGTCATGACAGTGTGACAACACAAAGTAGTCTAACATACATGTAATTGAAGTTCTAGAAGGAAAAAAATGGTGGCGGGGAATGGAGTGGAAGCAACAAATAAAAATATTTAATATTTATAAATATTAAATAAAATTATTTAAAGGAATGATAGCCAAATGTTTCAAATTTGATGGCAACTATTAACCCATATATTTAGGGTCTCAATAACATCCAAACAGAAAAAACACATGCATGTGTACATATACACATGTACATATCCACACATACCCCTATGCATATAATAATATTGCTAAAAAATAGAAATAAAGAGAACTTTTAAAGTATTTAGAGAAAAAATACATTCATCGTAGATACAAAGATAATATATATTCATCATCCAAAACTATATAAATCAAAAGAAAATGAAATAGTATTTTTAAACATCTGAAAGAAAATATCTGTCAATGTAAAATTCTATTTCTAATAAAAATATATTTTAAAATGAAAGGTATAAAACTTTTTAGACAAACTAAAGATGAAAATATTTGTCAACATTAGACTTTACTACAAGGGATCTTAAAGGAATTTTTTCAAGTGAAAAGAAAAAAAAAGAACAGATTGGACACATAGAAAATAGTAAGATGGTAGGTATAAACCAAATTATATCAATAATTGCATTAACTATCAAAGGCCTAATGTTCCAATTAAATAACAAACATTGTTAAATAGAATTAAAAAAGAAAACCCAAAATAGATATTGTCTACAAGAAACCTATTTTAGACACAAACTCACAAATAGTTTAAAAGCAAAAGAATGGAAAACAAATACAACTTGGAAACACCAATTAGAAAAAAGCTGGAGTGACTGACTATATTAATATCAGAAAAAGTACCCTTCAAAACCAGGCATGCTTCCAGACATAAAGAGGGACATTTCACAGCAATAGCAAGGTCGGTATCTCAAGAAGACGTAGTAATCCTAACTGTGTTTTCCACAAACAGCAGAGCTTCCAAATAAAACAACTACTCACTGAAGCTGAAAAGAGAAACTACCCAAACAACTGAAAGGGGGAAACAGTCAAATCCACAATTATAGCTGGAGATTTAAACAGAAAATCAAAACAGTTATAGAAAATCTGAATGAAACCAACTAATTCAACCTAATTGGCATTTAAAGAGGACTCAGTATAGAACAGCAGAATACACATTGTTTTCTAGTGCGTATGGAGCACTCGCTAAGATTGACCATATTCTTTGTAGTGGTAATTACGGTAAGGATCTCAGATGAGATCATCCTGGATTTGGGTAGGCCCCAAATCTAGTGACAAGAGTCCTTACAAGGGAAGAGAAGGAAAAATGACAGAGAAAAAAGCCATGCAAAATTGGAAGCAGAAACTGAAGTGATGCAGCCCCAAACCAAGAAATGGTAGAACCCTCAGAAGCCAAATGAGGCAAGGGAGAACTTTCCCACAGGGCCTTTGGAGGAAACATGGCCCTGCTGACGCCTTCATTTCATCCTTCCGACCTTCAGAAGTTTAAGAAAACCAATTTCTGCTTTCTAAACCACCAAATTTGTGATAACTTGTTAAAGCAGCCTTAGGAAACTAAGGCAATGCTAGTCACTGAGCAATGGAAGAAACACCTTGGGGAGTCTGCCTATAGCTGACCCCCAATCTATTTTGGCAGTGACTGCCCCAGGCTGAATTCCCAGAATGCCTCGGAGCTGTACTTACCTGTGGCACCTCTTTCCTATAGTCACTCATTTATTCCACATATCCTTTCTTCTTACCTTTTAAAGAGGCAACACAGGGTGGTAGGACAACACCAAATTTGGAATTGATTCCTAAAAGCTACTTATTCTTATTCTCATCAGGTTTTCTCTTCTTTTTTATATCACTTTACATCTTCAAAAGAAACTTGCTGCTATTGTGCCTAGAATATTAAAACTGTAATGTTAATAATGCACTTAGAAAATAGAGTAAACTTGAAATCACCTTGGGCATTCTTAAAACTCTTAAGTGCCTTTCCAAATGTCTGAGTTCCAAAACAATTCAAGATGCATTTAGTAGGATGTTTTCCATTTCCTTATTTAAACCCAAGTGGCTTTAAGGAAAAAACAGAATTTAAGCATTTCTTACCTCTTCATACTTCAGTAAGCCAAATGTGATTTGGAAACAGCTATTAGGTAACCTAAAATCTACTTTTTAATGAGGTTTTTTTGTTTTGTTTTGTTTTCCTTAAAAGGGGTAATAAGAATTCTAATGCAAACCAACTCAATTTTCCAAGTATAACCAGAAAGTTAAACCACAAATATTCAACACAGTGTTTGTTTCCTAGTAATGTGCCCATCTCCCTTGCACATTTAAAGACACAGTTACAAACCTGGTATAATTCCCATCCTTAAATCTGGGTGTTCATTTTCGTGGCCAGAGCAGAGTTCAGCTAAGCCAATGCATAACGGGCTTTCAACAGGTATTGTTAGCACATCGATGTGGGTATAGATTTTTAGTCCAGGTCCAAACCAGTGAAAGTGGGAGTGCCCAGGGTGGAATAGAAAATCCTGAAACTCATTAAAGAAAGACTAGTAAAAAAAGACAAAGTATAGCAGATAATATTGAGGACTCCTAAGAAATACTAGAAATATCAGACACAGAGAAGTAAGTTCAGGAATGGGAGTTTAGCAGCTACACAATGTTCCCAGATACTTTTCTCTGCCTCTTCCATGCATAGGAGTCCTCAGGACACAGTGCAGAGGACTAGCTTGGACAGGAGGAAAGGGAAAAGTTCAAGTAACTGATCACATGGTAGAGATGTTTATTTTTAAAGGCTGGTGAACATCAAAGTAAACATAAGTATACCTTTTTAGAAGCAAATAACAGAATTTGAAAACATGGGTTCGAGGACTAGCCCTATAAATTTACTAGCTAAGGAAGGAGAAAGTCACTCAACCATTCAAAATCTCAGTTTCCTTATGTGGTTAAAGGGATAACAATATCTATGTCACAGAGTAGTCTAAGAATATATTATTCTGGAGATTTTCATCACTCGCTTCCTTACAAGTGCTTCCTTTTTCCGTTTAGAAATCAGAGACCAACAAATATTCTCTTTTCACTTTTATTAGCAAGGATTGAGATGATCTAAAGCAGACTTTGAAATTATAAAACGCAAAAAGTTTTTAAAAGGAAGCCATTATATTATTGAGAGAGATCAGATCACTGAGTAGGAAAATGAAGTGAAGTGAATATTCACAACAAGATACAGAGACTAGACAGAACATTCAGGTGAATCTGGTCTTCCTCACTCACCAGGTAAAAGCCAACCTAGCTCAGGGATATGAAACTACCCCAGGAGGTTGTTCCAGAGTGGCCATGAACCTTACAGACATCTGAACCCATGTCATCCAAGATATCCACCAAGCCTGCTTGTCTGGCTTGCTAGTTTGGCATTCTAAAGGACGTAGCCTTTTGAAAGCTTCCTGGGACTAACGATTACCAGGCCAGGATTTGGCAAATTGCAAGAGAGCTAGTCTCTGCCCATACACTGGTGGACCAAAGTAAGACCTTGAATTTCTAGTAAAATAATTTAGTCGTTAAGAGTGGAGAGGGTTGGGATACCTGCAGAAAACAGATGGCTCACTGAAGAGTAGTATGTAGTATGAAGAGTATGAAGAGTTTCATAAATAGAACACTGTAAAATTATGGGTAAAGGAACTTAGGCTGGGCAAGGGATTGGGAGGGGAGAGAATTATTGACCTTAACCCTGAAGGTTTGAAGAAGCCTTTAAGAGTCCCCAGAGGCAAAGAAATCTGTGCAGGTAGCGTCTCCTTATAACACACAGCCAGCTGTGGTTACACCCTCCATCCTCACGGGGAAAATATCCCACACCCAACTTACTTTCTTGTATCCTTTGTCTTGCCATTGCCTAACCCAACTCAAAGCCTGAGGACAAAGGGGTTCCCTGGTATAGTCCATGTAGGCCTGCCTCTCAGGACTCAGAGCAACATGGAGAATGGACCCAGAGGTCAAAGAGAAGATATGCAGCACGAGGTGATTTTCTAGTTGCTCTCTGTCATGGTTTGAATTCTGATGTTGAAATCTGAATTCCCCAGTACCTCAGAATGTGACCATATTTAGAAATGGGGTCTTTATACTAATAGTCACATTAAGATGAGGTCATTATGGTGGGCCCTAATTCAATATAATTGGTGTCCTTATAAAAAAAGAGAAACTTGAACACAGAGACAAATGTTCACAGAGGAAAGATCACATGAAGGCACATAGGGAGAAGACAGTGATATGACTCGTATGATCATTCACAAGCCAAGGAAAGCCAGGAAACACCTGAAGGACGATGAAGCAAGGAAAAATTCTCCGTTAGAGCCATTGGAGGGAGTATGGCTCTGCAGACACCTTGATTTTGGACTTAGCCTCCAGAACTATGAAAAAATAAATTTGTGTTGTTCTAAACCACCTGGAATTTGGTATGCTGTGACAGCAGCTTTGGGACACAGATATTTACGAAGATGCAACTTGGTTGAACAGCTTCAATTTTACAGAGTAGATATTAGCTTCAATGGACATTAGGAAAGATTATGTCCAACCCTTTTATTTTATAAATAAAAAACCTGAAATGAGTAACCAAGAAAAACTGGTAAGCAAGAGTCCCAGGAAAGCACTCTGCCCCACGTTGACAGGAAGTCAGTGAAACCATTCTGGACCTCACTGAAATAAACAGTGCACAGCACTGTGCAGGTCCTCCTTAAATGCCATCTAAGTTAAAGGACTGATTCTCCAGATGAGTACTTGGCATCTTTTCCTGAACTCCCATACCTCCACAGTACTACCAACTTCTAAAGGGGTATCAAGTTAAAAAAAACAGTTCAGAAATGAACATTTGCCTGTGTTCTTTTTTAGTGCTAAAAAAAATATTTAATAGTTATCCTGAGAAATATCACCATAAACCCTCCAGGACAAAGTATTTGTTTTACTTCCTTGTGAATTAGCAATTTAAAACAGTTACTCAAACTGAAGATTGACTGTTTCATATATCCTTAAAGAAATGAAAAACTACACAGTTAGCAATGCATGAGTTGAGAGAAAGAGAGAAAGTTCCACCCAGAACAAATAAATTTCCTATAGCACTATGATGTTTCTTATCTAGAGGAAGGTTTTGTTTTCTTGTCAATCAACCCCAGCAGATCTTCTGAGGATTGGCCACACCTTGGGCTGGAGAATGCTCAGGAAGGAATGTGGGAAGGAAGAGGGGAGAGGCTATTTCCTGATGAATTAGCTGCTGGCAAAGTGTCTGGACCCTGGGAAAGTCATGGTGCTGGAATTTCTCTCTTTGGAGAGCAACCAGAGCAGCAGAAACAATGCTGTGATCCCCTGGTGGTAACTCCCAGGTCACGGCTTGAGCAACACCGGCCACCAGCAGCGGGTTATGCCACGACAGGTCCTGGGCTCTCAGCAGTGTGTTGTTTACTCCCCTGTTTCAATCCAGCTGCCAACAGCTAGTATTATTCTCAGGGTAAGTTCTCTCCAAGGGAGGTAATTAGCTTCACAGAAGATTAAAGCATTAGAATAACTAAAAAAGCAAACCAGCTAGGAAAAGTCCCATTAAGGACTTCCAGATTGTCATCTTCTTGGCTCTTTGCTGATAGTTCTTCCAAAGGAAAGGTATGTTTTGACGACCAAAGTATTAGTCCCTTTATGTGCAGAGTTGTAAGTACTTGGGATGGAGTCCTCCCAGGTAAAGCATCTCAGAAATTATGCAACAGCTTATTAAAGGGTCACTTCGCAGGCTTCGCACTGCAGTGTGCCCATGCCCTTGGAGGACAGCATGGCCAGGAGACACATAAAGGCATTCTTTTTTGGCCAGAACACCACTAAAATAAACAGCTAATGGAAGCTAAAGTAGCCTATTTCTACATCAGTTTTTCTCCCACATAAAGTTTTTTCTCTGATTTCCAAAATGAAGCCATTGGTGAGGAAGCATTTAACCATTTTCAGTTTCCTCCAGTTAGATCAGTGCAGAGAAGAGCCAAAAGAAACCAAGAAAAATCAATAAAAAGTCCTCTACTCAAAACAAGATTTCCTATTTCTTAGGAGAGTACCCATTATGATAATTTATTTGCCCTATTTTCTCTTTCACTTGAATCAGGACACTGGCTCTTCCTAAGCATTTTGGAAGCCTCTATGACCTTCAAATTTGATGCATTGGTGACCTCTAGAGGACACAATTTCAGACCAGGCTCAGTGTTAAGATTAAAAATCTATTGCTGTGGGAAGGAGAACACATTATCAATTTTACAACTGCAAAAATAGCTATTAGCCCTTGAGGCACAAGAGATTTCAAGAAATTATCTTCCTCCAGGTAAAATCTCAAAGGTGTCAAGTAATCCTTTTTCCTGTAAATGAAAGAAGTTTTTGTTGATGAAAATCAAAGAAATAATGGACTGCTTTGCCTCCCAGGTGAACCTCGTCTTCCAGCAGGCCTTTACCTACCCACACCAGTCAGTGTCCTGCCCAATTCTCAGCACAGGGATTTGAGAATGTCAGAAAAAGCATTCAAAAACATTGTCCTTGAATCCTCTCTCAGTGATGAGCTTGGCATTTCCCAGAGCTGAGTGAAGTTGCTAGCTATGCTTCGCCGCAGTTTCCGTCACCAGCAGAACTTTTCAGCCAGCTGAACAGGGTTTGGAGAGACTCAGGGCCATAGAGGTCGGGCTGAGGTATAATGGTGCAATGGGGCTCTCCTCTACCTTAGGGCCTCCATGAGGTCCTGGGATGGAGCTGCCTTTCCTCCCAGACAGAGCCAGGAGCCTTGAATCACTTCCTGTCTTAGGTACTGACACAGCCTCCAATGTGACTTACCCTTGGGGACAGAAACTAGCCTCCACATGCAATGTAAGAACATTTAAGACTAAGTTATAACATCATTGATTTTTTTTTTTTCATTCATTTAATACCATCCACATTCTGGGCATATTTCCAGGTACTTATTATCTCTTACCTCTCATTTTCACAAGAGCCCTGAAGGGTAAAAGTTACTCTCTTCATTTTAGTAATAAGGAACTGAAACAGAGAACTCAACTTGACAACTCACACAGTGTATAACTGGAAGTTTGCTTATATGTGTGTTATTTTCGATGTACTACAAAGCTTTTAACATCACCATATGTTAGGGCAGAAGACAGTTGCGCTCATAGTTTAATGCATTCACTTTACAAATAAACAGACAGAGGAAGTGAAATGAGGTGCCTAAGGCCATACATTTAGTGGCAGAGCTAGGGCTAAGAGCAGATATCTTTATTCCCAGGCAGGTGCTTGGGACACTATACAAAGTCCTTAATCATTCCCTTCTTGCCTATTCAGAAGCTCTGCAGGGGGATACAGGAAAATAATTCCCCTTTAATATTCCTTCTTACATTGACCTCACCTTCATCTTCTGTTTCTACAGAGAAGAACCAACCCTTCCTGAGGACCCCCCAGGGGATCCCCGGGCTCCCACCTCTGTGTGTGTGGCCCTATTTATATCTATACAGGAAAGAAGGCAGGACTCTCGGCCCATTGAAAGAACAAAGAGCTGCAGCCTCAAAAGTCAAGACTAGGAGAGGAGCTATGATCGAGATTGGAAAACCGGATGGCACTGCTACAATTCAAAATTTTAACCTCCTAAGAAAGTACTCGTCACATGACTTCTGAAAAAGCCCATTAATCTCTTACCAGGTCAGTTTCTGCCCCTACTACCATGTTTAGGTTCTATAAAAAGATATTCTTATCCAAGTAAGGTTTACAAATAAATGATAAACTAGGCTGTTTTACTGACAAAAGGATAAAATAATCAGAGCACAAAACTACACAATCCATTTGTTACACACGAATGGGCATTCAATCCACCGTCGCTTCTCCCCCTGTCTTTTCCCCACGGCCCAAGTCCTGCCCCACTCCCCTCACACTGCCCGGGCGGGTACCAGCTCTGTGGAAACTCTTACAAGTGAAATGCTCTAGTGAAGATTTGTCCAGTCAGGAGCTTCCAGCTGGTAACCAAATGGTGCTGTGGGGATTATCTGGGTATTCCAATGATCTCTGCTGGTACCCTTCCCATGTCACGGCCGTCTGAGTCTTCAGCGACTCACTTTCACAGCAAAAAGAAGGGGCTTCAGGGAACCACCCAGATCTCCAAGGCCTGTTGTTAGAAAGCGACAAGCCTCCATCATTGTTAGAAATCAGGGGGTTCCTAACTGGACAAAGGTACTCTACACAGAGAATCGTATTTGTTTGACCTTTGGGAATCACTATAGAGAGGCTGAAAATTCCCATCTTGGTTGACCAGTGAGCTGGGGCTTTAATGGCCCTTGTAAAAGTACATGGAGACAAACAACCACGTACCATGAGGGACTGCCCAGTTGTACAACTGGAATGGAGTAGAAGGAAGAGCATTAAAGAACTCTGATGCTTTCATACTTTCCCTGAGTTTTGATGTCTGCTCTACCCTGTTCCAATTTCAAGGCCAGCTGGCACTACAAATTAGAAAAGGCCTTTTGAACTTCTCCATCCTTTTGCCATAATGGAGCAGTTCATAACAGAACTAGCAGGGTTCCAGCCAGTGGGAAATTGAAGATATTTTCTTAAGGATTATACACCATTCATTTTTTTCCTAGTTTCTGCCCTAGCAAGGATGGTTAGCATAGCATGCTAAGGGGTTTTTCATATGTCAGCTATCATTCCTGCAGTGGCCACCTACTGATGCATGTGTAGGGCTGTCTTATCTCTCACCACTCCTCAGCCTCTGCAGCAAGGAAGCCTTGGCACCCTGAAATCTCCCACACCATGCCATAAAGCAAGCCGGTCCTTCTCAGTAAGCAGATGCCTAACGGTAGTCAAAAAGCACAGGGAAAGACCACTTTCAACTGAGAAGTGCTCCAGGCAGTAAAATGGAGAATGGGGGAAAAGCACTTAACAGTTTTTGAGATCATTGTGTTTTTGAGATGATTGTATGGATAAATATGAAAAGCAATATTTAATACTTATCTATAACTCTCTCTGCAGACTGAAAAGGGAAAGCAGGGCTTCCTAGAACAATATAAGAAAAGAGATAAAATAATGCAGGCTATGACAAGGGTCTGGCTTGCAGATTTAGTATTGATTTTCTGTGTCTAAGAACATACAATTGGGAATTTTCAATCAAGGTAAAAAATGCTAGTGACCTAGAAAACAAAAAAAAAACAAAAAAAAAAAAAAAAAAAAAAAAAAAAAAAAAAAAAAAAAAAAAAAAAAAAAAAAAAAAAAAAAAAAAAAAAAAAAAAAAAAAAAAAAAAAAAAAAAAAAAAAAAAAAAGAGAGAGAGAGAGAAAAAGAGAGTAAGGCATCAGATAGCTCAGCGATGCCAGGATGATGCATATTTTCTGTTGGGAGAGGTGGTTCTATTGAATAGATTTTCTTAGTCAACAAAGCCCTTTAGACTCTTCAGTGCTTTTCCAGGAGCCAGAGGAATGAATTGGCTAATCTTAGAGTGCAGGAGGCAGAATACAGACTCTCAAATAATGGTGAACCCTATAAACAGAAAGCACAGCTGTTGTCCAGGCAAACTGTGAACCACTACCTTGTCAGAGAAAATGTCACGTTTTAGGCGCCTAGACAATCTCGTTAGTGCCATCTATCAACTTTGAAAATCAAGGCTGATTCTGTGCACGTTAGAAGTTGTTAGCAATTAAACAAAAGGTCACTTTGTTGTGTTCCTAATGTTTTAATTTTTTAATTGATAGTGTTTCTGGGCAAGTCTTCTTTGAAAACTTCAGTGTTATGTGTACGGGGGGAGAGGGGGCAGGGGGCAGATGCTCATGGGAAACACTCCTCCCAGTGCCTTTCCTGTTCCAGTACTCACACATACAGAGATGTCTCCTAGAGGGTGCCCTTTCCTGGATTCACCTCATTGGCTCCTCCAGAACTTTGTCAGGGGGCTCACTAAGTTCCAGGTATTATATAGTACTTTGTAAGTAATATTGCATTTAATTCTCACAACCACCTTTGTAAAGTAGGTAATTGTTTCCGTTATTGTTGCACTTTGCAGATGAAGAAATTGAGGTTATATGGAGTTAAGCAAATTACAAAAAGACAAGCAATAAGTAAACAATAGAGATGTGACCTGGAACAACAATGCTTTGTGCCAAGATGTTTGCTCAAACCTATATCAGAACTTCTCCAAGTAGAGATGATTTAGACAGTGTTATAAACTCCAAAGCCTACAAGGATGAAATCGATACTTTTGTTCATCTTTTCAATGCCACCCTCCTTTCTTACACTTTCCTGGTGGAATCCCAATTGTGTTTAGATATACACTTTCCTCCAGGTATAATTCAGTGTTCTCGTGTATTTACAAAGTTGTACAACTAATTTACCGAATGCCAGAACATTTTCATCATCCTAAAAGATACCCTACACCCATTAGCAGGAGCTCCCTATTCCCTCCTTTCAGTTCATTGCAATCACTAATCTACTTTTGTCTCTAGATTTGGAATTTACTGTAAATAGAATTTAAAATGTGATCTTTTGTGACCAGCTTCTTTTGCTTAAATATGTTTTCAGGATTTATCCTTGTTGTAACATGCATCAACACTTCATTCCTTTGTATTGCCAAATAATATTCCATTGTATGGCTATTTATCCATCTATCAGTTAAAGAACATTTGGGTTGTTTCTACTTTTTGGCTATTATGAATAATGATGCTGTAAACATTTGTGTACAACTTTTGTATAGGCTATGTTCTTCCTTTTTGGGGGTGTATACAGGAGGAATCTGGTTTTTACTCTGAGTGAGATTGCACATTACTGAAAAGTTCTGAGCAGAGTAATGATCTACATTTTAAAAGAATTATAGGCATACCTCATTTTTTTTGTGCTTCACTTTATTGTACTTCACAGATATTGGTTTTCTTATAAATTGAAAGTAAGACCCTCCATCAGCAAAAAGATTTCAACTCACTTTATTGTGATACTTTATTGAGGTGGTCTGGAACCAAACCCACAATATTTCTGAAGTATGCTGGTATCTTGAATTCTATCTTAAGAATGGATTGTAACTGC
Organism: Lyroderma lyra; assembly: GCA_004026885.1. Taxonomy (NCBI): domain Eukaryota; kingdom Metazoa; phylum Chordata; class Mammalia; order Chiroptera; family Megadermatidae; genus Lyroderma; species Lyroderma lyra. The sequence continues at coordinate 274,846 of PVJL010000001.1, read as the reverse complement.
AAATGACTGGAAGCAGGGAGATTAGTTTGAGGCTATTATTTTCAGCCTGATGAGAGTGCCTTAGACCAAGAATGTAGCAATGGTGGTGCTAAGAGGTGATAAGAGTCTGAAATATACTGAAACTAGAGCTAACTAGATTCCAGATGGAATTGATATGGGGTGTGAGGTGAAATTATGAATCAGGAAGATGCCAGGGTGTTTTGTCCTGAAGAACTAGAAAAGCAGAGGTGGCATTTACTAAAGGGGGAAATATTGGGATAGGAGCAGATTGAGAGAGGAGATTTAAAGTTTGGAGTTTGGTGTTCAATAGATACCCAAGGAGAGGTTTTTGGGTATATAGTTAGATCTGGAGTTTAGAGAGGAATATAAGCTGAAGATGAAAGTTTCAGAAGTCAGTGTATAGGTGGTATTTAAAATATAATCATCTGATTCCTCAAAAAGATAAAAATGAAGTTGCCATACAACCCAGAAATTTTTTTTTTTGGTTGTTTATCTGAAGAAATTCAAGACACTAATTTGAAGATATATGCACCTCTATGTTCATTGCAGTATTATTTACAATAGCCAAGATATTCAAGCAACCTAGGTGTCCATCGATAAAGTGGACAAAAAAAGATTTGGTATCTATACACAATGAAATATTACTTGACTTAAAAAAAATAGTGGCACTTGTGATGACATGAATGGACCTAGAGGGCATTAGACTAAGTGAAATTATTTGGACAGAGAAAGACAAATACCATGATTTCACTTACATGTGGAATCTAAAAAACAAAACAAATGAACAAAGCAAAACAGAAACCCTACTCTCTGAAGGACTTAGGATTTTTAAGTAATCCACAGAATTTAAATTAAAACTACTTAATCTTCTGATAAATACTAATGTTGAAAATAATTTTCAAGTATTTTGCCAAGATCCTACGTAAGTATCAAAATTAGACCATCAATGCAGAGAGGGCCAACTAGCAAAATTTCTTGACCCACCCTCACCCTCATAGAACTCTGTCTTCCCTATTACATTTCTTTTTATTTATTTATTTATTTTATGATTTGTCTCTTTTTCCTACAGTCCATGTGCTTCATGCAAACAGTGCTCATTTGCCTAACTCATTGCTATAACCCCTATGTTTGGTTCAGTCAACCATCAGCAAATGGCTTCGTTGAATTACTCCACACAAAGGACATAGTGAATCAGAGGACACTTTCTCATCATCACTTTATTCATCCTTAGACCTTGGAGACTCAGGCTTGTTTAAGATTCTCTTGAGACATCTGCCCTTTGACTCACTCTTCAGACACTGACCTCTAGATTGTCTTGAACAGACATCCATGAGTTAATCAGCAAACTGTTCTATGTTCCCCACAGTGAAATAAGAAATTTGCATATCACCACTCTGACCGTATTACTAACAAAGTCAAGGAAATGGAAATTTTCACTTCAGTGTATCTTGAGGTTCAGTCTTTACAAAAGAAACATTTTGTGGGTGGTATATCAGAATATGTTGTAAGCAAAATTTATAAATTGGGTTTATTTGATTTTTATGTAGTTTTGCAAATCTAATTTCCTTGAACTTGTGAGTAATCTTGCATAATTATTCAAATGTGATTCATTCTTGGATCAATTCCAAATACTTGATTCTTTCAAAGATGGACTGTTTGTCATAATGGGTGAACTGATTTTCATGAGACTGCACAATTTCTTAGGGGTTGCTGGGAAGTCTATTTATGGAAAACATGTGTATGTATTTTAACAAATCTCAACCCAATATGGCATGAACAGTTTTGGTTCTAGGGCATTAGAAAAGATTTTTAAATTTGTAAAAGCTTACACAGGAATATAAAGTATAAGATAGGAAATATAGTCAATATTGTGATAACTATGCATGGTGTCAGATGGGTATTAGATTTATCAAGGTGATCACTGTGTAAGTTATATAAATGTCTAATCACTAGGAGTATGTTGAACACATGAAATTAATATATCATATGTCAAATGTAATTGAAAAAGCACTTTTAACTTTTTAAATTAAAAGCTTAGATCACATTAAAAGAAAAACATATTTCATGGCAGCGAACTCTCTTACTATTGAATTCTGCTTATCAGAGTAGTTGCTTACAGTAATAGAACCCTAGGTAGAAGTGGATTTTAGAGGTGATTTTTGTCCATGATCCTAAATTCATCCAGACCATACTTATGAGGGACACAATATTCTACAACTTGAGAATTGAGAGCATGAGCTCTTGAACGAGATTTCTTGTGTTTGAATTCCAGTCTAATAGCCAGTTATTCATTGACTTTGGGAAAAGTTTCTTAATCTACTATAAAATGGAGTATTTTAAGAACAGAAACCATGTCACCGAATTATAGTAAGGATTGAATACATTAAGATAGATAAAGATTGAAGTGCAGGGCTTGGCACAGGGTAAGTGTTAAATGAGAATTTACCACTAATATTACTGCTATCTGGGTCTTTTCATAATCACTTAATACTTGTTCTCTCTCTAAATGATCTCATCCAACCCCTTGCCTTTAAATGTCCCCTAGGATTATATAATACTCAAATGCATATCTCTACCCCTGACTGCTCTTCTGAGCTTCAGATGCATATAGCTTAAGACCTCCTGACCTGGCCCTTTGGATGGCCGATAAGCATCTTGAATTTCACAAGTTTAAAAAAGAACTCTTGAGACCCACTGTCCTGCCCCCCACCACATACACACACACAAAAATCTGCTCTTCTCCGAGTCTTCCATAGTAGACAACATTGTTATATACTCCACTGCTTGGGCCCAAAACCTTAGAATAATCTTTGTTCCCACAGTCAAATAATCCTATCAACTTTATCAATGAAATACCTCCTACAAATAATCCAGTTTTTTTCTATGTCCAATGGCTTTCATCTTAGTCCAAGAGAGTTTGTCCTCTCACCTGAGCAACTACAGCAGCAGTCTTATAACAGGTCTTCTACTTCCACTTGTGCCCCTGTAATCCATTTTCCATAGGCAAGGCCATCTTCTAAGAACATAAATCAACACAGATCACTCCTCTCTCAAAGCCCTCCAATGGCTTCCTATCAATCTCCAAATATGACCAGAGCTCCTCACTGTGGCCTAAAACAGCCTGAATGATTTGGCTTATTTCTATTTTCCTAGCCTGTAACCTTACCAAACTGGCATCTGTCCATGCCAGAACAAGCCAAGTTCTCCACTGCCTCAAAGCCTTTGTGTTTGCTTTTTTCACCTGGGATGTTCTTCCCTTAGATATTTATGTGGCTGCTTCTTTCTTGTGATTTATGTCTCAGCTCAAAGTTTCTTCCTTGGGGGTCTCCATTCCCATCGCTGGAGTTCTCTATTCGATTAGATCATTAAAACACCCTGTTTTATTTTCACATTTTTTAGTATCGCATTTATTACTAACTAAAATTATCCTGTTTATTTTTTATTTATCCATTACTGACCAGTCTATGCTGGGCATATAATAGGTCCTAACGCATAATAATCATCTCTATGACAGACAGAATAACGGTCCCCCAAAATGTCCACATCCTAATATCCATAACCTGTGAATATCTTACCTTACATAGCAAAAGGGAATCTCCAGGTGTGATTAAGTTAAAGATCTTAAGATGTAGAGACTATCCTGAATTATCTGTGTGGTTCCAATGTAATCACAAGAGTCTTTAAAAGGGGATCACAGGGGTCCTAAAAGTGGATCATAGTTAGAGAGATAGGAGCTATGACCATGAAAGCTGCGAATGGAAAGGTACACTTTGAAGATGGAGGAAGGGGATATGTATCAACAGCGAAGCACAGCCTCTAGAAGCTGAGAAAGGCCCTTGCCTTTTACAGGAACTGGAATCTCCTGTAGAACCTCCAGAAAGAACACAGCCCTGCTGATACCATGATTTTAGCTCCTTAAAACCAATTTTGGATTTTTAATTTTCAGAACCAGTAAGATGATAAATTTGTGTTTTCTTAAGCTACAAAGTTTATAGTAATTTGTTCCAACAGCAATAGGAGACAAATACTGGCCCTCAAGTATGTTTGTTCAAAGAATGAAAGGATTCTAAATGTTAGGTATAAATAGTAAAGAAAAAAATAGCAAACATACATTTCTGCTCCCATAGAGGTTATAATTTAGTGGAGGAAAAATGACAAAAATAATAATAATAAAACATATTATGAGGTAAAGTAGAAGGTAATAAACATTAGGCTAATTATGCTGAACATCTTTTCATGGGCTTACTGGCCATCTGCATATCCTTCCTTGTGAAGTATCTGTTCAAGATTTTTGCCCGGTTTCTAATGAGTTTGTCTTGTTATTGGGTATAGAGAGTTCTTTATATTTTCTGGCTACAAGTCTTTTGTCAGGTAATATAATATGCAAATATTTGTCACCATCTGTGACTTGTCCTTTCATTCTCTTAACATGATCTTCCTCAGAGCAGAAGTATTTAATTGTTGTAAAGTCCAGTTTATTGACTTTTCTTTAATGAAATACTTTTTCATGTCATGTCTAAAAATTAAGTCATGCTTAGCTAAATCGTGAAGATTTTCTATGTTCTCTTCTAAAAATGTTATAGATTTATATGTTACATTTAGATCTCTGATCAAGTTTGAATTAATTATTGTATAAAGTGTAAGTTTTAGATTGAGGTTCATTTTTGTGTAAATGGATATCCAATTTTTCTAATACCATCTGTTGAAAAGACTGGCCTTTCTTTATTGAATTGATTTTGCACCTCTTAGCCCTACTTGTATAATTCTATTTCTAGACTTTTGACTTTGTTCCATATTGCACTTTGTTTTAATTGTTAGATTCCTGTTCTCTCTCTCTCTCTCTCTCTCTCTCTCTCACTCACTCACTGAACTTGAAAGCAAAGATTATGTTTTTCTGAACTCTGCTTCCAGGGCATTTGGTACAATGTTTAGTCCATAGTAAACATACAGTGAATAAAAGTTTATTGAATAAATGAAAGAAACTTGTCTCCTTTGTTTTTTGTAAGTGATGGTCCAACTAGTCAGCTTACATTGTTGAAAGGAGATAAAAGGCATTTTCACTGAATTATCTGTTATCCTTTCCAGCATTTATTCAGTGTGCATCTGTTCACATCACTTAATAGTTTTTGAACCAATCACTACATTACTATATTTTGTGCAATATGTGCAGTAAGGGAACTAAAATGCAAGTTATGGTGCTTATTCTTAAGAAATGTGCATCTTGTAAAATAGCACAATGGTAAAAGCAAGGACTTCATGGTCAATCAAAAAATGAGATCAGTCCTAGAGGTTATTTAATTTTTAAAGCTTCAGTTCATCAATATGTAAAATGGTAATGATAACAGCACATACCTCATAGGGGTGTTGCAAAGATAAAATCTGACAATACAGTTAAACACTTAGCACAGTGCCCTCCCAGCACTTAGTAAAGACTTCATAAATGCTAGTTGCCATTACAAATTTCCATTTATTATAATATTATAAATAGAAATTTTTCTCACAGATAATATCACTGTATCAAGAAGGAATTCTTCAAGGAGGACTTGTCTGGGCTCACACTAAATGAATTGAGAAAATGTACCACTTCCATCTCGCAACCTAAGTCAAAATTATGTCTATTTCAAAACCACTTCATGGCCAGTGTCCTTCGGGTTTCTAGCTAAATCACAAAACCTGATATAAACAAACATGAAACATTTTCAAATTAGCAGTAAGTACATTTTTCAGAATTGCACCAGTGGATGTAGAAGTATTTACCCAATAGAGAAATTTGCTAACTTGGCTAGTCACATTTTGATTATAGAAGGCTAGCCATCTCAAAAAGCTAAATAAAACTTTCTTCTGCTCTCAGGAAACCATTTCTGCATTGCAATAAAAAAGGCACTTATGTGAATATGATACTCTTTGCAATCATTAATTCCATCTCTTTTAAACATCCTAATGGGCTCTAGTGAATTTTCTAATTATTCTATGCTTTCTGTGAAGACATTATTCTAAGGGCTAATTATAAACAAAGAAACACATAAACATTTGGTGTTTTAACACATTTTTCACCCTTTGTAAACACCCAAGATGTTTTATTATTTCTGCATGTACTTATACAGAGTTTTCTTCTGTAGTGAATGAAATGGCAGTAAAATAGAATTCTGATGCCTCAAAACTTTCATAACAATATAGTCAAGGGTCATGGGTAGGAGAGGGCAGCTCTCTGTTGGCTTCCAAGATCGTTCCTAAGCACTTGAGAGGCCTCTGTTCTGACCCAGGACTTCTACTGGAAAGTCCATGAGCATATTCAAACATTCACATTTCTATTAAGAAAAACCACATCATGTCCAAGCAGTATCTCCTGGATGACATTTTTGCAAACACTATGTATAGAATCCACTGGGTGTCAGTGTGTCTGACTTACTGCAGAGTCCCTGAAAATACCACCCCAGTGTCCTGTGGCTAAAGCAAAGACAAGTTTATGACTTACTGCAGTAAAAAAGACTGCTACCTTGACACAGTTGTAGTATCTTGGAGTGAAGAAGGAAAAGACAAGATACTTATGAGGTTTGTGGTCTGGTTGAAGGTGAATCTTTCTTTGGTAGAAAGTGTGATGTGGGAGCTTGATTGGAATAGGGCAAAGGTCATGACAAAATTATTGAGATAAGTAGAGCACGGTGAGATTTGGTCTTGGTCAGGTAATCGGTGAACTTCAGAGAGAGATCTAGTATGCTGAGAAGGGAGAAAGAGGCCAGCTGAGTGGTTTATTGTTCAAAAGTTCGTGAAATAAGCAATAAGGTTATTTTTAACTTCATCTTCCTAGGCAAGGACTTCTCAGAATAGTAGTGTCCTGTTAATAGAGTGACAGTGAGCTGCATGGGTGCAGCTGGTTTTTGTTCTCATGAGAGTGATGTATATGTCATCTGGTGTGTGAAAACCTCTAACCTTCCAATCTCACTATTGACAACCTCTGGTTCAGGGGTTTTCTCTTTATTGATTCTTTTCTTTAGATTAAGACATTGATTTCTCTAGGATAGCTCTCTTTAAATATGGTTTCCCTTGAGAGTGGTAGAAAAATGCATTGCTAAGAGTATGGAAAATTAATCAGAAGTTATTTATTATTTAACAATTACATAAATTATTCAATGGTTAAATTATTAATCAGATGTCATGCCCCTACAAGACCCTGAGGGGAAGAGGCATAGAAGTAAGTTGTTGGAGGAAGAAGGAATGGAGACTGACTGCTGCACTGGAGCTTAGGCCATTGCCTCCAGGAGGATGGGCTGCTGCTCTGAAGGACGCTGTCAGCTAAGGAAACCATGGCGACTGGGGCGGGTTGGAGTATGGATATGGGGAGATAGACAGAAAAGAAAAGCACCTTCTTGTACTGTCTCCCTAAGAAACACTCTGTGTGTACTGTTTAGATTCTCAGCCGATTCTTCTCCTAGAGTCACCTCCCTTCATCTTACAGCATCTTCTGTGGTTTCCCCACAGCGCCTCCTGCAGGAGCATATGTGTACTGTGCGCTCACGATACCGACTATTTTTACTGTGATGAAATTTTGGAGTTCAAGCTATACAGAGATAAAATAAACTAAACATATACATATAAGCTCATTTGTGTTGAACTCAAATGGATTTACTTTTATTCTGTTTTATTTATTTATTTTTTCTTTTTGATATGTGGGTAGCTCCCTGGCTGGGAATCAAACCCAGGCCGCAGTGCTGACAGTGCCAGTACCGAAGCCTTAAGCCACTACACCATCAGGGAACTCCAATTATTCTGTTTTAGATCATCATTACTTGTTTTCCTATTTTATCCCCTGCCTTCTAGTCAAAAGGTTTCCCTTAATTCCTTATTGTCTATGTTGTACTTCTATTTTATATGAGATCTATTTTTTCGTCATTTTTCTTTCTTTTTCCCCTCCAGTGAAATAAATAGATAGATAGATGATACAGATATATGTATGTGTGTGTGTATATATATATTTTTCCAATATGCCTCCAGGTAAACTCCCTTAAATTCAACATGGAACTCTTTTATAACTATTATTCTCTAGATTAAATTCTTTGACATACTTTTTTTCTCCATTCTCCACTTACCTAGGCTAAGACTCCAGCAGACACCTCCCACTGCCACCCTAGACCCTTCTCTCCCTCATTTGGGGTGCATGAGGATACGCGGAAGAGGCATCAGCAGCATTTGCTCTTCTGCTTCATCCTTGTCCAGTCTGGGAAAGCATTTCTTTACCATTTCCTTCAGTGGTTTGATGACCATTTGAAGAAAGTCTCACCTCATAATTCATATAAGCCAAGGGAGAATCCAAACCCAAAGGGATTTCTCCAGAGTCTCTTCCAGTTAGAGGTAGATATGGAGGCACAATTGTAAATTCAGTTTTAGATATACTGATTTTGACTTATCTTTGAGTCCTCTAAGTGGAGATATCATACTATATACATCTGAATATACAAGACTGGAGCTCAAAGTAGAGTAAAAAGAAAAAAAAATGATAGGCATCTGTACCTCATCTACACCTTAGCAAGTGGACGTATTTGAAACCATGGAAATGGATGATCTTACCTAGGGAGAGAAAAACAGTGAATGAGGAAGAGGTGTGGGCTTGGGCCTTGAAGAGCTACCTAAATCAATGCTGAGAGGTAGAAGAAGATGAGCCTAAGAAGGAGAGAGGCAGAATGGGAGCTGACAGAGAGAAAGAAAAATAACAATTGTCAGGATGGAGCCAATGAAGCTAGGGAAGAGTGTTCCAAGTTCTTCACAGACCTTAACCAACAAAAGAACAAAACAGCAAAATCTACATACACAGCACTTAGATATGGGAGGTAACTTATTCATTTTAATTGAAATCTTCTAAGGGACAAATTGAAGCCTATGTGACTTTCTTTGTGCACAGACTCAAATGGTACATATAAAAGGGAACTCAATTCAATACTTGGATGCTTATTATATTAATGCATATTGGGAGTTGACAGAGCGTTGCAGAAAATTAGTTTATTTTTTTTCTAAAGAAAACTAACAAATGGATGTTTCAAGCACTCCATCAGGTCTCTGTACACAGTGTTCTCAATTTCTTTTCACAACAAATTTTGAATGTAATAATTTATACCTTACTATCCTGTTCCAAACTTGATTAAAAAAAAATAATGGAAGCAACAATACAGCAGAGAAAATGATTATGTAAGATTCTTTCTCAAGTGTTTACAACAAAAAATAAATAAATTAGATCAAGTATGAGTCACACAAAACAAATTACAATCAGTTAAGTCTACTAAGAGTGAATACTGGATATCATAAAATATGCACTCCTAGGCAGCCCACGCACAGAAAGATACTCTGACAGAGCTCAAAAATCAGAAGAAAAAAGCTTTCCACATTTGAGAGTAGATAGAGAAAACATCACGAGTCCTTCAAAAGCATGTTCTAGTGAAGTCAGTTACTGCTCAAGATCTCTTCATATTGTGTGGATCTGAGTTAGGACTCTTCTCGTGGCCAAATCCCTCATGAGAGACAGAGACAGAGACATAGAAATGCACTAATTAACAAGTACAAGCACACCCACATGCACTTCCATAGGGTGTTAATAATATCAGGTCCTAGATAAGTAACATCAATGAAAACTGCTCAAGAAGGAAAAACAGAAGTAACAACTACACTGCAAATGACAGTACACGATTCCTTACTCAGTGAGAAGGCCTCTCACAATAGTCCTCTAGAAGTTTAGAGCACCTTCTCACACTCTAATGTGTGTATAAATCGTCTCGGGATCCCTTTCAAAATGTAGATTCTGATTCAGCGCCTCTGGGGTGGGGCCTGAGATTCCGAAGTAAAATAATCCCTGGTGTTGCCAATGCTGATGGTCTTTGGACCATGTTTTGAATAGCAAGGTCAGGGTAAAACCTAGAAGTGGAAGTTCTACCCCAACAAGTGTAAAAGTCTGGAATAGCTGCCTGACTTGAAGTTGTAAAGAAGACTCAAGACCAACATAGCAGAATAAAGACAATCATCACGTGCAGGTGGCCAGAGACGGGGTATATGCAAGTGCAAACAGCAGAGTTCTAACCAAGGAAACATCCTCCTCTCACAGGAGGGCAGGAGGATCCTAAGCAGCAGCCTAGAGCAGAGCCAACTTCAGAGGCTCAACTGTATAAACAGCAGAGGGGTCACATATCCCTAAAGGACCAGACTGAGGCAGGAGAAGCAAAGTGCAATTACCCTCTCCATGGACAACAGCTGATACTTTAAAAAGTTTAGCCCGAGACAAAGAAATTCACCTTTGCAATATCGTCTGCTTGGGGTGAATGTTCATTTATAGAAGTAAATCAAGGGTGCTTAGCTCATTGGAATCGCCAACGGGCAATTACCAGTAGCAAAGTAAAGGAAATCCATATTGTGTCTTAATTATCTATCAACAGAAGATTAGTAGTAGTTCTTTGTAATATTGACAACATTTCAATCCTCTTTAATTTTGCCAGGCTAAAGCATAGTGTAGTGTCTACCAGGGTCATTAAAGGAGGGATGGAATGGTTTCCCATACCACACAGTACATTTCTAGCTCTTTGCACTCTAAAGAATACATTAAATTCAGAGTGCTCAGAAAAATACTGTTGATTGAGTCTGCTGCAAAAATGACTATATATATGTATTTTTAAACCCACATTATTTATATTTAAGTCTTCATTGTAAAGATACGTTCCTCAGATCTTACAATTCCCCCAGCTACCCACCCCCACCTTCCCATAAGTGCAGGATCAAGGTGCAAATTCCCGAAGGTAATTTATAAGTTCCCTTCCCATTCCCCCAGGGCTTTTTACCTGTTTGTCCATACTGTGTCAGAAACTGTCAAAACCTTGGCCCATTTATGAGGCTTACTGGAAGGGTAAACCAAAGGTCAAGCTCCCTGTTTCTGTTCGCCAGGTGAACCATCTCCCTAGGCTCGAGGGAGGCATATTTCAGGAATATGTCTTCATATATGAGTATAGCCATAAAATGTGCATGGTATTTTTTAATGTTTTTACACTATATAAATGATATTAAATAACTTAACAACATAGTACTAACTAAAAACATTGAAACAGTATAAAAGAGTGAAACCTATAGGTTACTATTTATATAAACTAAAAACACATGCACACTCTATCAAACACTGTCCTTATTTCGGGGTTCAAGCTGATGCATCATTCGCCATCTAGAACCACCACTGGTTACTACATTGGGGGAAGCAGTATGAATCATGGCCTGGCTCTTAAAGTCTTCCACTCAAAAATGACACACATTAATTACACTGATGTTTCATTGCCAAAATAAGTCACACAGCCATGCCAATCTTGAGGGAGCCAAGCAGTAAGATCTTATCTGAAAAGGGGGAAACCGGAAAATAGTTGTCATGATCCCAACTACTTGTTGCTAGAGAGGAACTCAAACTCAGGTCTTCTGACTCCACATCTCAGTCCTTATCCCTGAAGTCCCTAAGTCTCAGGGACAGATAAATAAAAATTCTTCAACTGATAACAGATCCCCATGTACAGGATGACTTGAACAGGATGGACCAGTATTTCTAAACTGGCATTTATTTATTTCGTTTGACATTATTTTGGGGGTGGGGGGGTGGGGGGAGGGGAAGTCCTCAACCCAGGCCACGGCATTGAGAGTGCTGAAGCCACTACACCACCAGGGAACCCCATCGTTTGACATTTTAATCAAGAGTTCCCCACATACCAAAAATAAAGCTCACTGTATTGCCTCCTTAATAAGCAACCTTAACAGCATTTTGTAAAAAGCAAGAAGTTGAGAGTAAAATGAACCTGAATTAGAATCACATCCCAACTTTATGACTTTCAACAAGTAATTTAATCCCTTTAAGTATCATTGTCCTTATTTGTTAAGCAAGAATAATTATGCCTAACTTGAAGGAGCCATGGTGAAGATTAAAGAAGAAAGGAACACATCACAGAGCCTGGCACATAAACATGTTCTAAACATTTAACTTTAGTTTTATGGCCCCAACTTTTATAAGGTAGTTTACACTGAACTGATAACCTGTGTTTTCCTGCTCCAGCCTACTTGCTGTTCATTAGATATTTCCTCCGTTGTGCTCCCACTATTACTAGTTAAGGGTTAACTTAACTAATTGTCTAAGGAGTTCATCCTGACTACAAGGAGCCAAAGTGAAAATCAGTCCCTGAGGCCTGTAGGTTGATGTTTTAAGCTTCATCACTCTACAAAAAAGGACAGTAGCAAATAAGTGCACCATTTAGAAAAATCCTGTGATGTCGCTTGAATTTGAGGCAAAGCCCAAATAGGTGATAAATCCCCGAAGCCTCTAAATTTTTATTTAATTTGTCCATAGCAATTCCATCCTATTTATGCATTCAGCATAATGAATAAAGTTTCTTCCCATTTGTATGAATATTACCTAATGTAACCACCATTTTATTCTAAGAGATCGAAGAATTGTTTTAGAAAAATACAATGTTTAGAAATTACATTTTGCTTTATAGTTTTATCATGTATTTAGGCACCTCTGATTGACATATTTTTACATTTCCTATGATTTTGGAATTTCAGCTAATATAAAGGGTGTCAATATTGTATACATTTTTCTGATTTGCTTTTCACTCACCAGTGTCTTTTGGAGAATTAGTCATTCTGAAGTATGAATCAGTAGTTCACTCACCAATATGTGAGTTCCATTTATAAAACTACTACAACTTAGTTATCCATGCGTCATCTTCAGAATAGCAATTACCTTTGATCAGGAGCTGGGGTGGACAATAGGGAAGAGGCCCAGTGTGAGGGAGGATGGGATAAGTGCTAAACATTTGCCATTTCTAAATGGAGTGAAAGTATATTTTGGTATTCTTTATTATTATCAATATAGGTATGTATATTCTTTTGTATTTATAAAATAATTTGTAATGACAGAAATTGGAGTGATGGGGGAGAATGGTGCTCATTGTTACCTGACCCAGAATACAAAGCTTCATTTTATAGTGGCATGAATGTCACTGGGTGTCTTTTTTTTTTTAATTGTTTCTTTTTAAAGAGTTACCCAAAGTATATAGAGTCAGTTCCCCTAACCTACTTTTCCTATGTCATCCCAGTCAAGTGTGACAACCACATGTGAAAGTCACCTGTAGCGCGCTGGCATTTGAAAACTGTTCTCTTTACCCCGATACACTTTGAACCTGCTTACTCTGCCTATGGCAAGCCTTGGCACTGAATGGTCACAAATAAACTCATTTATCAATAAATACCACTAACTTGAAACTGGCTACCAAACAAAGATTGAAATGTAGAACACACACAAAACATTTTTTAAAGCATTCTCATGGACAAAAAGCCACATATCAAAACAAGAGTTGACAAAACAACAGGAGGAAAATTGATAGAGGGGACAGTATTCATTCATTCATTCATTCATTCAACCAATCATTAAATATTTATGAAGTACTTATTGTGTGCCAAGCACTGAGCAAGGGGGCTGAACTCACAAAAATTTGACGCAGGCAAGGATTTCCATTAGAGAACTCACTGCATCTTACAGATTGGCCAGTTCGCCTTGGAGCAGTTACCTCCTCGGGGCAGAACACGTGTCTTACTGCCCAGCGCCTAGCACAGTGACTGGTAAAAACAAGTCTCAGTGTTTACTGAGCCAATCACAAATAAAAACTGCCTTGCCCTAGAAATAACTCATGGTTACCATCCATTTTTCTTTTCCATCTTGCAAAATGTCTTATTTTTAGATTTTGCCTTCAGAGCCTAAAAATCTTCAAGTCACAGTCCTCATCCCCTTCTCCTGTACCTCCAATGCCTCTACCCTGCACTCCCTCACACACACACACACACACACACACACACTCACACACAGACTTACAGGAAAGAACTTTTAAATTTCAATCATGATCATTTAGAGAGGTCAATGAGAAAATAGGCTTTAACAATGGAATCTCAGAACACATTCCAGGGAAGTATTTGCTTCACTGTGTCACTCTGAAGACAGGCTACTGTCCAGCATTCTTGAACATGGAGATTTGAGAGAGCTAACAGAGAGTCTGAGCCTTTGCTCATGGCACAAATCGACTTGGATAGTGCGGCAGACAGATGACCTTTGTCCAGTTGAGGAGGTCAAAGAAATTAGCAAGAAGGGCAGCCGCCTAAACGCAGCAAAGCAGAGGCAAGGGTTTCCAGGCCCAGGCTGGAATGCAGCACCCTGGGGCAAAAGAGAATGACAAGATTGGAAAATTAAACTTGCTGCCTTGTTAAAGAATATGGCAAAGGAGAGAAATTAACCTAAAGCCTTGGATTCTAATGCTTTAAGATCTTGCAGAACATAGGAAGGGAAAAATTTTAATACAGCAGTGGGGAAGTGTCCCTGATTTATTACAGGTTTTCTATGGACTGTATTGACAAAAAAAAAAAAAAAAAAAAAAAAAAAAAAAAGGGCTACAAACTAAACCTGACAAGCTCAAGGGAGACCAGCATTGTGGACCCTAAAAACTCAGAGGCTGAAATTAACACCAGGATGGTCTGCACATAAAAATTCCTAACTAAAGCAGGTCATAGCGGGTAGTCACGTCCTAGGCCTGCAGCTTCCTAGACAAAGGTCTATTTTTATCCTATGCAAACCTGTCTATTGTCTTTTTGCATGTAAGACAACATACCCTTGGAATGTCAGAGTCATCCCTTTTTCCAGACCCCTCAAGGCACAACCCACTGCACCAGAGCAGAAGACCACGAACCCCTCATCGTGATCTTGTTCTCTGAATACCATCTCTATGTGCCGTAAATGTTAATTATTAACTATCCTGTACCCACCAATGTAAAAGAAATATGTGTGTTTCCATTTACTTTTTGTCCAATCCCAGAGATTTTCTGCTTTGCTTTCTGTCTCCCCCTTCATCTACCACTGATGGATTTCCTGTAACCCTTCTGATGGTCTCCTTCTTTGATTCTAATGTATAAAATAAGCTGCCAAACTGCCATTCCCTGGAGCATTTTCCCAATCTATTGAGATTTTACTTTCTAGCAATTATCAGTTTGGCTCAAATAAGCTCATTAAAATTCTCTACGTGCTTGGACCGCTCTTACGTATACAACTGCTTGTATCGTGATTTACATATTCTCACCAACCAGTCAAGAAAGAAGGGCCTATACTGAGCTGTGGGACTGGTAAAATAATTTGGAAATAAAAATCAGCCGCTTACCATTACTGTTCAGAATGTTTTCTCATCTGATAATTCTAAACAATCTAGTATTTTCTGTAGTCGGCAAAGAACTGAGAAAAATGCCTCAATTTCTAGATTTCAATCACTGTTGGTCAAAACCCCAGACCTCAGTCTGGCCTTCCATAGTAAATTCTTTGGACATATCAAAATTTCATTTGAAGTTGATGTCAATAAATTTGGACATAATTATTAAGGGACATAATTTATCATGAATATCCCAGAGCAATCAGCAAATGGTTCATCCTGTCCCTGTTTATAAGATGTTGCCAACAACCCAACTGCATTATTGACTCTGGAGCCAGAAACAATTTCTTCTATTCTCTTCTACATATACACATTTTTGGATCAAGCTGAGAAAACAATGGGTCCCTATGTTTTGTGTGATATTTAAAGAATAAATCCTGCTGTTCTAATTAGGCCATCAGAGAATATTGCAAAACTTTACCTATTCTAGGTACAAGAGACACTATAATAGAGTGAAGTACTCAGCCTCTCCAACACCATCATGTTCAGGACTGTATTGGACCCATGGCCTCCAGCCTAATAGCTCCTGCCTTAGTATGCTAATCATTAGAAGGATCTATTTTCCTTTCCTTGACATAAAAGAAGCCTGAAATCTGTACTTTCTTAAGATGGGTTTGAGGATCTGCTCGGGTCCCAACTTCTTGGTTAGTGCCTTCTCAATCAATAACCCTTTCCTTACTCAAAACTCTTGACATTTTGAGTTTTGGCCTTGGAAGGCATCGGGCACATAGATTTTGGACCAGTAATGTTATAATACTTTAAAAACTCATATTTTTTGTTGTTCTTTCAAACAAAGACTCATCAAAATCTAAGTAAAGTGTGCAGGCCATATGTAGAACCCTTGCCTTTAGCTGGTAGGCTACCTCCCCTAATGGCCTCCAAATGGCCACATCCATATTACCTCCCAAACAGATCATTAAATCAGACTTGTAGAAATCATCACATAGAATGAGCAAATAAATGTCTGTTCAAGTAAAGGCCTGGTTTTCTCTCCTTTTCTACTTCTGAAAGTGATCTAAGCACCATCCTCAAAATTCACATGCTTCACAAGCTTCCTCTACCAATTTAGTTTCTTCGTTTTTCTCCTTAGTAATTAAGCACATATTAATTGGAGCCCTTGGCATGCCAAGCCCTGAGCAAAGATAATACAGATATACCCATCATGAAGTTAGAGAAAATAGAGGATGACCAGGCTATTCCAAAGAAATGTGATAAGGACCGAATTAGGAGGAAGCAGAAAGCACAGTGGCTGCTCTCAGAAGCACCAAGTCCGTGGGGAGGGTATTGCATGCTGACTAGAGAAAGTTGTCACTGATCACTCTGCAGTGCCACCAGTCTCCCTGAAATTATTTTGATACTTCATCTGATTTTGGAAAAGAGTCCTAAAATTATGGGAAGTCATTGCTGGAAGAAGTTGGCAACTGGGCGTTGGGCTGAAAGGAGGCAAGAAAATCACAGCACAGGGCTTCTCTTCCTTCATCAACGGGCTATGTAAATAGGCAGTTACAAAACGGTCTATAAATCAGATGTTTGAATGTCTCAATTTGATAATCAAACTTATTGAAGTTTATTCCTTTGTTCTCTTACCCCCAAACACAAATTAAAGGATTAGTGGCCTTAAAATTGATCTAAGTGACAAGGAAGGCCTTAAAAAAAATAACTTTTCTCTCCACAAATCTCCTCATTTACTATTTTAAAAGAGACCCTTTCTCTCCCCTTTCTTTCTCTGAACAGATAAAGGTCCCTGCAAGATCAAAATCTCCTTTGTTTAATGAATTACAGAGAGATGAACCTTGAAATAAGGACGTGTCATAGATCACCTGAGCTGTGGCATTAAAGAGAAAAGTCAACTTTTAAAAGGAATGTGTGGCATTCTAAAAAGAAAGAAAGAATCAAGGATTTGTGATTTTCCAGGTAGATAACAGATAATTTCTCAGGAAAATAGGCATGGAGTTAGTAATCAAAGCTTGTATTTTAACTTTTAAGAGTCTTTGTTTATGTAGACTCTCTCCCATTTAATCTCTAATTACCCTAAAGTCAACATCAATATTTGACTGCAATATACCTTGGTTTCCAGATTTATAGGCAAGCATTCCTGAGAAGAATCTACAGTCGGAATGAAGTTAAGGAGAAAGACCGTATGAGGCAAGAACACTTTAATGCTGTTCTTTTCAAAACATCATCACAAGACCAAATCAACCAAGTCTAAAACAACAATTTTAAATATTTCCACTGCCAGGAGAAGAGTTAGATACTCTTTAAATAGGAAGAGAAATCCCTAATTCCAAGGAATCAGCTCTAGATTCTAAACAAGGATGACTCTGGAATAATTTTCCCAGCACATAAACCATAAAAAGAAAAAAAGTTACAAATTTCTATTGACTGGATGATATGTGATGTTTTTTATTTCTACAATAAAATTATAAATGAAAAATGTGAGATGTCAGTTTAGATCTCTCTTGGTTGTGTCTGGGTTGGAGTGTAGATTTTCCTAAATATATTAGTTCTATATCTACTTAAGTACTTCAACCTTAAAGACTATAAAAATCATCTCTCATCCAAACTCACATGCTTTGTTGACATTCTACACGTTTTTTATTCCAGTTAGAAACTGTTTTGTCCTTCAGTACGGTCACTGAGGGAAGATTGGTATGGATGTTTGTAGCAGAATGAGACCTGTCATAATTTCAGAGATCCTGGTTTTCTCTTCTGATAAGCACCTGAAGTGGCACTTGACTATCTTGCATTTGGACTCAAGGCTACAGCCTATTCAATCAACTCCCTGAAGTCCCAGTTTTCTCACCTATGTCTTGGCACGCGTGCACGCAAACACACACACACACACACACACACACACACACACACACAACTGTCATTTCTACCCACCTTAACCCCCTATAAAATATGCATGCAGGGAACTTATATACACCTGAACATTTCTCCAACAGACTAGGAAAACCATCACAATAGCTATCATTTTGCCTTTACTACTGAGCTGAGTGATATTGGAGAATGATACAGAGCTCTGTTTTACACTGGTACCATTTTAGTCTCACTTTAATGTTGACAGATTTTAGAAACATCTCCGTTAACTTGTTAGCAAACTCCTTCTCCTAAGCTCTTGCTGACAGGTTAAAATCAGGCAGTATTCTTTATCTCTTTTCAATTTGAACAACAGATAAAATAACTTTTTTGTGCCTAGCAGGAATAAGTCACCTTTATTACTCCACAAAACACTCTATCCTTGAACAGTCTGCAGTATGACTATGAAGAAAACAAGCACAAGGGCAAAGCAGAAATGTTCTTAGGAAAAACTGTCACTTTCCTTCCAAAAGCATGCAACAGTAGAGTGCTTATGAAATAAAAAACATAACTGGTCTAAAAATAATAGATCATTATCTGTCATGCTAAGGCTTTATTTATCATACTGCTCAGAGAAAACAAAATGTAAAATCAAGGAAAACCTCATAAAGATGCTTATGAACCAAGAAAGCCCTTTGTACCTTTCCTTTTCCTCACCTTAAGCCTCTGAAGTGTCTGTCACCTTGATGAAGGCTAAAGGGAAAAGGCAAGATACAAGAATAACTCAAAAACATCCCTCCTCCTACCTGAATCAGTCACTTGGGAAGAACGGAAAGAGAGATAAAAAGCAGATTAATTAAATAGTACAAGATAAACTGAATCCCAGAAAAATAGGAATGTGCAATACAGAGTTACTCTTGGGAAAAAAGGAGACCGACCATTCCAGGTGAAACAAAAAGATCATCAATTTAGAAGAGTGTGTTCTATTTCATGATATGTGGCATCAAATATTGATTACAGTCAAAGCTCGATTCAGAAAAAGCATTCATATGAATTTCTGTTGGTGCCACAACACCAATACTGAGACAGTAAGTAGATTCTGTAAATCATTCATTCCGTACACTTAGATTGAGCTGTGGCTTTAAAGGAAACCAGTCAGGTACCAGGCACTGTGCTAGGCACTGGAAATATAAAGACGTGTAAGAGGAAGCACTCACCATGAAGAGCCAGCCTTGGGGAGAGGAGAGATTTTAAAGTCCAACCAGCCTGTCTATAATGTTTCCAAAGACTCTCCTAAAGCTATGACACCTAAACTTTAATGTGCATATGAGTGACTTGAGCATCCTTTTAAAAGAAAGAATCTCATTTTAACAATTCTGACAAGATCCCAGATGATGTTGATATTATTGTCTTTGGGCTATACTTTGAGTAGCAAGTCCAAAAGCACAGTTGATTCCAGCTATTTCTGCAACAAGAAATGTCATGGGAGCCAGAGGGAGCATTGATGTGACTGTGGTGTGTGTGCTACCTGGGCAGGAGGGCTTGGTGGCCTGGGAGTCTGTGCACATAGGAGATAGGGAATGGCTGCTCCCCACCTCTTCTGAAGTTTGAGGGAACCTACTAAATTGACAGCAATGCAAAAGCTGTTGAAAGATGGAATCAAGTTGCCCCTTGATTGGAAATCTTGATCGTGGCTAGAGTTAGTTTTAAAATAGATTATAGCATTTCCTTACCTGGGATCCTAAGGTAAAGAATATGTAAATTTTTCTTCCATCCTGAAGACTGGAATGGTGATTTAAGTTTCAGCCTGCTCTGACAGTCTATGAAAAAGAAAACACGTAAAAATGAATTTCAATATTTGTTCAATACATTCCTGTTACAACCATAAAAAGAAAAATTAACCAGTGAGTTGAAGATAGTTGGCATACTTAATCAAGATCCTTCCCCTCAAGGTTTATGCCATTAAGAGAAAATAATCTAAGATTCTAGTATCTTGACAAAAGTACCAAGTTAACAACTAGATATGAGAATTAGCTTTCTTAAAAATTTGGTTATTTAAATGTTTATTTAAAGCCAAAAAGAAAAAGAAAAAAATGTCAAAGGAAATCCTTACAGCTTATAAACGGATAAGAACGCAAAACTGTTCATGTCAGCTGTGGACTCAACTCCTTCCCAGAGCAACAGGACCTCAGTCATTGTTGCAGCATTTCCCATCATCCTTTGTATCAAACTTTCACACTCTAACACAAGCGTGTCCAACCTGTGGCCCTGGACGGCTCTGAATGTGGCCCAACACAAATTCTTAAAATTTTATGACTTTTGCGACCTTTTTTTTAGCCCATCAGCTGTCATTAGTGTTAGTGTATTTTATGTGTGGCCCAAGACAATTCTTCTTCCAATTAGGCCCAGGGAAGCCAAAGAGTTAAACACTGCTGCATACTTCTTCTCAAGTTAAAAGCAAGCTTATCATGGGCTTATCTTAACAAATAAAATTTTCTACCCTGCTTCCAAATTCCCCTATAGCACTGCTACATTTCTCCTTTTTCAGCCACCTTTCTTAAAAGGTGTCTCAATTGTCTAACTTCCCATTTACTTTTACTTTTTAACACCTTTTTTTAAAGCACCAAAACACTACTTTTAAATGAAATATTACATGAGACACTAAGACAGAAAATAAACAAGAGCACAACGTCAGTGGTTGAAACAGAGGATGGTACCGGCAAAACTGTCCTGTTCAGTCTTCCAGTTCTGCTTATCCTGGCAGGCACTGGGCCATTTCTAAAAGATCTGAGGCTCTTAACCATCTAATTAACTCACTAATCCCCACCTCTCCCCGCCCTCTGGTCCAAGGACATTGTTAAGAACTCCAGGAGCTCTTAAAATCAATAGCACTTTCCAGTCTGTGTTTTACTTGATTTTCCAAAGTATTTCATACTAGAGTCAAGTGTGGAACTATTTACAGTTCCCACATATTTGATTCCCTCTCTTCAGTGCCTTTGCACATTCTGCTTCCTCTGTTCTAATACTCCATTGGCCTTCCGTTTCACCTAGATTAAACAAGCCCAGTTGGCTTTCATTACATAAACCCCTACTCAATCTGCAGGCCACCGCCCGCCCCGCTGACCACACTGCCTTCTGCCCTCTCATGATGCTGTAGCGCCACCACCTGCCTTTGTAGCTCACATTTACTACAGTTGACACCTTACCTAGTTGTATTATTTTCCCAAGAGTTTGTTTGCCTGTTATATATACAAGGGCTGTCAGAAGAAAATCCAGCCAGGAATGCCCCTATTTTTCATATTACATGGCTGGATACTCTCTGGACAGCCCTGGTATAGCTATTGTTTTTCTACTTGTGCCTTTCAAAAGTATGGATCTAGAGGAACTGCATGATCAACTCACTGAAAACTTGCCTTCTCATTTAACATGCAGAATATCATTTTATTTGCAACTAAAATATGAAAGAGTCTCTGGTCTCTGTCTAGGCTGGAAATGGTTCAAATATAGCAAATCCTCCAAACTTACTGATATCTTCCTGCAGTATAAAAAAAGTTAAATGCAACAGGAATTTGTCGAGCACTCCAGTGGGTTGTAAGGGAGATACAAAAGAAGAATACAATATACTTTCCTAAGTAAAAATGATTAGAGCTGAGTTAATGGTTGGCAATTTAAATTGAAATGTATTAGAATGATTACATGCTGAATAAAAAAAAATACTGAGAGAAACTGTTGGGGGTTTTTTTCCCCTTTAAATTTGAGTTTCTGACATACTAACTTCATTTTTCAGCAAAGCTATTCTTCTGCTTCAAAGAAAGAAAAATCGACACTACTAGATCCTCATTCTCATTCCAATATTCACAATTCTTGGAAGTAATTTTATTTTTATTCTATTTATTTTTTATATTGGTTAAAATTCAGGTAGACAAAATAAGTTGGCAGTATTCACATGACATTAAATTGTGAAATTCTAGCTCACCTCTACCTCCTGCTCTTATTGCTCTTACAATTTAAGTTAAATTATTCACTAACCTGAATCCAATGGAATGATAATTGCATTTGTTTAAACAGAAGTAGGTCAAAGTCAATCTCAACAGAAAAATGAAGATGCTGCTAACAGAGGTTGATGCATAACTTCACAGGCATGCATTTCTAAGTTTGGTTTCAGGACTAAACAAGAAGTAAACTTCCATATGTTAATGCGTCCAAGGACTATAACTTAATGCTTGGGAGGGCCGTGCATTAGGGGAGCGTGTGGGTTCCCAGATGGTGTGCAGTACCAGGCTTATATCTTGCTGATACTCGCCCCTCTGCTAACCCAGGGGAAAATGTGCAAAGTAAATCAATTCAGTAGCTTGTAAGCAGCTCAGAACTTGGAATTTTGAGTATAAAATTTCTCCAGTAGTACCAAAACCTCAAAACAAATACAACATTTCATGTAGTGGGTCTCAGATACAGTGGATACTTCTGGTTATACCAGTCTCAGATAATTGTACTTTATTCTGGCTTTGAACTTATGATACCTTCCTCCGATGTCTTTGTCACTTTCACAGCTGAAAGGGGTGTCAGACCTCTAGGGTTATTTTTTTACTTCCTTTTTATTTTCCCCTTTTTGTTTGATTTTTATGTTTTTCAGTCAGGTGCCAAGAGCCTTGGCATTTCTCCCTTGGACCACTCAATGGTTTTCTCTGAAAATGTTACAAAGACATTGTCCATCACATTTGAAGAGTGTGCAAGCTCAGGTTGTCCTACTCGGTTCTATTTGGCTTCATATTTGGTTAGAAGACTATTTCTCTTTTCAGTTCCTGCTTCCCCCACCCCTGTCACTGGGCTGTGCGTGTTCTAAATCTGTCACTTAACCTCACCAACTCCCTGGGTCAATCAACATTCAAACCTCAGTATGGAGTTCACCAACAATCTTAGTCCGCCAGCAAATGGGATCAAGTATTCATCTTTCTCTGCCATGTACTTCACTCTTGAGCTGCTTAGAAGAGCTCTAAGTATCTGCAGACCTACTCATTTGCCATCAGTCCCAACCCACTGTGGCATTACTGTTGTCATCAGTTTCTATGCATGGCCCTCCCATATTCTCCTAGGCACATGGCCCTGCAAGAAACTACCGGTTGCTTGACAACTCTGACACACAGCCTAGCTCTTGCCTGTCCCTTTCTCTAGAGGGCTGGATCTTATTCATTGTAACTCTAGCCACTGCATAGGCCCCAACTATAAATGGACAACTGCATTAGAATATGCCACCATGGTCTGTGTGATGTAACTTCCAGCCAGTAGACTGAACTTTCTTATATATTAGAAATAAAAATTTGCTGTAACCAAGCCCAGGTTAAAGGCAACCCTTGAACACTCGGCACTGCACTGCAGTGATGAGCTTTACAGTAGATCAAGTTCTCTAATCCCCCATTCTCATAAGTGCTAAGCCTCTTTAGCAGTATCCAGCCTGATTCTGAGATCCTATCACATTTTACCTTCAAGTCCTTCAGAAAAACAGCAATATGAGATGCAGCCTCTAACCTCACACGGGGCATGATACACACTTGTACAATGAACAGAAAACGCAATGTGTGGTGGCCATTCCTTCGACTTTAGGCTCTGCTGACTGAGAACTTTAATACCCATGGGAAGAATACCTTCCCTAGGAAACACAAATATGATTCCATTGATTTTATATGTTGAGAAAACCACTTGTATATTTTGGGCTTCCCCTGGTATTGGGAGGATTAGTAGAAAGAAAAAGGGAAGCAAGGCTGCATATGTGGCTGCTCCTGACTGTCTAGGGGAAATATTGTAACTGTAACACAAAGGGGACATACGGGAAGATTGTGGATGAAAACAAGGGGGGCCCTTTAACACTTACCTATAGTGGAAAATTAAAAAAAAAAGACAACCTCAACTACCGCAAATAGACACTCCCAGGGGTTTAGAAGATCCTTAAGAATCAAAGTTTCTGAGTGAAATCAAAGAAATATTAAATGAATAGTAGAGGGAAAAAATTGTACCTATGATCTAATGGCATTAGTGTCGACTTACATTTTCTTCTTGTTATTTCAGACTTAAATTTATATATTTCAACTTTCTTTTTCTCTCACAATCTTATAGAGCATGCGGTAGCAACTTTTCAGTTTAGTCCATAGGCTGCAGAATACGGACACATGATTGTGACAAAAACCAGAGGAAGGCTGGGCACTTCTCAGGGAGCTGCATACATTAGTTGATGGGGCTCTGGATTTCCCTGTTTTTAGGGAGAAGGTAACTATGTCTTGACTGTCAAGGGTTATCTTACTATGATAGCTGGAACCAAGGTTTGTTAATTAAAATATATATGAGAGATATCCAAATTGGTGGGCTGCGTAAAAAGTCACCTTCTTTTTTTTTTTTTTTTTTTTTTTGCCTACTACATATTCTTAGGTTTGGGAAATTCTCCAATGGAAGTCTTATGAAGATATAGGGCCTGCCTTACACACTAGAAGCTCAAAGAATTCACTCTGGCCTTTGAATTGAGAGTTAGGGGCACATCGATAAGAGGACCGGGACAATGCCAATGACACCCAGTGCTGCCCAGTTCTGATGGTTATCGCAGGCACATGTTGTAACATTTAGCATTTTGTGGAGATGGTAGAAGTTTTGTCAAGTGGCTTCAGGTATGTTTCGGACTGCCCATAAACCCAGTTTTCCAACCTTCTTTGTGATTATGTAAAGTACTTTATTGTATTTTCATAAATGTATTTTCCTCTTAAATCCAGCAAAATCAGTTTCTCTTGAGACCAAAAGATCTATCTGGTCATTCTGAGTTCCAGCAAGACTGTGCTCTATTTGAAATCACTGACTTGGGTAACGTGTCCCATGCCTTACTTCCTAGAGAATAAGTATCTATTTTCTGTTTCTTGTGGCTTTTAATACCACCAATTGTTCTAAATACTGTTCTCCCCCCACTCTTCTCCCCAAATAATAATTCTTTTCCCAAATAGAACCTAAATAATAATCCTATGATTATATTTCACAGTCTACAGTATCATGAAATTATATGCCTCACAGGAGTTTGTTTTATTCATGACAGATGTTGGACATTATTTATGTAAAGAACTATGCATCTTCCAGAAACATGCAGAATATATGATACACACATCAGTTATTAAAAGTGTAATAATGGCATCTCTTAAAGAAATTAAATAAATAAAATTTAATTTCAAAGTGAGTCTTAGACTGGAACAAGGCAATATCAAATATACTTTGTGTAATAAATGGTATATGAAAAACAATGTTTATATAGAGATTTTAAAACTTTTTAATGTTATGATGAATATTGATATATAAAGTTCAAGGCTGCAAGTCAGCATGCAACTGGGATGAACATGTAGTTTTTATTAAAAAGTAAATTTTCTGGATAGCTACCTCTTTGCCAACACACTTTTTGATGAAAAATAATCTTTCAAAAATATATTATACTGTTTCCCTGGTTCCTAATAAGATTATATGACACAGAATGTAAACTTTTCTTTATGTAGAAGAATCATTTTCATAAACATCAATTATTGAACCATGCTGAAAGGCTATTAAAATATATGAAGCTGTTTTCTATAAGCTGCTGAACTCTTGCTTCACCTCAATGTCTTCAATATGGCATAAAACTCAAAACTCTGACCTGCCCTGCAAGCCCCTCACGATGGAGTCCCTGCCCACGTTTGCAGGCTCCTCCCAAGCCGCTCTTTGTGGTGCTCACTGTATACTGGATGTTTTCTCTAAGCTCCGTCACACCCAGAGAACTCCTCTGATGCTGCTGCTTCTGCTGAAAGTCTCCCTCTCCCAGGTTTTGCCTGGCAACTTCTGCTTATCCTACAGGCCTCACTGTAAATTCTGCTTCCCCAGACAACCTTTCTTTTCCCCAGAGCCTAGCACAGTGCATAGCATATACTAGACTTTCAGTGAGTGTCTATGAAATGAATGAATAAAATATTTTAAAAAGTAGATTCCACAAATGTTCTGGAATAAGAGTACAATGGGGCCTTTCTTTTTCTTTTTTTCTTTTTCTTTTTTTTTTTCTTGGTAGCAACATTGAAAATCTAAATATTTCTAAAAACTAAAACAAATACCTGTGGAATAGATTTAATGGGAA
Source organism: Lyroderma lyra (assembly GCA_004026885.1). Lineage (NCBI taxonomy): Eukaryota > Metazoa > Chordata > Mammalia > Chiroptera > Megadermatidae > Lyroderma > Lyroderma lyra. The sequence continues at coordinate 248,668 of PVJL010000001.1, read as the reverse complement.
ATATATAAAGTAAATAGAAATTATTGCTAGTTATCAATTAAACTGTGAATATGTAGACATCCACATTCCTTTTATTTTTTCTGTTGTCAAGATAACAAACTGACTTAAACTGCTATGCAGAAATCAGCCAAAGGAAGGGAAACAAGGGATCAGCTCTGCATCTTACTTAAGGTGTTTAGGGCTCAGAGATCATCTATGGATGGCAGAGATCCATGCTATCTCCATCTTCCATTTCTATGGGATTTTTATTTTAATTTTTATTCTTAAAAAGTGAGAGACAACATGATATTGCACAATTGTGATATCCAGGGTCAATAGAGTAATATTGAGCAGATGGCAAAATTGGAGAACATTTATGGTATAATATGCTAGAGTCAAGACAACATAGGTATAGAAGTCATGACTATGTTCTAGTCCCATTTCTCCCAACTTGCTGTGTGAATTCTATGATCAGTGTTCATTTGCTCAAAAATAATTTCTAAATGCACCTCTATGTATATGGCATAGAAATTATGTGTGTATTTGTGTGTAGAGAGTGAGGCCAAACACTGTGAGGGAAATCATATGCATATATGCATATATCATAAATGAAACAGTTTTTGCCTTAAGCAGTTAATAACCATTATGGAAAACTTGAAGCAGGCACATAAACAAAAGCTAAATTGTGTGGCTCAGACTCCATGTGTAAGTAGGAGTTCGAAGATGGGAGACATGAAAGCTGGCTGGGGTTTCTCAGGAAACTCCTTAAGGGAGGGAGCTTAAGAATATGTTAAACATTGTTGCAAAGGACTCAAGATACTCATATAACTTTTCACACACACAAAATAATAAATCCCCTTTTCCCAAAAGGTTAAGTCCTTTTTTCCAATTGAGCAGCTCTGGAAACATAAAAGAGTTCCTAAAGGAGGAAGCCCCTTGTCTAGCCAGCCAATTTAGTAGAATCAAGCCTGGGGATGAACTGGTTACAGATGTCAGAGTAGCTCCTCTTCACATGAATCCTTTTCAGAGTGGAGGCAAAAGGAACCAGATCCTCGAGAGAACTGAAGTTTTCTGGGCAGTAAAGGAGCCGAGTGAGTGGGAAAACATGGTAGAAGTTAGTGTCGTGTATGCGCAGAACAGCGAGGAGTTCGGACAGTCTACAGTGTAAGAGGTGTGTGAGATGGTTGGAAAACCACAGGAGAGCATGAATTCGATCTAATAAGAATGAAAAGAAAAGCCAAAGCTTCTAGGGGAATAGATTGATTCCAGGGCTGAGGCAGGGAAAGTACAAGCTGAGCCCTGAGCTCCTTGCTGCACTAGGAAGTGAGAAGCTGAGAAGCCATTCAAAACCTGACGGGAATGTATCAAATGGACCTAGAAAACAGCCTGAAATAGTTCAGGCAATGTGAGCATCAGAAAATAAGACTATTGGTAACAGACCATAGCTACTCAAATGAAACAAAACTCCTATACTGATGTAAATAAACAAGTAGTATATGGAAGGAAGAGAAAATTCTTCCTTGCAGTATAACACCAACTAATAAATACAGGGTATGATGAAGCTAGAAAATCATTAATAGTAAATGAAAGTTTGAATAAGAAAGGGTATGTATGTAGTCTCAAAATATTTCCACAGATTACTATTAATTGCAAAGAGAAACACGGTAATTTGACAAAGGAAAAGTCTGGATGACATTTCACCTCAATCAAGGAATCAAAGCTAACACTGAGACTCATGGACATTACTTGACTCTTGACATGATATACTGAAAAGGACAAATCATTTCACTGAGATTCCTGTCGAAAATGCTTTGCCTAAATCTATTGTAAACCAACATCAGACAAAACTGTTTCAGGTAAAAGGACTTTAAAAAGACATGAGAACTAGATGCAATACATGCTGCTGGACTGGATCCTGAAACAGAAAAAAATAGCTATAAGGAATATTACTGGGCCAATTGATAACATTTGAATATAAAGTATAGATAGCAGTATTGCATCAATGTTAAAGACCCTGGTATTAATAACTCTATTGTGGTTATGCAAGAGAATGTCCTTGTTCTTAGGAATTATACACTTTAGCACTTAAGAGCAAAAAGGAATGATGTCTTCCACTAATCTTAGAACAAAAGTAAATGTATGGACAGGGCAGGGACATATGGCTCAAAAATGCAAATTATATCAAAATAAAAAGTCACACACACATAAATAAAATCCAAGCCAATACTTAATTATAAGCATTGGGATGTGATAGGTCATTTATATGGATATAAAAACAAAAACCAATATCTAAATTCCAAGCTTTCTCTTTACGTAACAGAAAATTTTGTTCCTTCCTAGACTCAACTGAAGAAAATGGAAAAATGTAAAAAGAGTTCAAATTTAAAACAATACAGTTTTGTCAAAAGCATTTACTTAACCCTGAAAACTTGATAGTTGGGACATAAAGAAGACACTCTTCCTGCTTAACCAGATCAAAGGAAGCAGATCTAGCCCAGACGATTAGCCCCAGTATTCCCCCCGCCCCCCATGCCAAATCCTCATCCTGCTGCATGCTCCATCTGAGGTTACTTTTGTAGCTTCTGCCTAAGGGGAAAATAAGTAAGATTTTTCTATCACAGAGGGTTTGGGTCTATAACACCTATAATCTTCATATTGAGCCCTACCACGAAGTCCACAAGAACAATATCTGGCAATTCTGAGCATTTATGTGGTTTAGAATTATTTTTCTGTCCAAGGTCATGTTTCCATATATCCTGAGTGAGTGTCCTCAGCTACCCATGTGTTCTCTCATATGGGGCTTTTTCCTTGATTCTTCATTGTAACTCTTTAAGCTAAAGCTTCAGGCTGAGTTTCTACCCTATTTCCCTACTGCTCTCCAATTTCACCAGGGATGAGAATCCATCCCTTCTGTCTAGGACCATGACAATCTATTAGTTCTGCAAACTCCCTTCCTCTTACTCAAATAACCAGATTCTCTTCATTTACCTCCTATCTTTGACCAGGAAAATTCTTTAATCAAGGAAGTCTTTCCTGGAACAATGATTCTGTGACCCCTGACTCTTAGGAGCTTTTGATCTGTAGAGATTTATGAACACAAATTAGGGTATGCTACTTCTCTATGAAACAAGAATAAACCTCCTGGAACAACCTGAAAATGTTTTTAAACCTTCAGATTAAAATTTTCTAAAGATTCTCTGCTGGTTTTCCAGGGATGTGATTATATCACCTTTAAACGGAGAATGTTTTAATTATTTTCTATTTCTATGCCTCTCATTAACTTGCCCTTATTCATTGGTTAATTCCTCCAGTTCAACGTTATATAATAGTGGAGATACCAAACAATTTGGGGAAAATACTTGCAAATTATGGATGAAGTGTGATCATAGCCAATATATCCCCCCCCAAAAAAAAAACACTTAAAATGAGTAAAAACAAAACACACACAACAGGAAAGTGGGCAAAGATCTGAACAAATGATGGGAGTGACAGGAACAGATATAAATGTGTGAAAGGGTCTAGAACAGATTATCCTCTGGTTGAAATGAGCAAATCTTTTTATATAAATAGCCAATTCCAGGGCTGAGGCAGGGAAATTACAAGCTGAACTTGAAACATCTTATTGCACCAGAAAATAAAGAAGTGCCAAAAGAAACATGAGGACATACTGAAAGGATGCAGAAACAAGTCTGAAAGACTTACACTTGCCAAATCCAATTTGAACATCAAAATAAATAATAGTAAAGTACTAAAAATCCATTGAATAAAGCAATAATCCATAAACCCATCTATTCTAAACAAACAAACTAATGGGGGAAAGTCAATCTCTTCTTTAGAGTAAAAAGGCAATGAATAAATGTGGAAGAAAAATCAGCATTTAGCAATGATAGCAATTTCCAGTGGGTGCTAACATTCCTAGTGAAATTTTGAGGAGTAATAGTACATTTACATAGTTTCAAGTATATCCCCACAGATATTTATCAATTACGAAAGGGGAAATAGTAATTTTTCATTGGAGAAACCTGACCAACAGCACTTTAATTGAGTAATCAAAGTTAATAATGCCAGCAATGGGACAAAGCACCCTCTTGATGGGGTGTACTAAGAAAAAAGCGTTATTTCTGTAATGTTTCTGTCAATAGGGCATCTAATTACAAGGAAACACCAAGAAATTCAAATTAAGGGGCAGTCTACAAAATACTTGGTTTATGCTTTTTAGAAAACTAAAACAGCTTCATGATTAAAAGGAACTGAGAGATGTGACAACTAAATGCAATGTGTGATTTTTGGATTTTCTTTTGCTAGAAAGAACACTACTGGGACAATTGGCAAAATCAGAATAATGACTGCAGATTATATAATAATGTGTTAATATTTAATGTACTGATTTGATAATAGTATTGCAGGGTTTGTTTGTTTTTTAATAAAATACAGGCTAAACTAGTTAGGGGCAAAAAAAGCATTTTATCTGTTTCTTACTGGTAAACAATTCAGGAAAATAGCATATATAGATGATTGATGATGATAATAAAGAGATAGATAATAGGTAGGTAGATAGATAAAAAATAAATATTGACATTTGGAGAATCTCAGTAAAGAGTATATGATAATTCTTTATTCTCACAATTTTTTTATAAATCTGAAAAAAAATGTCAAAATGTTTTTCCTAATTCAGCTTGGCTAGAACGCAAAAACATATATGGAGAATGCTATCTCTGTACCTCTGCAACCTAGAAAAGCATGTCCCACAGTCCAGCTGGCCTCAGTCCTTTTTTGGAACACTTGTGGAGTAGAAACAGAACTAGGAGTTAGGAAATTTAACATTCACTTGGCTCCTAACTCTATTCTTTGGGCAAGCCATTTATCATCTCTGAACTTTAGAGTTCTGACATGAAATAAGGTTTAAACAAGATGATCTCTCAAGTATCAAATATCTTTTCAAAATATACTGTTAGAACTGCAGTGTGAGCAAAACACCTGCTCTCCTGGAAATAGTTGAATGCAGAAAACAGACATAAAACAAATTATTTAAGTATAGAAAATTCTGAAAGTGAATACATAAAACAGAGGTCTGGGAACATAAATCAAAGAGATCTGAATCTTGGAAGATTAGGCAATGATTTCCTAAAAAAAAGTCACAATAAAGTTGTGACTTGAATACAGGGTTATGGTTAAGCTGATAGAAAAAGTGATGGGGTGAAGACTATTCCAGGAAAAGAAACTGTATGTGCAAGACCTGAGGATGAAGATTGCTTGGCATCTCCAAAGAATTGAAAGGAATCCAGATGTCTAAGGAACAGAGATCAGGCTAGTGGTGGAATACTGGATAGAGAGGTGGGGAGACCATACAGAATAGTGAATGCTATCACAGAAATATTAAAATATCTTCCTAATCTGTGACTTTGTTTAAAAGATATTTATACACAGATGTTTGACATTATAGAGAAATCCCAATTCCTTAAGTCCATTATAATATGACTCCATGAATATCAAATATATTCATTTTTCTATAGCTCATCAGCTTAACAACTACATCTGATAAAAGCTTGCTATATCATAGAGGCCCAGCAGTAGTCATAACATTACTATCTTCTCCATTAGGGGCTGGTACAAGCAAGTCTTGACACTGACAGAGAAGTTCATCAACAGTGACAGAAAGGGAAACATTCTCAGGATAGAATGCTCAACGGCTTCGAAATCATTTAAAGCCATAGCCAACTAATCTCTGAAATAAACACTGAATAATTATCCTTTGCTGGAAGATTGGCAATACTGTCTAATATCTCCGTCTGTAAATTAGAAATGTAGATGAGCTCACAGAAAGTTACATTATGATTTCTAAAACTTCTCTAGAACAATAAATTTTATTCCTTTGGGGGCTTATATAACTTTAATTGTAAGACAGACTATATGTCCACCATGAAGGATTGACAAGAAATTCATGCTCTTATAAAAGAGGGACCATAGCCTTAAATCAGCCTATGCTAAAATTAGTGGGCCTTATGGCCTTTTAGTAAGAGCCTGTGTCTGGATTTTGGTCTTCTCCAAAGGCCAATAAGGCTGTTAGCCTGATACGCTACTGGGTTCCATCAGGGCAAAACAACAGTACAAAGCCCACTCATAGTACCTGCACTCACCAAAACACAGTGTCTGTGTGCGTGGCCATGGAGGAGGCTTTCCTGTGGGTAACAGCAGGGACCTGACACTTCTCTGATGAGGCTTGTTGGATGTGCTTTGTACAGCAACTAACATGGCTGTGTCTCTGGGGGACCTAATAAAAACACTGCAGAATAATCCTCCAGCCCAGGGGTCATATCACAGTGGAAATGCATCCTTGGGTAATGAAAGTAGGAAACGTATCTGCTCCAGGCACAGTTCCCCAGAGCTGGACGTGAAGCCAGAGCGAACTCAGCACGTATCAGATTTGTGTCAGATAGCCCCTGCATGCCCTGAGACAAGTGGCACGTTGGTTCATGCGGGTGGAGGGATGGGAAACCTATCTAGCTCTTGATGGCAATTTTACCAAATACTCTTTCTGACTCAAAGTCCCAGTTTCTTAGTTCAGCATCTAGAACATTCCATAATCCGGCTGGAGCTTCCCTTTTTCAGTACTTATTCCTCAGCCCTCTTTCTCGGCATCCATGTGCCTTTGGAGACAATGATCACCTATGCTGATATAACCCGACTAATTTCCAGCACCCAGAAGGAAAGCTCCTCTTTCCACAAGCCTTTCCCAGTGCTCATACCTCTGCCTCTTCAGCGTCTACAAACGCTTAAACTCTCTTCATTCTACTCCGAATTTTCCTTCTTTTATTTTATGTCAGGTACTGCGCAGGCATTACTTCACGTAACCATCATAATGTTACCTCTGCTTTGTGAGACGAAAAAGGAAGCAAAGAGAAGTTAAAAGTTCTTTCCAAACTAAGTTGCCCACATTAGTAGTGCAGGGCATAGCGAATAATTACAGATTGGAAAATGCATGACTTTTAAATGCTATATTTTCAATAATTGAAAAAATGATAACATAATCTAGCTAGGACTGCTTAAGTATTTTTAACTATTCCAGAAGTTAGCAGCACGATAAATAACTTCAGTGAAGTATAGCCTGCACATTCTCAAGTACAACATCATTTGTACATTTATAGGATTCTTACTTTATGAGCAAAGCAAGAAGCTTTGTAAAAGAAGTTATGAAGGGAGAGCTTAAGTGGTTTTGTTATTCTAAAAAATAAAATGATGCAGCCATAATGAATCTGACTTCTATGAAACCAAGTTTAAAATTTCTCAACATTTTTTTCCTCCTCATCTTTGAACTAGCAGGAAGACAGCCTTTCCAGAACATGGACAAAGGCCATGTCTGTGATTTCAACATCTCCAACCCATTTTCTACAACCATAAATAATTACTGAGTTGAAGAAATCTCATCTGGAGAAAACTGGAAGCCGTGATGGTGCACTATGGGAGGAACTGCAAAGTCAGCTCCACAGATTCCGCTGGCAGAGAACTCGACACTAATTAGTACAGGAAAGTCAGGACTGATATGATGCAGCCCACTTTGCCCTAGAAAACCAAGCGAATTTCTAAAACTATATGAGAAAAATGCACTATGACATCGTCATCTCCTACCGCCACTCCCTACGAAGCCTGAGGTATGCCTCCCAGAGTTTGCCTGGCATCTGAGGTGGGGTTTCCCTGAAAGCAGAGGAGCCATGACTGGAAGTCAGAACCCCCCAGCTCTAGAGTGGTACAAGCTAAGAGTGGCTCCCTAGAACAATGAGGGTAAATGATGAAAACAAAGGAAGAGGAAAGACAAAAATCCTAATTTTGAATTGCCAAGTATGCAGAATTCCTCCAACATGTAGAGGCAATTTGTGGTTGCATGACTATCCAACCATATCGTGTGTGGGGTGCGCTCTGGCCCTGTTTTCAAACCACGGCAGTAATAAATAGCATTCTGTCTCATCCTAGCTAAGTCACACAAATAAGGGTACATCAGGCTGGGAAAGGAAAAGCTTCCTTTGAACTGAAGATGTTAGACACATCGGGAATTCTAATGCATCTTGGATACCAGAAATTGTTTTCTTTCATAAGAAGATATTATACATGAGAGAGTTTAGTGAGGCATTTCCTCCATGTTGTCACCCTGGATGAGGTGCTGCCTGAGAGAGGGTGGCACTGTTGACATTTGGTGTCCAGGCCCTGCTGTGCTATAGAGGCTTCCTTACTCCACACCTCAAAATTCAGCTTTACCTTTCTCAGAAAAGTCCACAAATGAAATTGTGCGGAAAAGTAAGTGGTATCAAGTTTCCTTATGAATTTGTGGTTTTCTCCTAGAAGTTATTCTTTCATGTGACACATGTCTACCTGGGACCCTGTGGGTTTCTGTTAGAATCAGTCCCCTTTCTTTATTCTAAACAAACCCAGAACCATTCTATCCTCTCTAATTTTTATGAGATTTCTACAGCCCACTCAGAAACAGCTCTCCTTGCTAAAAATGATCTAACTGATCTCGTCCAGCATTTCTGAGCCATCTTCCATGAGCCCCTAAATATGCCACAAAATTAGCAGTGCAGACTGCCAATTATGACTCCTTCCCCTAGCTAATGGCTTTTAAGTCGATAGCTGATTGGGTGAACCATGCTCCTTCAAATAAGAAGCTTTAGGAGTTATTAGCAAAAGCCATTAAGACCATCTATAATATATCCTGCAAAATAAATGTCTCTGGAGAATAAAGCATAAAATTAGACTCCCCTACAAAACTGTCTTCTGTCGAGCTTCTGTGCATGTAAAGACTGCCTATATAACTTACTATTCATCTTGGAGATTTAGAAGGCAAGGTGGGGTATATTTGACTGTGAACTCTTTCAGATCAAGTGCCTTTTGTTATATCTTCAGTGTCAAGTACAGTGCCTGTCACCTATAAGACAAGTAGTAAATGTTAGAGCAAGTCTGTTCACAAGAAAGATAAAGGAGAAAGTGTGAAATAATGTTTTAGAAACATTGTCAGTTAAAAATTCAATTCATTTTAGAACACAAGGGTGGTTTTGAACGTTATTATGTAGAAGAGCAGTTTTAATAAGAGCTGTAACAGGCCTGGATAACGACGGAGAATGATTATTAACCCCGTGTATCCAATCAGAAGGGCTTAACTACAGAGGAGCATAGGATTACAATGAGTGGCTTAGTGGGTTTCTGAGCAGTAATTATGAAAATGAAAAGATTCAAGAAGCTGGTACATGACCAAAAATCTTATACTTTTGAGTGAAAACAACCAAGGTTATCAACCACATTCCACACAATGTCCATGGTGTAATGAAAACTCTAAAATATCTAGATATTTGAAGACTGTAATAAAAAGAGACCCCTACAAAGGGCATTTTTAAAGCAAATAGGACTTCAAGATAAAGACCAGGCAGTCCCATAATTGACTACATTAGTGTAAGAAGGATTGAGGTGGCATATGCTAGTATGAATGTAATTGTATTTTTTTTTTAATCACGGAACTGAACCTGTTGCCTATCTGTCCTAAGTGTTCTCATAGAGTCAGTATTACCAAAGTAAATTCTTGTTTTTCTCCAATGGGTTTCATTTGACTTTGACAAAGTTATTAAATATGGCAATTAATACATTAGAGATAGCTACTTAAATCTCAGAAGACATAATTTATATTCAGAGATATTTTCCTAGCCTAGTAAGTATAATTTAAAAATGTTTCCAATTAGATATTAGGGAAAATAGTTTCTAAATCATTTAATTAAAGAAAGTAAAAGACCACATACTGAGAAACAATTCTAACCACTTTTTTATTTAAGAACATTTAAAGCTCATTTCAAAACTTTCAGAAAACTAGGCTAGTCCATAAAACTGCACAAACACAAGCTACACCATAGTCATAAATAACAGAGTGCCATCAGATAACTAAGTGCACCATAATGCTAAATGACAAGACCCACTGATAAAAAGACGCAAATTTGCTCTTATCTCTGTTCCCAAGAAATACTTTGACAGGATGAATTGAAAGTTTTTACTTCTGACCCCAGAAAGAATGAGAACCACAAGAAATTATGTCAGGAATAGAGTACAAGGCGTCTTTGAAAGCTCATGAGTAATCTATATGTTTATTCTTTTCCTCATTTCAAAGAGAACCACATCTCATTTTATAAGACTGCTAGAAATATTTACAGGAAACATTTTTTTGTGCGTGCGAAGAAAACTAACCATGAGAACAAATGTGGCTACCTAGCTTATTGCAATTCTATGCAAATGATATTCAATACACACTCAAAGCCACTGCAGCTATTTATCAGCCAAAATATATTTCACATTTCAACCAAATTCCATTTATCTTCTAAATCTCCTAGGAATTCTGTGGAAACCAGTCTCATTAACAAAATTGACAGAGGAAGGGAAATTCCATATGGCAAATGAGCTAAAGGGATATCTCAAGGTTACTGAGGAAATCTCTAGTAAAAAGATAGCTAAGATGCTAGGCTCTTGAGTCTTAAATCTAACTCTTTGACCATCAGAATTTGAATTAAGAGACCTCCAAAATAAACTCAAATCCTAATAACTGAAAAGTTGAAAGCCAGGTAGAGAAATGAGAATGATTTCTAAACGATTAATCACTTAAGTTTTGGTGATCCTGAAACTATAATTTGCTTAAAGCTGAGTATAAAGACATTATTTAGAGAACAAAGTGTTTTTAAAAGGGCACCATTCTCCCACTTCCTCCAACAGAAATCTGCACAGCAAAGAGGTGTTGAGCTTTTAGCTATATACTTGGATATAAGTATATTTTCAAGACTCAAATAAATCATGGGCCAGGCAGTTTGAAAAACTAAGAATAGAACAGATTTCAATGAGCATTTTGTTTTTCTTTCAATATCTGCCACCATGTATCCCCCAAACATCAATAGAAATGATGGATGAGCTCACATTTAAACTCTAATGACAGTCCTTGAAGTCAGGAATAAATTTGAAAATCTGTTGATTATTAAAAGGAAAAATACACTGCCATTATTGATTGGGCTATGTTGGCTAGCTACTTAAATGTTGGCATAGGGTGCCCTTCCTTTTGTTAGATAACAATCGCAGTGCCTGTTTATAATCATAAAAACAAATGATTAATTTTTATGCCATCAACATAAATCTCATTCAATCCATGAACATAAATACTGTTAAATAGGAACTTCATGAGAAAGTAGGATAGATAAAGATAGAATAACACTGAAAGGACATTATCTGGTAAAAAGTATCCTTCAAACCAAATTCATCAGAAATATAAATGAGGATTTTTTAACATAAAATGCTGTATTTTACCACGTATGAGATGCCACCATATATAAGACCGCCCCTACTTTTCTAACTCAGCATTAAGAAACCCTCTCAACTGGTTACTCCTGTGTATAAGATGACCCCCAATTTTTGTTCTAAAATGTTTAGACAAATGTACCATCTTACACATGAAAAAATACACTATACTCAGTCTTTGTGTAGTTCTGCTACAGCCAGACTGGAATCTATAAATGAGTATCCCTGGAGGCCACCTAGTCATAGGTGTGGCTTAGAAGAGTTCATTGGCAGCAGGCTAAAACGAAAGCAGATATCCAGAACGATGAGGGTAAACAAAACACTAAGTGAATAATCATATTTGACAGAACTCTTCCAAATATTTATCAGTCACCAAAGTCACTCTGTTACAGCCAAAATCTCCTATCGTCACCATTTCTTATCCTTCTGCCATGTCTGTTTTATAACTTTATCCCAAGCTATTGCAAGCTCCTCTGTATCCCTTTCATTCTACAACCCTACACATTACCCATGGCCAGATCATTCTTCGTATGACCTGCTGTACTCCTGTCATTCCCCTGCTCAGAATGGTAATTTTGTCTCTATTGTCCTTAGCAATTTTATCAATCAATAACTCTATGTGAAGAAAGTAAAGGTAAAGAAAATGTATTATCATCATCATCATTTTCATCATTATTAGAGCAGCAAGTTTGTTTCCTTCTGGTCTCCAAGACGCTTTCCTGAGTCTTGAGAGGTAAACCCCATTCTTCACTGAGCTTAACTCAACCATCTTTTCCCCACTCTCACTCAATGCTTTATTATTCCACCACCCTATCTTTTCTCTTTGTTCAGTCCCAAATGCAGAAATCTCCCCAAACTTGCCAAAGGGGAAGAATTTTCTACATTTCACTTTCTCCAAGCACCATACAGTTTTCTTTCCTATTCAATCCTTTCATTACCATAAATGGTTTAAAATCTTCTATTCCATTTCTCCTTTTAAAATTATCCCATTAACCCATCAGACTGACTTTCATCATTGAACATCTATTATAACTGCTCTTTTTTTCAAAACTGTCTCATCCTTAAAGAAGGAATTCCCAAAGTAGAATGTAAGAATTGTTTCTTAGGAGGTGAGTAACAATAAGCTGAAGTATGAAAAAAAACATTAGAATTTCTATTTAAACTAAAATTTGGAAGTTATTAATAATGTCATTCATAATCAAACTTTTCAGCAGAAGAGAAAGAATATAACCAAACATGCAAATAAAAATTCTTTACTCCTTTATTTGAATCAGAAATAACAGAGTAACCAAATGCTCACAATTCACATTTTTCTTTCATATGTATCTCCCTCCCCTTCCCTCTATCTCCCCCTACTTCTCTCTCTGCCTCTATCGCTCATCATCTATTCTTTTAACTTTAACTATCATCTCTTTGTGGTTAACTCCCAATCCTGTTCTCTCTGCATCCTGGAATCCAAATTCTAATTCCGTACTTCCAATAGTACCACTGTCCAATGCAGGCCTCTCAATACTTCAAACCTCATAAGTGTAAGAATGTGTCCTGACACAAAGAATAAAAAACTTGGAGTTAACCATCCCTAGCCTGCTTCTTCATCCTCCCAATCAAATCCAATGAATATTTTTTCCATATAAAATGTCTTTATATCTTTCTTATTTTCCTTCTTTATATTATCATTGCCACAACCTAAATCCAGGTTTTGTCATCTCATATAACATTACTGAAAAAGCTGAAAATAGCCTCCTAACTTCAGATATCAGTCTCTCTGTTTTTCATTTCATCTGCATAGCACAGCCGTGCTAATATTTGTGAAACATCCCTTTTATCAGGTCATAACCCTGGCCAAAACTTTCAAGAGCCCCTATTCCCTACCACACCACACCTTAAGTTTTTTGCCTGGTTTTCAATCGCTCTGTTAAATAGCAACACCACCTTTTGCCAGGCCAAATACTACCTCACCCTTTCACAGAGGACATTTTCCTTTGGCCTCATTCCCATTTCTATGCCTTTGTTCCTCTTATTTCCTTTCCCTACAATACCTTTCCCTTTCTTCACTATCCATCTTTCAACTCCAGTGTATTATTAAATGCCCAAGTTTAATTCTTGTATGAAGCTTTTCCTGAATTACAGTTACCTATCTCCTCTCTACAATCCTAAAGCATTTATTCTTTATGGAACCAATTTCAGGTTTTATTATAGATAAAACTATAATTTGTGTAATTCTTTCATTTTTATCCTATCTTTTATTGTCAGTTGCAACATCATGAGTATGTACCCAGGTTGGGAAGAATATGAGAGATATCAAAAAGAAAAGCTTTGGCCAAAGAAGTTAGAGAGCACCAGGGGCTGAGTTTTCTTAAATTTTTAATAAGTACTCTTCCAAATGCAAGCAAAAGAAACCTAACTCAAACTCACTTTCAGAAAAAAAATGGAAATATATTCATTCATGTCACTGCAAAAGCCAAGGGACTACATCTATCTAGACATAAGGGCTCTAATAATGCCATTAAGATTTTCTATAAAACTTATAGTTCCATTTGTCACTGGGTCTCGGATTCACTTTCAGACAGATTTTCCCCATATACCAGGAATAATAACCACTGCCAGCACAAGTCTAACTTTGGGCTTATGATCCAAATAAAAGGTCACACAATAGGGAAGACTTTTATTGGCTATGGTTGTCACAGGCCTACTCCAGGACTCACCACTGGGACAATGTGCTGAGTTCTGTGATTGTCCAGCATGGATCATGTGTCCACAGAGAATATATCTTGATAGCACCATTGTTGAGAGAGGAGGAAGCTTCTGTTTTCTTAAATCATATAGGCACCATCAATTGCATCTGTTCATAGAACTGGTCAATTCCAAAATCATCACATAACTGCACTTATAATTAATAAAATCACTTCTGTGTAGAATGTCACTGTGGTTTCTGCTCTCTATCCCTATGCCCATTTTCATATGACATGACAAGAATAGGATCCAGGCCTGTCACATCAGCCAGCTGGCTTCTACATTATTGTGATTATTGTGATTCTGAGGGTCCCTGAGAAATACAGGTGAGAGCATTACTTGTCACTACTTGAGAAGTCTCTTCCCCTGGGATATTTGCATTTCATAGTGATATGTCATTTTCACAGAAATGTAAAGTGTCACCTACCTTTCGATTCATGGGCCTTATGCACCCATATATTTTGGCTCCATGAAAAGTCAGGCCTAATATATTTCCTTAGTTTTAAATTCCCCTTTAGCTTACTCAGTACCTTTTACTTAGGAAGCTGAGAAAGAAACTACTAAATATGAATATTTGGACACTGCAATCTAATTAGAAAGCTAAAACAATGACTTGAAATTATAGGAAGTATGAATTCCAAAATTGTAATTTCAGCATATTTTTTCTGTTATATGGAATAGACATCAATGTTCGCCAAATATTTTAATTAAAAACAATAACAAGAGGAGGACAAAATGGCGACTAGAGAGGAGGTCCCTAAAGCCTCTCCCAGAAAACACATTGAAAGGCCACCCAGGAGCCAAGAGGACCCTAGGTGACAAAAAAGGAGCTGAGATATCCACGCATCACAAGTAAACACCTAAGGGTTGGAGAGCAAGGGGCGAGCGGGAGAGAGGGGAGGGAGCAGAGATGGATCACAACAGGGCCCGATCGCGGCTGACTGCAGTGTATGGGAGGGGAGAAGCCAGGAGGCGACAAGAGGAAAAGCCCTAGCAAAGCGGCAGGACAGTGGGAGTCCATTGGGGAGCTGGGCTGGGGAGGTGGAATTTGGAGCGGCGAGTTGGGGACAGACCTTGGGAGCCAGCCTCTGGAACTCTTGAGTGGTAGCAGGGCTGAGCGAGGACTCTGAACTGCAGAGATGACATCTTGGCTCTAGGCTCCCTTGGGACCCACAGCGCATGTGCGCGCGGCTCCTGCACAGGGCTGCGGTTCCTCGTCCCAGACCGCTGTGGGGGTGAGCCGGCTGCCGCGCAGCAGCGCACAGTCCCTACACAGACGGGGCTGCAGCTCCCATTCCAGCCCACTGTGGAGGCGGACTGGCTGCTGGTGTGGCGTGCGCAGCTCCTGCGTGGGGTTGTGGCTCCCCATTCCCAGCCCACTGCGGAGGTGGGCCGGCTGCCTCCTACCGCAGACTCAGACCCACAGCATCGGACTTGTGTGCACGCCTGTTCGCGCGCCCCTGGGTCCTAAAAGCAGTGCGAGCCTGCAGACTCTGCCCCAACATTTGACCACGGAAACAGGCCCAGGAAGAAAGGTGGATTTGATAGCATTCGCCCCAGCCAGCAGGAGCAGCCTGGGCCCGCATCACCCAGCTTCCCCAGCATAGGGCAGAAGGTGGAGCTGACCCAGTGTGGCTTTTGTTGGCCTCTCCTCTGTCTTACAACCTTCCCAACCAACTAACTAACTACAAGAAGCAGAGGGACCATGATAGATGAGCACCGCCTCCAAATGTAACAGGAAACCAGAAATAAGAAATAAACAACCCCTCTCTCTCCCAGAACTTGCCCCCCGCCCAGTACCACCTCATGTCTGCCCTACAGCAAGACACCACAAAAGTACCAATCTGGGCTCCTGGGCACTACTGAACATAATGCCCTCATGTCAAAGAGGAAGAACCCAGCAGACAGGATGAATTCCTTAAAAACTAAAACTCCTCGGAAAGAACAGGCAATTTATCAAGACAGCTTCTTAGACCTAGAACTTTCCAAATTAAGTGACAGAGAATTTAAAGTAGCCATTCTAAAGGCTGTGAGAGAAATGAAAACATACTGGCAGAGCACCATGGCTGACATAAACAACATAAAAAAGGACATGAATGACATAAAAAAGGAACTCCACGAACAAAAGGAACAATTTAACAAAGAAATTCAAAACATAAGAAAGATTGAGATGGAAATGCGAGAGATAAATAATACAATAAAAGAAGTGAGAAAAAAAATAACTGCCATAGGAAACAGGGCCAACCAGATGGAGGAAAGAATTAGTGATATCAAAGATCAGAACATGGAAACAGCTAAGAAAGAGGAAGAGAGGGAATGTAGAACCAAAAGGATTGAAAGAACTCTACAAGAACTATCTGACTTCAAGAAACAAAACAACATCAGGATAATAGGAATAGAAGAAGGGGTAGAGCACTCTACAGAGAACATACTCAAATAGTAGATGAGAACTTTCCAAGCCAATGGAAAGATCTGGAACCCCAAGTTGAAGAAGAAAACAGGTCCCCTAGATACCTGGACCCTAACAGATCTTCTCCAAGACACATGGTATTAAAGATGTCCAAAACTAAAGACAAAGAGACAATTCTCAAGGCAGCCAGGGAAAAAAGAACTATAACATTTAGAGGAAAACCCATCAGACTGGCATCAGATTTCTCAGCAGAAACTCTGCAAGCCAGGAGGGAGTGGAATCCAATATTCAAAAATTTAGAAGAGAGGAACTTACGGGCAAGAATAAATTATCCAGCAAAATTATCTTTCAGATATGAAGGTGGAATAAAGACCTTCTCAGACACCCAGAAGCGGAGGGAATTTGCCAGCACAAGGCCAGCACTCCAAGAAATACTGAAGGAGG
Organism: Lyroderma lyra; assembly: GCA_004026885.1. Classification (NCBI taxonomy): domain Eukaryota; kingdom Metazoa; phylum Chordata; class Mammalia; order Chiroptera; family Megadermatidae; genus Lyroderma; species Lyroderma lyra. The sequence goes on along the minus strand of PVJL010000001.1, from coordinate 231,792 downwards.
CTCTTCAACCTGAAACAAAACATCAGGAAAAATGGAATAAAGTTGGGGCAACAAGAAAAAAAAATAAAACAAAAACAAACAAAGAAATAAGTAATGGTCACAGGAAATCCTCACATATCGATCATCACTCTAAATGTTAATGGACTGAACTCACCAATAAAAAGACACAGAGTAGCAGACTGGATTAAAAAACAGAACGCATCCATATGCTGTCTCCAAGAAACACACCTCAGCCATAAGGACAAACACAGACTCAGAGTGAAAGAATGGGAAACAATACTTCAAGCAAATGGTAACCAGAGAAAAGCAGGAGTTGCCATACTGATATCTAATGAAATAAACTTCAGGTTAAAAAAGATAGTAAAAGACAAGGATGGATATTACATAATGATAAAAGGCACAATACAACAACAAGAAGACTTGACACTAATTAATATATATGCTCCCAACCAGGATGCACCAAAATATACAAAGAAACTACTAAAGATTTGAAAGCAGAAACTGATGAACACACAATCATTGTGGGAGACTTAAACACCCCGCTAACAGCCATGGACAGATCATCCAAACAGAAAATAAATAAGGAAACAACAGCTCTAAATGACACATTACAGCAATTGGACATAATTGACATTTATAGGACACTTCCTCCAGCAAAAAGAGACTATTCCTTCTTTTCTAGTGCACATGGAACATTCTCAAGGATAGACCATATGCTGGGACACAAAAGTAGCCTCAGCAAATTCAAGAAGATTGAAATCATACCAAGTGTATTCTCAGACCACAAGGCTTTGAAATTGAAGATCAACTGTAAAAGGAAAGCAGAAAGAAACACATATACATGGAGATTAAACAACAGCTTATTAAAAAAGGACTGGATAAAAGAATAAAAGATGAGATTAAAAAATATAGAGAATCTAATGACAATGAAAATACAACGTATCAGAATTATTGGGACACAGCGAAAGCGGTAGTAAGAGGGAAATTTATATCACTACAGGCCTATCTTAAGAAACAACAAAAATCACAAGTAAACATCTTAACATCCCATCTTAACTAGAAAAAGAAGAGCAGACAAAACCCAAAGTCAGCAGAAGGAAAGAAATAATAAAAATTAAAGCAGAGCTAAACCAATTAGAGAACAGAATGACAATAGAAAAAATTAATATTACAAAGAGCTGTTCTTTGAGAAAGTCAACAAAATTGACAAACCCCTGGCTAGACTAATCAAAGGACGAAAGGAAAGGACACAAATATCCAAAATTAGAAATGAAAGGGGAGAAATTACCACTGATACCACAGAAATACAAAGGATTATAAGAAAATATTATGAAGAACTTTATGCCACTAAATTTAACAATCTAGAAGAAATGGACAAGTTTCTAGAAACTTATAGCCTACCTAGATTGAACCAAGAAGAACTGGATAATCTAAATAGACCAATTGATAGTGAAGAGATTAAAACGACTATCCATAATCTCCCTTAAGGCAAAAGCCCTGGACTAGATGATTTCACCAATGAGTTTTACCAAGCATTCAAAGAAGAATTAACACCTATCCTCCTTAGACTCTTCCAAAAAATTGAAGAGGAAGCAACACTTCCTAACTCGTTCTATGAGGCCAACATTACTCTAATACCAAAGCCTGGCAAAGACAACACAAAGAAAGAAAACTATAGACCAATATCTCTGATGAATACAGATGCAAAAATTCTAAACAAAATATTAGCAAACAGAATACAACAATGCATCAAAAAAAATCATACATCAAGATCAAGTGGGATTCACCCCAGTAGCACAAGGATGGTTCAACATACGAAAATCAATTAATGTGATACACCACATAAACAAAATCAAAGATTAAGACCATATGGTCATTTCAATTGATGCAGAAAAAGCTTTCGACAAGATACAGCATCCATTTATGATCAAAACACGAAATAAAATAAGTATAGAAGGAAAGTATCTCAACATAATAAAGGACATATATGACAAGCCTTCAGCTAACATCATACTGAATGGGGAAAAGCTGAAGCCTATTCCCCGAAAATCAGGAACAAGACAGGGATGCCCCCTGTCACCACTGCTATTTAATATAGTACTGGAAGTTCTAGCTACAGCAATCAGGCAAGAGAAAGGAATCAAGGGTATCCAAATTGGGAAAGAAGAGGTCAAATTGTCACTATTTGCAGATGACATGATCCTTTATATAAAAAAATTCCAAAGATTCCACCAGGAAACTATTAGAAACAATAAACGAATATAGTAAAGTCGCAGGATACAAAAATCAATGTAAAAAAATCAACAGCATTCCTATATACAAACAACGAATCCACAGAAAAAGAAATGAGGGAGTCAATTCCCTTTGCTATCACAACAAAAAGAATGAAATACCTGGGAATTAACTTAACAAAGAAGGTGACAGACTTATACATGGAAAACTATAAGAAACTTTTGAAAGAAATTGAAACAGACTTTAAGAGGTGGAAAAATATCCCCTGTTCATGGATAGGAAGACTTAACATTGTTAAAATGGCCATTCTGCCCAAAGCAATCTACAGATTTAATGCAATACCTATCAAAATCCCACAATCATACATTCATGAAATAGATAAAAGAATTAGTAAATATATATGGAACCATAAAAGACCTCGAATTGCCAAAGCAATACTACATAAAAAGAATAAGGCTGGTGGCATTACATTCCCTGATTTCAATTTATATTACAAAGCATCAATAGTCAAAACAGCTTGGTACTGGCAGAAGAACAGAAATATAGACCAATGGAATAGAACTGAAAACCCAGAAATAAACCCACAAATTTATCGACAAATAATTTTCAATAAAGGAGCAAAAAACATACAATGGGGAAAACATAGCCTCTTTAGTAAGTTGTGTTGGGAAAACTGGAAAAACATATGCAAAAGAATGAACTTGAGCTGTGAACTCTCTCCATATACAAAAATTAACTCAAAATGGATTAAAGACCTTCATATCAGACCTGCAACAATAAACTGTATAGAAGAAAACATTGGTACTAAACTTATAGACCTAGGACTCAAGGAGGACTTCATGAACCTGACCTCAAAGGCAAGGGAAGTAAAAGCAAAAATAAATGAATGGGACTATATCAAACTAAACTTCTGCACAGCAAAAGAAACCATCAACAAAGCAGAGAGACAGCCAACTGAATGGGAGAAAATATTTGCAAATAACACATCAGATAAGGGTCTAATATCTAAAACATATGAAGAACTAATAAGACTTAACAACAAAAAAACAAACAACCCAATTAAAAAGTGGGCAGAAGAACTAAACAGACACTTCTCCCATGAGGAAATACAAATGGCCAGCAGACATATGAAAAAATGCTCATCCTCATTAGCTATCAGGGAAATGCAAATCAAAACCCAATGAGATACCACCTCACACCTGTCAGAATGGCTGTTATCAACAAGACAAGGAATAACAAGTGCTGGAGAGGACGTGGAGAAAAAGGAACTCTCGCACACTGCTGGTGGGAGTGCAAACTGGTACAACCACTGTGGAAGGCAGCGTGGAGGTTCCTCAGAAAATTGGGAATGGAGTTACCATTTGACCCAGCAATCCCTCTTCTGGGGATCTACCCCCAAAACCTGAAAACCTTTGTCTGCAAAGACTTATGTACCCCAATGTTCATCACAGCGCTGTTCACAGTGGCCAAAACATGGAAACAACCAAAGTGCCCTGCGATGGATGACTGGATACAGAAGCTTACAGCTGGAATATTACTCAGCTGTAAGAAAAGATGAAATACTGCCATTTGCAACAAAATGGATGGACCTGGAGATCATGATACTTAGTGAAATAAGCCAGACAGAAAAAACAAGGAACTGTATGACTTCACTCATATGCAGAATATAAAACTGAAAGCAACAAACAGAAAAGAAATGAACAAACAAACAAACAACCTATGGACACAATCAATACTTCAATGGTTATTTGGGAATGAGTGGGTTAGGGAGGGGAGAAAGGGGAGGGGGTGGGAGAGGAGGTGGGGAAGCTAAATATAAGGTGATGGAAAGAGAACTCACATTGGGTGGTGAATTTATTAATCAACAAGTTGACAATGCACTGTAGAATTGTATGCCTGAAACCTATGTAATCCTTGCGAACAGATGTCACCCCAATAAGTCTAGCAATAAAAATGAATTAAAAAAATATATATAATGTAAACAGTGCATTCATGTTTCTAATGACTATATAGTATGTATATGAACTAGAACCTATTATTTGATAAAATTGCATGAATAATTTTATGAGAATTATTAAAATGGTATTGTCAATTGTGTATTATAATAAATTGCAAATAGATTAAATTTTTGTATTAAAAAACAAGCAAAAAAAAATAACAATGAGAAAAGATGAAATACTGCCATTTGTGAAAAAATGGATGGACCTTGAGGTCATCATGCTAAGTGAAATAAGCCAGACAGAAAAAAACAAAAACCATATGACTTCACTCACATGTGGAATATAAAACTGAAAGCAACGAAGAACCCAAAACTCACGGACACAGTCAGTAGTTTAGTGGTTACCTGACGGTAACGGGGGATGGGGAGAAATAAGTGACAGGGAGCCAACTGCATGGTGATGGAAAGAGAACTGACTCTGGGTGGTGAACACACAATGCAACACATAGAGGATGCACTGTGGAACTGTACACCTGGAACCTGTGTAATTTTTGCTAACCCATGTCACTGCAATAAAACTTAACAATAACAAACCAATAACAATGAATATGTGTGATTTCTAATGTAGCACATACTAGACAGATTTGAACATAGTATCTTGAATGAAGTTCATGACATTTTACCTAATTTATCAAAACTTAATAGAAAAATTGGAGTTTAGTTCTTACATTTTTCTTAATTTAGTATACAGGTGAAGGCTGCCTAACTTCTGAGCTTTTGATTGTGCAGAATAAAAAATATATATTTTCCCAAACAACATATGTGTAAAATTCCAGAAAAATGTTTCATAATAAAAACTATGAAAACAAAAGTCACTCTGCCAAAATTTAAAGTCACAGTTTCTAGGGTCGAGTTCATATTCTTAACAAAGATCAGAATTTCTCTTTTAAAAGATGATGTATTTTCTATTTATAGTTTGATCTTTGAGAACATCTCCACATTAAAATAGCAAGGTCTAATTGGACTTTCTGTTAAAAATATAAGCATTATTTGCAACTCTCCTCCTCCTGTTCTTGTCACACCTCTAAGATGCAGTGAGCTTCACCTTTAGTTCATCTAAACTTAGCTTTCCATCTATTGGATTAAGGCGCTCTGCAGGCCATGGGGGTCTATGAGTTCCACTAAGGTCTAAGCACTTGCTCTCATAGACATGGCTCAATACAATGCAAGGAAGCTATGGCATAGTGGAGAAAATGTATCTTTGAGTTTGAGGTTTATGGGTCATCAAGAGACCAAAATCACTTTCCCACGACTTCGTGACTTCAGAAAATGAAGCCTTATTTGCCACACTGAGAGGATGTCTGGGCTTATTGTACTCAATTTCCTTTCTGTGTTTAGATTAAGTTATAAACTCAAATCTCAATCAGACATGTTGCCCTTGGAGCTTGGGAAAAATATAGTGAGTCTATATGAAAAGAAGATGCAAAGCTTTACTCTGCTAGTAAAAATGAGGATATGGAACTGTCTCACCAATAAAATAAAATTAATTACTTATGAAAACAGTACAGTGAGAAAAGGATACCTAACTCTATCTACTACCCAGAGTTTAGCATCATATTATATTAATAAACAGCACACAAAAAATGAATACAGTTTTACCTTCAAGATTTTAAAGCATTAAGGAGAGAAAAGTAATAATATTCACATAAAGATTCCTGTACTACAATTAGTAATCTATTATTATTTTTTAAAACATTGACTTTGGTCTCTTCATCCAATCCAAACTGACTTACTCTATCTTATGGTTGGCAAATGACTAGACTCCAGCCTCTCCCTCAAAATATCAACTTGTGTAAAAGTTAACTGGATAGGAAGTTTTTAAGAGATAAATTTCTTGGGCTGACAAATGAATAGCCCCAGACAATAGAAAACTATGCTTAGATTTCGGCCATCTGGCACGTACGCATTTAAAATGAATTTTCTCTCTTTTTAGGTGGCATGTCTGGCCAGCTATCAGATTGAACTGTTTTAGGGTTGTTATCTTGCCTCCCCAGCATTATGACTCCTTGTCTAATTTCTGCTTCTCAGCACACCGAAGTGGTAGGGCTTTGTCATCACCCTCTTTCTTCTCTAAACAAAACCAAAACACATTATGAACACATAATAAGATATTATTCACTGTTCACAGATGCATAAAGCTAAAAAATAGCGTTATTAGAAAATCTTCCAGGTCACCTATTTTAAGGCTGCATTCCCATATCACAAAGCCTTGCTATTTATACAGCCCCACACATGGAAGGCCTCCCTCCTCTGAGGCTACAGCCCAGTATGCACAGAAAAAAAAAAAATTGCAGGCCCCATATTTCCATATACACTCACCCTGGTTTGCTTATCTGCCCTGAATGCAGGCCAAGTTTATTAATAATTTTTTCAGTCAGCAAGAAAATGAAACACTTTTAATTTGCCAAGAGGATATAAGGAAACGACATGAAAAAGAAAAGCTGACCATCTCAATCCAGGAGGTGAACCTCCCGGGTGGAAACAGCTGGGGAACAGTGTGCTGAGCCTGGCAATGCCACAAGTCACACGTAGGAACGGCTCCCTAGCTGTGCCTCACTGTTCACAAAGGCACCACACAGCACAGTGCATGTGTATCTTGACTGACAGCTACCCTTTAAAGGGAGCCTCCAAAATTACCTTACAGCATTCTGAGGGAAGAATGACGTGACTTTCTCCAATGTATGAAGAATTTCTTTTCCAAATGATTTTGGTATGTCATCCTTCTCCAAACTGTTTAAAGCTGCTGCACTTTCAGTAGCCCAACAGCGTCAGAAGTATCAATATGTTCCCTTTCGACCCTTCCAGAAAGTGCTAGACAGAGGGGTCAGGAGTATTGTGATCTCAGTTCACAAAGACAGAGAGTAAACGACCTGCACAGTGAAGTCCTAGTTTAGGTGTATTTGGCTAATGACTGTTTTTTAGTCCAAAGAGAATGACTGTTTTTTAAAGTATGGCTTTGCCTGATGTACCATGGAGAGGAGCTGAGACAGCTGTCTGGCTAGGGGTCCAGATCCTACCTATCAGAGGTGTGACATCTGTCCCCGTACGTGGCCCCCAGGAGGACAGGGAAGGGAAAGAAGTGCAATGATGGCTCCTAAGTTTCCCCTTTGCCTAGTCCCGAAGGACTTCTCACAATCTATGGGGGACTAAAGCCTCACAGCAGTGAATAGATCAGAGTCAGCCTTTCTGTCCTGTGGGAAATTTACTCACTCTTCGTGGTGCAGTTATGAAGGATTCTAGTTTTAAGTTTGATATGGGAACTAATGCCCATTCTCCAGACCACATAGATTCACTGGTGAAAGCAAAAGTAAAAATCCCCACCAGCTGTCACTTAAACAGGAGAGCATTCATTATGTTTTCCGTGGAAGTGCACTTGTCACACAGGAATAGGTGTCAGTCTTGAAAGGCCCTAGCATGCGGAGCCTCCTCTCCTCTGTCTTGCCCTCACCATGGGCACATATCTACCCACCACCCACCCCTCCCTGGATTTGCACCTGCTCAGCGTGGTATTCTGATGGTGAGGGGACAGATGGATCTACAGTTCGCCACCCAGGACCTTCAATAGTTCCTTGGTTTGGAGCACTTTTATGACTTATGAAGCCCTGGAAGGCTGCCACTCAGGACGACATCAGACCACTCTTTCACTGATCTGTCAAACTGTGTGCTAGATTCAAATTGCGCCTGCAATTGCTAGCAAGGAGAGCACAGGGCACTGTGGACTTGAGGACGCAGAGAGATTGGGGTGGGCCTGCCTCTGTGACATTGCTCCATTATCAGAAGCTGGCATATTGCTACGATTTTGTTTGTGTAGCTGAGACATTTTCTCTCTTTGGACAAAAAACAAATACTATTTCTATAGTTACAAAAACTGATTTGTCAGAAACAAGGGCAAGATGGATAAGTCATTATAGGCTATCAGAATGACAGAACACAGTGTACATACTCGTGTGTGTGTGTGTGTGTGTGTGTGTGTGTGTGTGTGTTACTTCTCGCTTAGTTTAATGCTATTTTTCAGGGTAAATTGTAGGTTAAACACATGTTGTCCTCAATGACATATCATTTGTTGCAATTCATTTAAAGCAAATTTGGCCAGAGAATGGGTACAAGTCTAAAGAGAAAACATTCACATTGATTCACTGCCATTTTTGATAGAATTACTCATGTTTGCCTGGTGTCTGATAAGTCATCAGCTGAACTGCAGGCACAATAATTCAGCCTCTGTGCTACCAGGGGGTTCTAGTGGGTCATGCAGAGGTCATGCAGAGGCTGGAATGGGGTCTCCTCCTGTTTGTGACCAATAGCAATGTTTACCCACTGGAAAACAGACAACAAAAGAACTAAGGCTCCTGTCATGAGGTGGGCCTGCTGTGGCTGGCATTCTACACTTTTCTCCCTTTCTCCCTAACAGAGACCGTGTTAATGATTTGCATTGCCAACACACAGCTATCTGCCTTGCATGCGTGGTTGGCTACTTCTCTGCTGGAGACTTTCTGCTGTGGGGCTGTGGATGAGGAAGAGGCCACATACTAAATCTGACAATCTCCATGGAAGCCTGCATGGTGGACCTTACAAACCACAGAGGATGGTCTGAGCATAAAAATTTCTAACTAAAAGTAGGTCATGGCAGGTAGTCACAACCTAGGCCTGTAACTTTCTTCACAAAGCTCAGTCTTTACCTTAAGCAAGTCTATTTATTGTCTTTTATCATCTAAAGTAACATACCTGTGGAATGTCAGAGCAATCCCTCTTTTTCAGACCCCTCAGGGAACAACACACTACACTAGAACAGGAGATCACAGAACCTCTCATTGTTATCTTGTTCTCTGAATATCATCTCTACGTCAAAAGTCACACTCTCCTTCACTGGCTGCCTCTTAAAGAATACTTCTAAAATATCTGTCTAGAAAGAGCACAGTCATTCTGACACCTTACAAATGAACAGTTCGTAACAGATACAGATGAGGAGTAAGGACACCAATTTTGAATGCTGACTATTAGATTTCTAAAATAGGAAGCCTAATATGCTACCTATTCCACCACAGGAAGTCAGGACTACATTTTCACAACTCTCCTTTCAGATTAGACAAGACATGTAGTGTCTAATCAGCTCATTTTTTCTTCTTAAGGCACAGGAATACTGATTTTCTATCCTTCTAATAATAAAGTGTTCATGTTGTAGCTCTGGACCTATGAGGTCACTGAGCTCAGACCCCATCAAAGGTCAGCACAGTGCTGTAATTATGCCATGCAAGACAAACATCTGTCTGTTTTCTAAGGTATCCAGGGAAAGAGTTTGCAAACACTCTTAGCAATGTAATACAGATCTCAGAGTTTTGCCTCTGCTGCCTGGAGAGTTGCCTCATGCAATTGAAGATCATTCTCATGTTCCCAAGAGATCATGGAAAATAGCTGGTCATTCATTACACATCATGAAAATAATTTCTAAATTGGTGTCACAACCAGTTCAAGTACAAAAAAATTAATCAACTGATTGTTTTCTCAATTCAATAATTTCCCACAATTATTGTATAAAATATTTATTCCTTATTTATTTTCTTATTTAAGATTGGGTTTATACTATACTCAACATTGACTTAGCCTAGACAGTAAGTCAAAACATAAATTTTGCTTAATTTTACATAAGCAAACATGCAGAATTTTTTATTGTTATTAGCATTATTATATACACCAAGTATTTCAATCATGATGGCTCTGAGACATTCCTGTCCCTAATTCCAAATAATTTATCTTTTCCTAAGAGTCATGGTAATGAAATGTTTTGAAGTTTTTTAATTTAAGTTTTGATAGAAATAATAACAATGGGACATTATGTAGCTACTTGCTCTTTCTAGGTTTGCAATAGTTCTTTTTCACCTTCTTCCCAAAATATCTTACCTGAACTTTCCCTCACTCGAGGAGTGCAACCTCCTGGGTTACATCTTACGAGGAATGTAGTGCTTTATAATTGAGTATCTCCCACCCAAGCATGGGGGAATATTACAAGGGATGAAACTAAACCATTAAAAGTGACAGCATCAGTTATTTATCCAACTTATTTCCCAGTAAAAGATTCCCTTCAAACATCCCTGTGAAGGTCACTCCACTGTTTTCCCATGAGGCTGAAAGTTCACAGTCTTAAATGCAACTTGTCTCAGTTTAAAATGTGAATTTATTGAAAGCATATAAACTATGTTCTTAATTTGACTACATTAGACTTTATTTCATAAAGTAAGCACATATACACTCCCCTGTCTAGGTTAATGATTGTTTTGTTCATTAAAAAAAAAAAAAGGAGAAACAAAAGATGTGTAATTCTGCTATTTTCTTCTTCTGTCACTATACCATCCATCCTAAGCCAGGGATCCTTGACAGTCTTTCATGTTATTCTTTGTTAGATGTTTTTCTTTCTACTACTGGATCATATTTTATTCATTTGAGTTTATCAAAGAGCCCCTCATAGAAAGGCATGGACTTTATTCATACATTCTTTTAATATATATTGAGTACCTATTATGTAGTAGACATTGTCCTAACTTATTTAGATAAATTCCTGCTCTCTTCTCTGTCAGAACACTTTATAATTAGATGACCAGAATTTTGTTTTCAATAGCCTGTCAGTTCTCCCAAGAATTATTCCACTTTGGGGTCTGTGACTATAGAATAATACCTACCTTTAAACATTATTTCCAAAAATCTAGCATTTTGCTTTCCCATAATTATGGTGAAAACTTCAATGTTGATAGATTGGTATAAACTTCATTAATATGAGCTTTAAAATGGTTAGGACATTTACTCTAGGTTTCTGTTTCTTCTATTAAATTTTATGAACTAGTTCTTCGTTGATCTGGTTAATCTGGTCCAGGCTAATTAAAAATAACAATTTCCTCCCATTGCATCTGCAAATTTTGCTGAAAGTAAATTGTAGCTAGAACAAATTAAGATTTTATCAGAAGCTCTGATTTGAAAACAATGAGTATATCAGTATCTGGGCAGCAAATAGCACATTCAAAGTGGGTGATTAAAAAGGGTTTAGTGAAAAGATACATACTAAAGGTGTGGGTAGTGTCTTGGGAGAAATGGGAGTTGAGATGAAGATTTTCTTATAGGAATTTTACTAGGGAGTGCCCTTGGGATCAATACCTGTGAGGGTAAGAAAGCAAGATTGGGGAGAAATAGGAGCTGAACCCCGATGCAGTCACAACAAAGGTCCATCCCACAGGGAACTCTGGAACTGGTGTGACCCTTCAAAATTCTGCATTTTAGGGCAACAGGGCCAGTTCTTTACAGCCCCTCTGCCCACCTCCCCCAAGTAGACCCATCACTGGATGCTGACTGCCCCCTGGGAAGCTTGTTTTGACAGAAAGCAATCCTCTTGGCAGCTGACAGAATGAATGCCCCAGAACTGACGTGGTTTGTGAATGACACATCACACCATTCTTACAGACAAGATGGGGCAAGTCAGAATGACATAAGCAAATTCACATAGACCAAGAGGCAAGGGATAAAGTGGTCACTGGAATCTGGTGACATCTGTAACTATAGGAGAGGGCCACCCTGCAGGAGCTGTGATATTCAAATGGAGGAGCACAGCACCACCACCCAGAGAACTGGCAGAGAGGAAGCTGAGGCAACAACCACAGCTTCTTCCTCTCACCCTGTAATTTCCTGCTGGTTTCGCCCATTGGCCAACCCCTAAGCAGAGTCACAGAGCAAGGACTGTCCTCAGATCCCAGCCTCCCTGAGCACAGAGCAAGACACAATTGAAAAAGGTGGAGAGTGGACCTAGAGAGGCAGATTTAAGACTTTTCAGCTTATAGTCCAGCTGTCAAAAATCGCTCATTAGTTCTATATTCAGTTAAGAGTAAAGTAACTTTATTTTCCCAGATTTCTCTAACTTAAGACTTACAGAGACCTTCCTCAAGATCTTCCTATCTATTGAAGCAAGAAGACAGATTTAGTCTATGCTAATTTGCTTTTGAATTTTTTTCATGAGAAATAATACAAGAGCTGTCTGGAAAGTATCTAGCCATGTAACTATTCTCCTTATATTGACAATGGCTAGATTTTTCCCGGACAGCCCTTGTATATATGAAAAATAACCCCTGACATGGATTTATTTTTCCATAGTTAAATCTCTAAAATCAAAGCTAAAGAATCAGTTATTTACCATCATAAAATTATGAGAATTTTCTAGTAACACAATTTATTGACAATTGAGTATTCTACTCTGCTAAATGCTACAGGGTAAAAGAAATACATGAGTAAGAAACAAGCAAATAAAGATAGAAGACAGAGATGTGAATCATGGCTTTCTCACATACTCCCTGTCAGAGTGTAGGCAAGTTGGGAAACCTCTTAGTGTCCCAGTTTATCTAACTGTGCAATTCTATGCAACAAATAGACCTATTACGATTACTGGGGTTACTAACTCATTTAACAAACACTGTCTTCCATGCGAAGACTGAAATCTTAGCCTTCAAATAATGATTAGTCCAGTGGGGAGGAGAAAACACAGGCAGACAAACAGGCAATTACTCTTCAGGAGGATATACTAACAACTCCTGATCTAAATCTCTCTTGTGAGTTCTAGACCCATACAGACAACTACCTCCTTGAAATGTCCAGATGGATGGCTTACATGCATCTCACATGCATCTCAGAAGTAACCATTTCAACTGTGAATTCTTATGTTTAGTTATTCAGTCAATCTGTTCCTCTTTCATCTCCTCCTGTTCAGGAAACAATCTCTCTACTCACCCAGTTCCTCACCCAGAAATCTCAGAGGCTTCCATGACCTCTCTCCTTCCTCATTAGCCAATACACGAGCCATCCTAAGTTCTTGATGATTCTTTCTACAACATGCATTTCAAACATTTCTACTTCTCTTCATTTGCACTGCTACCACCGTTCATTTATACTGGTGGTCACCATGCTCTCTGCGATTACTACAAAAAGTACTTATCCTCTATTCCTATGCTTTTGTCCCACTTCAATCCATGTTCAATTGAAAAGTCAGGGCTATTTTTAAATGTATTTTTATATACTGATATTAATTTTTATTTTAACCCATCTATTCCCTTCTTAAAATATCTTGTACTGATTTTTCCATTGCACTTGAGAAAAAATTCAAGGCTTCATGTGAAGTTGCTTCTGCTTCCTTTTGAGGCTTATCTCACACCATTCTGTCATTCAATAACCAGCCTCCAGGCTTCCAATCGAGTTCTTCAAGTGCATCATTTCAGAACACTTTCAAATGCTCTTTCATAGGTCTAAAATGTTCTTTCTTTCTACCTGTTACATCCTGGCTAATTTCTATTTATTCTTTAGGTATCAATGTAAATATTACTTTCTCAAATGACTTCTTTAACTCTCTACCCTCTTCCTTACCCAACTCCTCCTTCTTAGTATTCTGTCCTTTCACTTCACAGACCTTGTCACAATTCATACTTTGTGAATAGTTGATTATACCTAAATACTAGACACTAAGCTTCACAAAAACAGAGATTGTTTTGTTTGTTTGTTTGTTTTAATTATAATTACCTGGGCACTTAGCACTGTGCAGGAATATAATTGTCATGTTTTAAATGAGAAAATTAATAGCTCCATAAAAATTAAAATAAAATAAAATAATAATACAGAAATAAATAGCTTCAACCCAGCCTTGGAAAGTCCAAGAAAACTTTGCTGGAAGAAGAGACAGAGAAGTGGAATCTTACCAGAAAAGAAAGTTTTTTTCCTCAGGAGTTATTAAATCTAGACATATACTAGCTAATCTGAAAAGATTTTAATACATTCTGAGCCCAGGACATCAGATTTAGTTGTTGGGATGAGGCCCAGGCATCAGCTGTTATTTAAGCACCCTGGGTGGTAAAGACAGGATTGAAAACCACTGAGTTAGCTAGAAACTGGGTAAGGGGGACATTAGCACAGTTTGGGAATGGGCTTTGCCAAGGCTGGAGACAAAAAAGCACATGTTGTGTTTACAAAATATCAAAATAGTCCTCATTTTATGGTGAATCACAAGGAAAAAATGCTGAGTAATGACACCAAAGGCCTAACTAAACAAAGACAGACTTGCAAGGGTGTAGTTACCAGTATTTCTGCTAAACTTGGACAATATCCTAAGGGAGGGGTATGATCGGACTTGCATTCCTCAGTTTAAGATCGAGTGATGAACTGTGGTGAAGGGGTGAGGGTAGTGTGTGGGGTAAGGGAATTGGGCCCCAGGCAGGAGACAGGAAGCTGGTTTTGTAACCTAGACAACAGTGCACCTAAGGCGAGGTGATTCTGGGATCATCTTTAAAAATATATAATACATTTTTGGATTTGATGTGGTATTCCCTATAAATTATTATTAGGATAGCATGTTTTTAAAAGAAATTTCTTATGTATTTCTTACATCTATTGGTACAGGAAAAAAGAGGAAAGAGTATGTACACAGTTCACTTGGTGATCTCTGTGTATTTTATAGTAACAGTGGAATTCACATTTTTAGAGGGCTTTCTGGAATCCAAATGTACCATATAATCTGGTTTTAGTCATTGAAATTAAAGGAGGTCTTGGTCTGATAACTGATACAAGGAGCCTTTTTAAAAGAATCTGCTTAAATGGAGATCCTCGCCCACTGAGAAATAATCACAAAATTGTATCTTGAAAACTTTAGACTTTTTCTTATTAGAAAAATGTGTGGCAATTTGATCTTCACAGAAAGTGGATGTTCTGTCATCATTGAGAGCCATGATAGTCAGACAGAAAAGGAAAAGGGAATTTAAAGACATCAAAACAAAAAAGCAGATTTTTAAAGGGAAATTTTAGGAAGAACTTTCTATTTTATGGTATGTCTTTAAATTACTTTTGCCTTGTACTTTCACTTTTTCTTTCAACAGAATGAAAATAAGAAATCAATTAAATTTATCAGAAAACACACAGAATAACATTCTTTATTTTAACACAAAGAGCTTGGTTAGTTGGCAACTGTTAATGAGTTGGATAATGTTTATGCCATGTAAAACATTTCCACTAAAACAGTTACATTTTATTCAAAGTCTTTACTCTGGGTACCCTTATGATATGATTCACTTGGGGATGGAGGAGCAAGGGTCTTCCCTTTCACAGGCCACACTACTTTATAAACAAACATTAATTAAGTTCCGAATGTGCACAGAGCACGAGGCAATGGGAATAGAAAGAGGACGCAGTCCCTGTCTTCAAGCGTATTAAATCCTGTGCTAAGAGGTGGAATCTATTCACTAAAGGGCTAAAAATGGAGGAGTCTTGAGCTGAGCATGAGAGAACTAACAGAGGGCACAAGAACAAGACAGAGGCAGAGGAGAGGAAGGGTAGCTGGAAAATCAGAGGGTGACTGGACCCGCCAGGGAGAGGGGCAGAAGTGAATACAGTGCTTACTTAGGGCAAACAATAATGAAAGCTTTTTTTATATAAAGAATAGTAGAAAAGACATGCTGCAGAAGCTGAGGAGAGCTTTAATTACAGAAGGCTGGGAAATTCTGGACTTGTCCTATAGGCTAGATGAGAGACATGGACTGGTGTGAACTAGGATCTAACATGTGAGTCATTGGTTTTCAAGAGATCTATGTAAAACAGCTAAAGAATAAAACAGTTTACAGACAAAGCCTGGATGGAATAATGCAAAATAATTATTATACTAATTCAGATTCAAGAGCTTTCCATCATGGACTGATTTTGGCTTTATGTTGGTGAGATTCATATATTGATTTTTAAAATGGAGTTGTAGTACAGTATTTTCTTTCATTTTCTGTGAGGAATGAAGTTGCATCAGAGAGTTGGCCATTTGAGCAATGCACCTAATGGGTATTCTAAACCCGTGTTTTTCAAATTTTAATATGTATATTAATTACCTGGGGTTATTGTTTAAATGTAGGCTCTGATTTGCAGGTTCAGAGGGCAATTAGATTCTACTTTCTTATAAATGTTCAGTTGACTTAAGTGAGGTGATTGGGTCTGTAAGTGTTTTCAGCTCCTGACCCATGGACTACACTTAAGAGTAGAAAGGTTCTAGCCGACACCTCCATACCAGTTAGACTGACAGTTACAACTATCAACACACTCACTGGTATATCAGTCACCAGTCAAACAGAGGAAACAATGAGCATCAATCATTAAAGATAGCTAAAATGAACTGATTGACCATCCTTCAATCATCTTGGTCCAAGAGGTATTAATAATCACTAAGTAAAAACAAGAATCTCCAGATAGTTTTATAAAAAGCACACATGTTGATATATAAAATCCATATTCTGTTAAATATGGGCTTAGAATGATGGATGAAGGGCAGTTCAGAAAAATAAATTTAATGTGAATCCTTTTTTATTTCCTATCTATACTATCTATTTGTAAAACATTGGCTCTCTGGCATTTACATCCATCAGTCCCTCACCTGTTGTGAAGTTTAAATTTTATGTGTCAACTTGGCTGGGCCATGCTGAGCATATATTTGGTCAAGCATTTTTCTGAATGTTTCTGTGAGTGTTTTTGGATGAAATTAACATGTGAATGGTTGGGTACTGAGTAAAGCAGATTGCTCTCCATAATGTGGGTGGCCTCATCCCCATCCGTTAAAGGCCTAAATAGAACAAGAGACTGACCTCTCTTGAGTAGGAAGGAATTGTGCCAGCAGATGGAGTTGAATTGCAACATTGGTAACTCCCTGGATCTCCAGCCTGCTTTGCTGTATCTTGTTCACGTATAAACTTCCGGTCACTGGAATTGTTAATACTTCTTTTAGGTTTAGCCTTTAAACATACCTCAGAGAGTCTCTGAATGCAGAGATTCTGAGTAAGCTTTAAATCAGGGGCTCATTGGATCGCTACATCATTGATTTGATTGGATCTTGAATGCCTGGTTCCTAGACTCTTGGATTTTTCCCAGTTGATCAAGTCCCTGCCTAGTAGCCCCGCCCTCTTAAATGCAGCTTAGAGGTTTCTGGGTCTGGTTTTGGAGCCTGTGATTTTGGACTCATTTTTGAATTATAATGGTGCTTGCATCAGGCTTGTCCTTTGTCCTCCTAGACTGGACTTCCAGATGTGAAGCATCTGAGACCAGTTACCAAATCCTGGCCTAGTCAGGCCTCTCTTTATCTATCTACCAGCAAACCCACTACTACACAAATCCTATTGTGACTGAGGCAAACACACCCATGATCCCATCAGACCCTGTCTTCTTCACCAGCTTCCTCTACTGCCAATTCTCTCGCCTACACCCCAAACTTACCCCATCTCACAAACACACCTTGCACTGCAGCCTCCCTGTGGTTCTAAGTCTTCCTTGCCCATTCTGAGTCTTTTCACCATTACATGCCTCTGAACATACTATTCCCTGCCTGGAATAAACTTTTTTCATTGCTGCCAATACCCCTCTGAGCCTTTGAGAACCGACTCAATGTTGCCATTTTCATGTCATCAGTGACCATCCTAATTATCAGTTATTCTTTCCTCCAGCACTTTTTTATATTTCTTCATAGTGCTTGCTGTGTAATAGTAGTAGTATAGTATTGGTCTACATGTTGCTTTCTCCAGTAAAAGGTGACTCCCCCAAAGGCAGGAACTAATCCTTTCTTATTTCTATGACTCAAGGGACTGATGCAGTAGTCATCACTGGAGGAGCTTAATTCTCCTTGGTTCAATTATTGATGAATAATTTTGGGTACTTTCAACTTTTCTTTCCTCTTGGACAGAGAATGTCTTATGTTCTATCAGCAAACATCAATGTGGCTGTCATTGTGACAGTAAGTTACTTGCCTTCCAGGTATCAATTTTTAAATATAAAATGGCTATACACCAAAACTCAACTGGATTATAAATGAAGATGTAGAGGACAAATGCTTTATCCTGAAGCAATTCCGAATGCCAGAAACAACAACTACTGAAAAGAAAATATCCAACAAGATTTTTTCCAATCTAAAACCTAAAGTTGCATAGTTCAAAGGATGAAGAATGATTAGAAAGACACGAAATCCAGAAAAGCTGTACCGCATGATGGAACAATTTCTTACATTCTTTATTCCTCCCTAGATGCCATGTCTTGCTTTTACCACCTAAATTTTAGGCCACAACCTTCCTTCTAATGTACAAACTTTACTTGTAAGTTTTAGTTTCAGAATTGGTCTGTTTCTCAATGACAGAAATCATGGTAGCTTAGTGTCCTTTCTCCTTCCCAAGCACCTCACAGAGGGGCAACTGACCACACTCCAGGCCCTCCCTAATATTGGTTGATTGACTAACTGACAAATCTGTGTTAAGTTGTGTAACCATGAGAAATCATGACTCTCTTACTACATCTTTACTTTAAATAACAAAATGAACAAGAATGGATTTTGTTGTTGCTGAGAAAGCTGCCCCAGAAAGTATGGATAACATTTTCCAATTCAGAATAAATCATCTGCTTTCCCAGAAAGGAGAGGCTCAACCAGAGACAGTAAAGTTTGTGACCTTGGCAGATAAGGTTAGTCAGTTCCATTAGAGCTGGGCACTTCATACTAAATGTCCCTCATACTCAGCTTACTGTCAATAAGATTTGGGGTTTTATAATCCCTCAACTTTTCTTTGATTCCATACAAAATACTACAGATGCTTCCTCCCAGTGAACCACATATCCCATATTTATGCCTGTATGTAGTCCCCTCCCCTGGAATCTGGGCTGGCCCTGGGGTCATGCTACCTGACTTCTGAGGTTTGGGTAAATGAAACTGTAGCTTTTGCCTGGAATACTGAGCTGCCATGGAAAAAGTCTGAGTACTCCAAGACCACCAGACTGGGGACAGCACATGTGAGCATGCAGGTGGAGAGTTCCAGCTGAAACCAATCACCTAGTCATCCTAGCCCAAACATCAGAGATGGGAGTGAAGAAACAATCTGGGTGTCCAGCCCAGTCAAGCCTTCAGGTGGCTACAGTCTTAGCTGACAGCTGAAAGTGATCACATGAGAGCCTTCCAAGCAAAAATCATTCACCTCAAACAATAAGTGACAATATTAAATTATTGTGCTAAGGCACTGTGTTTTGAGGGGGGTTTGTTCTGTAGCATAGATAACTGGTACACTGGAACAGGGAGGAGTAGATGAAGAGTCCAGAAACAAGGTTTGATATAAGTAAGAATTCCAAATTACTAAATCCCTGGACGTACAGCAAACTACAAACAGCTTTCTCCATCAAGACCTGGGTCTTTGGCCTCTCAGAAGAGAAATCTTAGTTGAGGATGCCTTTTCTTTTGATATATTTTATCAGTTTAAGTTTATCTAATTTCATTGCTACTTGTCCCTGGGTAGTAAAGAATTCTATCTATTTCATGACTTGGAATGGTAAAACAAAACACCACCATCCCTTGAGACTGCAGAAAACAACGTGAACACCTCCATTCCCTTCCAGGCTGTGAGTCAGACCAAGGGGAATGGTCACCCCAGTTCTGACGGTGGCTGAGCCAGCAGGTGGATTGCTCCCCTTCATTTTCCCTTCAGTAAACTAGCACAAAGAAATGACACAGTCTGTACCATGATAGCACCCCTGAGAGGTAAGGACAGCACCTGAGGATGAGCCTGCCGAGTGCCATTTGGTCTCTCTGCTCCTCAATGCTCATGATCACAGTCAGCAGCGATTCAGCAAAGCTGCCTTCCAGGAAGTTGCTCAGGAGGTCAGCTCATTGCAGCAAGTGCAGTTGCAATGACAATTAAAACTGAGTTATGCTAATCATCCTAATGGCAACTAAATAGCTACAAATGGAACCTCCCATGATTGAGGAGAAAATGTCATGTGTATGTACAAGAATGGTTATGCCAACGATCTCATGAAGTGAGTTAAAGGACAGTCGAGGCCTGGGCTTTCCAGGCAACTGCTGCCTTTATTTCTTGTCATTCCAGAGTGCTATCTCTGAATGCCAGCACCATGTCAGACTACAGATCATATGGCTCCTTTGCCATGGAATTGCCACAGTCAGAATGCTAAACCAGTGTTCTCATGGGAACCTGAAGCAATCATGTGTTTTTCTTGTTTCTCTCTCCCCCTCCCCTGCATGTCACCTGCCTGGTCTTACTTCTAAATCCCTAGTTCTAAGGGAAGGCCTAGTACACATAGGTATTTATTGCATGTTTGTCAGGAATAAAGACTCTGGAAGCAACACAAAATGAGCTAGATTAGATGAGCAGGTCAGGGAATTTACATATATAATATTTATTATATATAATATTTATTACATATCTCTATCTATTGTGCTTTCTTCTCTGGGGATTACATGGGTGATCTTTTAAAGCCAAACAGGACCTCAGTTAGTCCTTGATTGCCCCAATCTTGCCCAGAGAATATTATCCTTCAGAATCAGTCCAGGCCAGATTCTTAGCAAAAGAGCACTGGGCATGGTCATCAACTTAGGGCCATCGGCATTCTCCTTTGGGCTCTAAAATTAGTCTTGCTGCCCTATGTTTGATAGGCCCCATATTTCACTAAAGCTATGTAGCATATGTAGCTTTTCCCTAACTGAGGGCTTTATAACAGTTTTATCAATAAAGAATTTTTTCCAAATGGATTTTATGAGGAACCCCAAATATAAACACCTAAATGGGTGTCTGTTCTGGTTTCAGCAGAGATAGAGAGCCAAGGCAATATCTACTCAGCCTCTCTCTGATCCATCTGAGATAATTCTAAAGAACCCTCAATAAATAAAAACCTTGAAACCACCAGCCCCGTCCATTAAATCAGGAACTCCGCATCAATTCTTACCGCTGAGATTTAAACTCGACTTCTGACTGCAAGTCATTTGGAGGGGCCAGAAACCCTTGCTCATATCTTGTCAGAGTTCTGGCTCAATCCTAGACCCACAGCACAAGAGGCCAATGTCACTGTCAGTGTCACCATTGCACCATGTTTGCTGCTATGCCCTGCCCACCAGATCCAACTCCTTGAATGTTGACACCAGCACGGGCCAATCTCAATTTTGCCACATATCTTAGACACAGCATTTATCAACCCTCTGTATTAGTTTCCTATTTTTAGGAAACAAATCACTACAAACTTAGTGACTTGAAACAACACATATTTATATCTCACCATTGCCATGGGGTCAGGAGACTGACACGTTTTAGCTGAGTCCTCTACTGAGAGTCTCATAAGGCTTACATCAAGATGTCAGTTGGCTGCATCCTCATTTGGAGGCTCAACTAGGGAAAGACATGCTTCCAAGTTCCCTCAGATTGTTGGCAGAATTAATTTCCCTGTGACTCTAGGACTGAGGTTCCATCATCTTGCCAGCTGTTGGACGGGGACCACTCTCATTTCCTACAGGACATTCTTGGGTCTTTGCTACATGACCTCCTCCATTTCAATGTCAGATCTCTCTTGCACTTCAAATCTCCCTCACTACCTCTTCTGCTAGTAGCTGAAGGGACTTCTCCGCTTTTAAAGAATTGTTCTGATTAGGTTAGGCTCGCCCAGATAATCTATCAACTGGCTGATAACCTTAATTACATCGGAAAATTACTTTGCCATGGAGCATAGCATAATCATGGAAGTAACACCAGGAGGCAGAGGTCATGGGTGCCATCTTGGAATCATGCCTCCCACACCCAGTCATAAGCCTACTCTCCATATTCCTGGACTATTCCCCTGCATTGGTAAGGACCCATTCATTGATGTAGCAAATCAGCTTCAAAAACTTGGTGGCCTAGCACAATACAGGTTTCTTTCTTTCTCACATCAGTGTTCTTTTAGGTCAGTAGGGGCTATGCTCTACATTATGATGTAGAAACTCAGGTACCCTCAGTCTAGTGCAGCAGTGTCCAACCTTTTGGCTTACCTGGTCACATTGGAAGAAGAACTGTCTTGGGCCACAAATAAAATACATCAACACTAATAATAGCTGATGAGCTTTTAAAAAGGTCGCAAAAAAATCTCATGGTTTAAGAATTTTTGTTGAGCCACATTCAAAACTGTCCTGGGCTGCAGGTTGGATATGCCTGGTCTAGGGGCTCTGCTATTCTTTAGGGCCCAGTACCTTCCATTGGAACTCTTGTATTCCAGGGGCAGATAAGGGAAGCGAGACCATGTGGAAGATTTTGAGGAACATATAAGCCAGGCCTGCAGGTGGCCTACATAATTTCCCACCCACATTCCATTGGCCAGAACTAGTCTCAGGGCTGTGGTTAATGGAAGGAAATCTGGGAAATGTAGTCTGGGTGCCAAGAAGGAAAGGGTAATGGTGAAGAACTAGTCCCCTCTCTGCTTAACTCCCTCTTTTTCTATTAAGCTTCTGATAGAGCCTAGCCTGCTTCCTGGACTTTACAGAAGGAAAATATTTAACTTCCTTTGCTACAAACTCCATTATCCTCCACCTTTTACCCTGAAAAAGGTTAGGTTCTAAATTGTTTTGTTACAAATACAGAAGTTAAAATAATGAGAGTGGCAAGAGAGTGTCTGCTGACTCTGATACTGTAATTTCAATAGTTTTAGGTTACAGATGAACTTCTATCAAAGATTTATTGTATCAAAGCACAAAAACATTATTCTGATCACAACCAGAAGTAATTATAATTAACATGGAATGAATCTAACTGAAATATTGAGAATTGAAAAAAAGTATGGTTTAGAAAGTAATATGAGAAGAGAGGGACACACACATTTGATTTAAGTGGTTACGCTTTTTCCTGTCATCATGGAAGTTTACATTCATTTTTTAAAAATGCCTTCTGAAGCCGTTCTCTTCAGAGACTTTCTGGTGTGATTGAGTTTTGTTCTGGAAGCTGCAAGAAATCAACTTGTTATTTTTGGAGACTTGTAATTCCTGTGCTGGGTCAAGGAGAAGGCACATTCCAATTCTAAGCAAGATCTAAGGGTAGTTTTAAATCTCACCTTGAGAAAGAAAATTATTTTGTTCTTTCCTGCTTTAAAAGATGCTGGAGGAAAAAAATTAAAAGAAGAGGCCTTGAAATGCCTAGAACTTGAGATATCCAAGGTTTTCGACATCTTGAAGTCTTTACAGTCGTATTTCATAGGATTAGTTAGGCTGCTGTTTCTGTAAATGTCACTTTTCACACAGTCTTTGTTCACTTACCAACTGCTCACTTGTCCTAGTGAATTTTACTCTTCAATGACTTATCATAGAGATTCTTATATGCATGCTCTTACATGCATGTATGCAAAGCCTTCCATGTTTTTTTAATTAAAGCTCACGTTCTCAGTATGATACAGTGTTTCTGAGGGTAGAAGAGAGAAGAAGCTGAGAACCACCTGCCAAGTCTCTTTAGTGGGATGAAAACATGAGGTCAAAAATGTCAAGGAAAGTAAGCCGAATTCCTCCGTGGACCTCCGTGGAATCAGGCAGAGATCTGGGAAGGGTGCTTCTATGTTGTTTAAAGTCTTCCTTTTGTGGTTCCTTTGTAAAGCAAAAAAGGTGTGAGAGGCTGGATTTAGCCTGTGGCAAAAATAAAGCATCATTTCCTACTTGGGCTAGATATATTTTCTTTGAATCAAAATAATTTTTGGACAACATAATGTCTAGGTTCTATGATCCTTGAGATCAAGTTTGGAGTAAAAATGGTAGAAATTAGTAAAAATTACCAAAGAAGAGACTAGGAGAAAAAAATATTTCTGCACCTCTGATTTCTCAATACAGAAGTCTAGGATAACTGTTAGAAATAAGACTCTAAAAGACACAGTTTCCATCAGGTATTCTTACCATCATTTTCTGTATGGTGATTGTAAAGTGCTCTTCAGTCTTCATGTGTAATTCACCTAGCCTCTTAAGTATAGGAGAACTAAGAAAATCAAAGCTGGAAAGGATATGTATACTTAACAAACACACAATGAACACAGCTTAGTCTCTTAAATGCTGAATTTTAAGGAAGGCAAAAGACAATGGCTCATATTCCGCTAAGGATGACTCACACCAGACATTTTGGGGATATGCCCTGTTTATAATCTATGCTATTTCATTAACCCTGCTTTTTTGGTTTAAAAGTATTTATCTTCTGGTTGCCACAGCCTAGAGTTTTTATCTCTGTTAAATATGAAACACTCTGTGCTAACAAACCAGCAAATTATGCAGCTCCCCTCTTGCTGTTTCTTGTCTAAATACAGATAACTCTACCAAAGACCCTCAGTGAAAGACTAAAAGGTTAATAACCCGTCAAGCTCCTGTTATCATAGCTTAAGATGAAAGAAGCCACAAATAAAATATATTCATTTAGACATTCAGGATGCCATGCCTAGATGCATTATTTTTTTATTAGATTTAATCTAATTTTATAGGGTCATCCACCAAACAATAAAAGGGAGGGACTCTGTCATGCAGCCTAATAGCATCAGCTGTTTGTACCTGATGAAAAAGTTGTTATTCTCCAGCTGTGTGATTTTTATTTATAGAAAAAGCACGCAGAGGGCAAGGTCTACCAAAGTTACAGGACTTCAAAACAAGCTGATTGTCTAGGTTGTAAGTTGCCTATGGACCTTGCATCACTAAATGGCTTTTCAGTGTGTATTACCTCTCTGAATCCCAGGATGGTACCCTGCAAATTATGACCCCAGGCATCCCTCAACTCTTCAGGGTGCTAAGGGAAAGGTGCCATTCTATAGGCATTAGAAGCCAAAAGAAAACTGTAGGCATTGACCACTCTTCGGTCTGTGTCCCCTTCCATAGCGGGGAAACAGTTTTGTGCTAGTTTACTTTTTTTCTAACCTAGTTCTCCCACAAGTAATCCATCCTTTCCTCACCTCCCCTCATATTTATTTTGCTTCCTTTGCCCATTTGGCAAATATGACGTGATAGGTTTGGAGTGTTTGGGACAGTCAATTGATACAGTAGGAGATGATAGTTGGTACCTATTACTCTACTCTTCAACAAAGGAAAGAAAATGAGTAAAAATGATTGCAAAGCACTGCAAAATTTAGCATACTCCAAAATGTTGAGTCCATTCAAAATAATAATATATTTATAAGAAAAGCAAAAGCAGCTTCTTTCATTACAGTGACCAGGCTACAGTGGAGACATTCCAACGCCTTAAAATTGTCACTAAGTTTCCATATGGTCCTACTTACAGCTTTGTTGACCGTAAAGTGGAGAGTCAAAATCACATGTTTGTATAAATTGTGTTTAGCACTTAAATAAACTTCAAACACCAATGCAAAAGTAGAAGTAGGGCAAGGGTGTGCTTTCCTAAGCTACCACATGTCCACTTGGGATTTTCTCTAACCTGAGGGTCCCCCGAACACAAAATTTACAAGGCTCCCAACTCCAAAGCCAGGACCTATGAAACCAGGGTAGGAAAGGGAAAGTCAGGATTTGAAAAAAAAAAAAAAAAAAAAAAAAAGTTCCCTCCTCCCAGGTTCTGAAATAGCTAGAAATCTGTGGGACTTCTGATGTATCTGTCCTTAATCAAACTTAAAAGAATAAGAAATATTCTATGGTAAACCACAAGCCAGACATTTTTCTATGTCCAAAACCTAAACCGACAACTCCCTTCTCAAGCCCACAGCATGGTAGATACAGTTTCCCTGTAATTAAACCAGTTGATTCACTGTCCTACTCAAACCAGCCCTTTATCACCTGGAAACCTCAAAGCCTTAAGAAACAGAAATTTCACAGTTTGAATATTCAACTTTTCTACCATTTGAGCCAGTGCCAAGTAGACATAACTCAGTTCAGTGTACTTTAGAACAGGGTCACTAAAAATGTGGTCCCTGGCCTAGTGCTGGGCTAAGTCCTGGTTCACTAAGAGATAAGTACAGACAGTAAGTATTCAGAAACTGTTACTGCCATTTCACAGAATAATTTTCTGTTTATTCTAATAACAAAAAATTGCATCTTCTATTTCTTTAACAATTCATTGTTCTTATATTTTACAAAAGTATTTGTCTGCAATTGATTGCAAAGTTAAAAAGAAAAAGGTCCTTAATTATTGTTAATTTGCAAAGTACCACTGTAGAAGGTCCAGTTTTTCTCTTAGACCTGAGGACTAGCTTTTAATATAAGCAAATTCACAAAGCAGTGCATATCCCCAAATTATTTCCTCTGTGTGTGTGTGGTATTGGTGGTTAGCTTATGATTTTTGCTATGAATTTGCCTAGGTCCTGGAAGAAGCAAACAAGAAGAATCTTAGAAATAAGAGATTTACTGGGAAGGTGCCAGTGAGGGGAAATGGGACTGAGAAAGATGGGAGGCTGGGAGCGCATGGGATTGAAATACAGGGCTGACCCCAGGGAAGGAACGAAGGGAAGGAAGGAAGGAGGGAGGGAGGGATCTTAGATTGTTGTGAACTTCTAAGAAAGTTCAGCAAAGCTAGCATGGAATCTTCTTGAGCCAAATCACCAGTCAAAGAAGTCTCTTATCTCCCCAAAATGGGCCTGCCTTAGTATTCCTGTCACATTCAGCATTGGCTAGAACAGCTTTTGGCAAGGGAGACCTAGGCACAGATACAGGATTAAATTTTGAAGCAGAGTAGATAGAGCAGTTGTTCAGCCATACTTCCTGGAGTAGGAGACCTAAGGGGCATGTTTTTATGGTCACCACACTCCTCCTGACTCCACTGATCCTCTGAAAGGGGAAGCAACTTCTCACACATGGGTGAGGAGCAGTAACGTTGGATAAATGCTTTTGACCCCCCTTATTGCCTGCTCACTCATTCCGCTGAACTTACCTGACTGGTGAGACCAAGGAAAGGTGGACATTTGCTGGGCCGTGTTCACCTATGGGCAAGCCCATAGCATTGTAAAAGGAAAGGCAGGTGGTTTCTGGGTCCGTAAGCAATAGATTTTTGTGAGACAGGCCACAGCTGTCCTTTCAGTTTCCTAGATAACTACTGGATATGAAAATTCAACTCTCCCTTAGAGTAAGCACAAGAAATAACTTTATTGTACAGTTAGCTTTGCCAGGAATCTTCTCACTTTGAGGATGTAGGGGGAGGTTGTCTAAACCATAACCATATCTCATTCTATGTTTTTAACATTTAATTATATTCTTGTTCCAATTTGTGATTTTAAAGGAGTCCAGAAGGGAGATTGGCGAGTGATTAACATCACCTAATATCCAATGTATAGATGACTATGAACTTATTTCTCTAAAATAACAATATTATCCTGAATATAGTACATGAATCCTATAATATACATTTGTGCTGCTAAATAAATATCTGTTGATAATTAGCCCTTGTTACTGAAATTAAAAAAAAAAAAAAACTCCACAGAGAACCATGCTCATAGTTAAAGACAGATACCTGTAATCAAACACTTCAAGACCTAAAAAAAAAAAAAAGAAAGAGAAATACATATGTCTTCTTAAGAAAGCAAGGTGAGTGCTTTGGTATGTAGAGCTTTCCTTATAAATGCAGGTCTACAAAAGACCATTCAACCTGGAAACCAAAAGAAAATTTCTTTGTAAGCACAGTCGTTCTGTTGTGAGACAACAGAAATAACGCCACTAAGAATTTCTGAAGAGAGCGAGTCTACCGAGAGCTCCAGCGCCTGCCCTCATGAGCACCTCCGGAATAAGAATCGTTCTTACCACTGGTAAGTTGGCAAGTGTCTACTTCACATTCAGAGAAGCAGCAGAAACGGGAGTTCAGGCACTGACATACCATGGAAAATCTGAAATGAATCTGTTGTCCTTGTTCTTTCTCCAGATCAGCGGTTCTCAACCTGCGGGTTGCAACCCCTTTGGGGGTCAAACGACCCTTTCACAGGGGTCACCTAGGACCATCGGAAAACACATATCAGATATTTACATTACGATCCATAACAGTAGCAACATGATAGTTATGAAGTAGCAACGAAAATAGTTTTATGGGGGTCACCACACCATGAGGAACTGTATTAAAGGGTCGCAGCATTAGGAAGGGTGAGAA
The DNA here is from genome assembly GCA_004026885.1 of Lyroderma lyra. Taxonomy (NCBI): domain Eukaryota; kingdom Metazoa; phylum Chordata; class Mammalia; order Chiroptera; family Megadermatidae; genus Lyroderma; species Lyroderma lyra. The sequence continues at coordinate 203,706 of PVJL010000001.1, read as the reverse complement.
CCACTGCTCTAGATTAATTGACTCCTTCTGACAATCATAAAACAACAAAAAAAAAATGTGCTATTAAAAATGTAATAAACATATTAAATCTCAAGAACATAAGCCTGTAATACCAATTTTTAATGGTATAGGCATTGTGAATAGTGTACAAAAGTTCAGGCATAGTTCAAACAGCATTTATACCAACATTAAAGAGAATTTCTAGAAATTGGTTAATCTTCATGATATATTACCTCCTCATAAAAACATATATTTAAATGTATTAGATTAACCATATGAAAGGTTTATGTCTGTATTTTTAGGTCAAAAACTTTCAAATATCTTCAATTTTATACAATTCAACCCAATGACTAATTGCTTCCCTTATTCTGTATAGTTTGAAAAAACTACAATTACCATACTATTAATATTCTAGTCAAAAGCAGAGTCTATTTTATTTGGCCTACATAGCCTTGACATGGATTGATTTATTTATTCATTGTTGTTATTATTATTATTATTATTATTATTATTATTATTATTATTTTAAAAACTACTATTTCAATAGGCTCTTTTGAAATATAGAAATACTAACTCAAGGATTCCACCTCCACACTCAGATTGGAAACCAGTGATCTACCTAATTTCTTAAGCCCGAGGGATTGAAAACAGTCTACTAAGTAATACTTATTTATCTTACAAAAAAAAAAATGGCCTTTGCTTTATACAAAGTTAAAATTGAATTTACTTCAGAGTTAATTTAATCGAACTCTAAATGCATATGTATTTGTTTAGTCATTGTTATTTTTGTCCTTGAGGAATTCAGGGAGAAAAAGAAATTTGAGGCAGGGGGAACAAAAAACAAAAGGTCTTCTCCACAGTCTGTTAAATATTAAACAGAAAGGTTAAACATTTGTGTTGTTATGGTACAAAGTAAAAGGAAATGTTTTGTCTCCATCTTCACAGAGCCTCTAACAGGGAGAGGATGCGTACTTGGAATTCTGCAAGGACTCCTAATCGTTTAGAAATGCCAATGCAATTATTTTCAAGATGCATGGTGATTTTCTGAGTTTTATTGAATGGCTAAAGGAGCAAAATCTATTCTTCCTAGAAAAGGGGAAATACACAATGTCCAAATAAATTCTTGCCAGCCACTTGCTATTAGATAACATGACCTGAAAAGAATTTGAGGTCTAATCCTAACAAGAACATGTACTTTGCTCTCCTGCTCACTTAGCATATTAATTGCTTCCCTCCTTGAAAAAGTAAGATGTATTCAATATCAAAATAAAGTGATGGCTCATGTTTCTGGAACTAAGAGACAAGAGACTGTTTGGCAAGAAAAGGTAATAAAAAAAAATGACTACCAGTCAAAAAAAGACAAGGCAGAGAGAACACAGAACCCTCAATTGTCTTTGGAGTAGAAGGAAAAAGATTTCCTAGAAGGACACCGTAAGAAATATGTGGTCAGGAAATTCACTTCCTAATTCCACTATCTACAGTGTCCATTTTCACATCCACAAATTTGGACATGCTGCTATATGATCTAACAGATGGTCTTAGGTTAGGGAAAAACAATTGAATTCACTAGTGTTCCTGGAAATGTTGAATGTTTAGTGTTAAACTCCCATAGCTTCTATTCCTAACAGGATAGTTTATGAATCTGTTTTTTATATGTTATACAGGAATTCTTCTCCCTCCCAAGAAAAGTAAAACAGGGACAGAGTATATCTTCATCAAATACATTAAATGTGAACTCATGCCCCAATCAATGAACGAAGTTGCTAAATTCTTTAACTTCCAATTAGAGACATAGTAAATTAGGTGATAGCAAGCGAAGAAAGGGAGAAGAAAAAGTTACTTCTAAGACTTTTTTTCATTGATCCATCTGATCAGAAGGAAGAAAATCCACTTTAGATACCCATGGAGTTGGAAAGATTTGTACTTTTCCAAAATTTTTACATAAACTGGAAGTGTGTGAGTATACAAACTGTCTGCTTCTTGGGAAACCCTAAAGTAATAGACCATAAAAATATTGCCAAATGATACAAAGATAATAATAGTTAATATTTACTAAGTACTTTTTATATAAGAAGCTAAGTATCATATGTACTTTATATGCTCAACAGCTCTGTGAAGGAAGCAATATTATCCCCAAATAATAGATGAGGAAAATGAGATTCAGAGAATTGGGTAATTTGACCAAGATCACAGAGCTTGTCATTTGGAGTCAGGATTCAATCTCAGGTCTGAATCTCTGAAGCCCTGTGTTTTCCACTATGACTAAGTCTCTTTAATCCTGAAATCAATGGTCAAAGTTTTAATTGCTACTTTGAGCTGAAGAATTTCTGAAATCGTTATTTGTACATTTGCTCTGCTTTTTTTTTTTTTTTCTGTGAGAGCTTAGTCTGTAGAATGAGTCAAAAGTTTGTGTATGTGATTATCAGATCACCTACAAACATAACTTGTTAACCTCACTGAGGCCAAAGGATACTATATGTGTTTATGGAATCCAGAACAATTTGGGTATACCTGTGCTGTGTCTCTGTACCCTAGCTCAGTATCTGAGGTGCTGTGATTGTTAGCTGCTCTGGGGTGCAGCCATGGAATATGAAAAAGAAAGGCATTTATGGCTGGATTTATTCCACACAGCCCTCATACAGTCATGGGCATGACAACTGTCCACATCGTCTTTGCATTTGACCCTCAAGGTATGAATTGGCTGCCACAACTGTAGCGAAATGTTCCTGGTCAGATAAGAGCAGCTTCTTCTCCTCCCTGCTGCTTCTCAGTTCTTAACCTCCTACCCTGCTCCAATACCTCAGTGCATTTTTGAGTCTCAATTGCCACACATTCCAGGCAAAGTTTGATTTTATTTGTGTTGCATCATAGACCATAAAGATACCCACAATTAATTAATCATTTTCTGGAAAACATACATGTCCCCTTTTGAAACCTCATTTTCATTTTTAAAAAGCCAGCATTCTAACAGATTTTATTTCCTTATTTGGAAAAGGACAGTCTGCTGTTTCTTGGTCAGATTCCTAAATTTACCCAAGCAAGATTATCTTCCTCAGTTCACAGATGAAGCAGCTGAGATGATCTGATTTGCCCAGGCCATGCCCTAGTGAGTGACAGAGCTGGACATCAACCTTTTATCCCCCAACACCAGGGACTATTACTTCCTGGGGGTGTACAAGTAGAAATAAAGGCCACAGGTTAGGAGGACGAGTCTCTTCAGATAAGCTGTCAGAGATGTTTCTATAAAATATTCTCTTATAAACTGATTTGAATTTCTTGCCATTAACTTAATCTTAAGTCCCACTTGCTCAACCAATGAAAAAATATGTTTATTTTAAACTTTGTCATTCACTTATAGTAACTCTAAACCCAGTCCTTGAGTATGGTGTGATGAGTACCCAGTTTCCGTTCCTGTTGGGTAAGACCTCTAAAGTCATCCCACCTCCCTTTCTCACTTCTCATGCTAAAGTGAACCACGTCGATCAGTAGGGTATCCACCACCTCTGAGGTTTAACAGAAACAGGCAGAACACCTTAAAAGATAGTCAGGATCACTTCCTAAATCTCTACCTCATTGAAAATGGTAATTGTGATGATTTTCTCCCTTTATCCTTCTGGTTTATTCCCCACCTTTCTGAATCCAGCTCTCTGCCCCAGGAGGCTGGCATTTCAGAATGAATCAACAACATAATCCCTTGATGTTGGCTCTTCTCAGATTCAGTCAGTGGGAAGCAGTGTCAGGAGATCAGACGCAGGAAGACAGTCAGGGTATGTGCTTATTCCCCAGGGGATTCCCATGCTTGGCCTTGGGGTGGCTGCTCTTCTCCACTGAAAACCCCAATGCCTGTCAGGCAGCCCTGTCCAGACGCTTCTCTTTCTTTCTTCTCTCCCTTCCTCTCCCTTTCTCTCTCTCTCTCTCTCTGTATCTCTCTCTCTCTCTCTCTCTCTGCCCCCGCTCCCTCCCTCCCTCCTTCCCTCCCTCATTATCTCTATTTTCACTTGTTCCTTGAGGCTTGGCAGTATTAACCGGAACCCATATTGTCATAGGGGTACACACCATCCCTGTTGCTTTTTCTAAGCCATGGCCACATCCTTGTAAATAGACTTTTTTTATCAAACTCTTCTCAAATTACCCAATCTTAATGTGCCATCTGTTTCCTGTCAAAATCTTGACTGATACAACATTGAAAATGTTGGCAAGAACCTACAAGCCTCATCAAAACATTACCACTCTGTAAAATCTCTACTTAAGATGCAATCTCAAAAATTAGAAGAGAGAATCTCAAGGTATCAGGCTAAACAAGGTAAGTCAGACAGAAAAAGGCAAGAACCATATGACTTCACTCGTATGTGGAATATACAACTGAAAGCAACAAATGAACAAGACAAACAACGAAAATAATCATATACACAGACAACAGTTTAGTGGTTGCTAGAAGGGAAGGGGGAAAGAAAGGTAAAAGAGGGTAAAAGGGGTAAAATTTATGGTGATGGAAGGAGAACTAACTCTGGTTGGTGAATACACAATGCAATACATAGAAGATGTATTATAGAATTGAATGCTTGAAACATATATAATTTTACTAGCCAATGTCATAGAAAAATTTAATAAAAATCTTAAAAAATATACGGAAAAAAATAGGAGAGCTTTTTCCCAAAGACCAGGCTTTCATTTATTGGGGTTTAATTACTCCTTGACTCTGAATCAGGTGAAGAAAAGAAGGTCTATTTCTTTCTGCATAAATAGAAAATATTGCAAATATAATACAGTGAAAGAAAACAAGATATGTTTATTTTTATAATTATCAGGGTTATAATTTGAAGGAATATAAGTTGGGGAATTCAAAATGCCTGATAGTACCACAGATCCTCCTTATTTCTTCTTATCCTCTGGACTTCATGACTCAGAGTAACATAGGGATCCATCTGCTTCCAGAATTCTGCAATCCAGTCTTTGCTCTGCCACTTAATAACTCCGACCTTGGCTATATCATATATTTCCCTAAGCCTTTGTTCCTGTTATGGACTGAATGTTTGTGGTCCCCCAGCTTCTACATGTTGAGGCCCTAATCTACAAATGTGATGGTATTTGAAGATTACAGTTTTAGGAAGGCAATTGTGTTAGATGAGGTCATGAGAATAAAGTCTTCCAGATGGAGTGAGAGCCTTAAAAGAAGAGACAACAGAGAGCTTGTTCTCTCTCTTCCATGTGAGGACACAGTGAGAAGGTAGCCATCTGCAAAATAGGAAGAGAGTTCTCACCAGAAACAGAACCCCACCAGACCTTGATCTTGAACTTTCCAGACTCTAGAACTGTGAGAAAATTAATTTCTAGTGGTTTAAGCCACACAGTCTATAATATTTAGCCCCAGAAGATTGATATATGCCCTTACCTTTAAACTGGAGCTGACTATACTAGACTACCCACATTGGAGTGTCTCTCTCCCATTTATTAGTTGTGTATCTTTGGTCAGGTTGGTCAGCTTTACCTCAGTATCCTCATCTAGCAAATTAGAATAATAGTTTATACTTCTTTGGCTTGTTGGGAGGATTAAATGATGTACTCCAAGTAAAGTACTTAGCTCAGTGTCTGGCAATTACTAAATATAAATTAACATTAATCATCATTAGCACTGCTATGGAAACAGAGAATGAATAACTTTGCCACAGACAGGACAGAGCCATCAAAGGCTTCTTAGAGGAGGTGATGAAGAAAGGAGGCAAGACCACATCACATAGTCAGCCCTTTTTGCACTCCCAGAACATTTCACCCAGTGTGCTTTCATTGATGTAAAAATGTTTGAAACAATATCAACTACAAATGCATAAATACAATAAGTAGAGCTTACAGTATGAGCCATTGAAGAGTAAGTGTGGAAATTCAACTGACCATTAGGAGGGAATTCAGTTGTTACTTCATGAGTTCATTGCTTGTCCCTACAGAAAGAATGCACTTAATCTTAACCTCTTTATGACAAAGTGTAGAGTCTTACTGAATTCTGCGAGTGTGAATTCCCTAACCAGATTGAACATTCCTTCAGGTCAAAAACCACATTTCATTTTATACTTGACCCCCACTACACAGGAACATCTCAGAATATTGAGCATGTTGTGAAATTTAACACATCTTGACTGACTGAACAATTACAGAGTAGACTCTGCCCCTCACACTGCCAGTCCATTGAAGAAGAATTCCTGGAAAAGAAAGAATTTGAGGAGCCATTTGAGTGGCAAGTACCAGATGGTGAGTTCATACAAAGGGAGTTGTTTGCAGGCAGAGAAGTGGCTTGGAAAAGATCAGATTTATAACTATTTCTCATGGCATTTTAGAATACTTGCTTTTAGTTTTGTTTTAAAAAGAACTACACAAAGTTAAGGGGGAAAAAGAATGCAGGTGATTGGGAAGGGTGAAGAGGAAGGAGAGAAAAGAAGAAAGAGAATGACCTAAAAGCTCTGGGAGAAGCCCAGGGACAGGTGGGGGTGGGTTTTCCTGAAAGAGCAGGAGTCCTCACCTCTTCTGTGGCAAATGGGGAATGTTGAAGTCAATTGTAGGATAAGGCAACAGGGCCATCACCCACTGTACAACCCAAGCCTGGGTCATGTGAACAAACACAAGCAAGAATTGCTTGGTTATCAATCCCCACACCATTTTACTCTAGATTTGGCCAAGTGCATTCGATCAGTATTCATAGAGTTTGGGGGGCAATCCCCTTGTTAGGCCCAAATGCTGTGGAGCAATGGGAGATACAAAGATGAACTACACTGGGTACTGTTCTCAGTGATTTAACATCTTGAGGGACATAAAACACACAAAAGTGTCTATATAGAAAAGAATCTTGTGTGTAGAAAAGATTGACTCAAACACCAAAACATATTTTAAATCACTCTTAATTATAAGGTTGATCAGAGAAGAAGGGGCAGAGCAGACGGTTTCTCCCAGGATGAGAGTCTGAGGCACCTATGTCCGGAAGGAAATGGAGGACCTGGCTTAACCGGGGTAAGTGAGATCATCCCAAATTAGGGTTGAGGGAAGGAGCTGAGAAAAAGTTGAATAAAAATAGGCAGGTGCATTTATCTCTTAGAAATTGTGTTCCAAACACCCACCCACCCCAAAAAATAATATTATGAGCATATTCAGGACTTACTTTTCTTTCATATCAAAGAAATCTAAAGGGATTATTGATGGTATCAGAGACCCAGACTCTCTAGTTTTCTATTTCATTATGCTAGAGCTGTGACTGTCATATTATTATGTTCTCGTGATGGCTACTACCACTCTAGCCATCGTGTCCATGTTTCAGACAAAACAACTGGGATATTTTTGTTTGTTTTTGTGTTTTTTTAAAGCTAGAGTAAATAGGTAGGCACCTGCTTCTCTTGAGGAGCTTCCCCAACAACTTCCCTTTATCTCATTGGCTAGAATTCTGTTCCATGGCTACCCACCCCCTTCAAGAGAGGCTCAGGTATGTGTTATTTTGCTGGGCACTTCTCTACCCGCAACAGAACCAAACATTGTGAGTAAGGAATAATTCTAGAGTTCAGCAACAAGTAATAGCTAAAAGATTCTCCACAAAAGATGAAGAGTGCCTGTCAGAAAAGAATTTGTGCCCTATGTCAGATTTTTGAAGAGGGGATTGAAGCCAAAGTGAAAACTATTTCTCTTGCTAAGGATGCTGGGCTTGAAGAACATTAAAATATTGTCAAAGAGCTCTTGGAAAACCTCACACAGAGGGCTTAAGTGCAGAACTAGTTTCACTGAATATGCATTGTCAGTGACCATGGAACATGCCCAGGACCAGCACAGCACACAATAGCACCTGGCAGTCAGTGACTTATATAAAGTATGTCACAGTGATGCCTCTTTTAGGACCATCGACATCCAAGTGTCTCTCTTAAGACATTCAAGTTCCCTTGTGTTGATATTTGGTGGATTTGCAAACTGTCGTCATGTGGTTATGACTTCCCGTCAGTTGAGTTTAAAATATAAAGAAATATCCACATATCATTTTGTTACTTTTTTTATCTTAGGAATATAAATGCAATTTTTATATATGAATAAAACATATTGATTTAAGAAATAAGTATGTTCTCTGAAGATTTAAAAACCATGAAGTATTCTACTAAGATGATGCTAACCAGAAAGATGTTGTGCAGAGTACACCTATGACTATACAATATACATACTGAGCCCAATAAGAGATAAACACCTCCAATTAGCAGGGTCCCCACATAGCTCAAAGCCACTGAAGGTACCATTCATTCCTACTGTGGTCTATACTAATTGCACCCCTGGGGCACGACTCCATAGACCAGCCTGCGCAAGCTGCCCACGCAGTGGTTTTGTTAACAAGTGTCTATGGAAGAGGTCACCCCTCTAGAACTACCACATAGCAATGATGGGAAATTACTGTAATACTGTAGTCTCATAAATGTTTTAAAGTTTGAAAAATCTTCAACATATGAACCAACCTGATACATTTTTTTTTAACAACAGAGGAGACAGTTTCAGCAAAGTATAGTGACATATAGAGTCACACAACTCCTGAGTGACAGAATCCTTGGCCACCTGATATAACTATGTGTATTTGAATTGTCCCTTATGGGCAGCATTGGGTCTCTCTTGAGGTTACTCAGATCATGCTATTTTAAATTTATTTTTATTAATACGAGCGATAAGTGCTGAGAGATTATAAATATATTTATTCCTCTGGCTTACATAAACAATATAGGAGTCTTAGACTTTATAAAACTGTTGGTTTGTTTAATTGTATGGTTACATTTAAAAAACCTGCTATCAGCACCCTCTCATATCCAAAACTCACCCACCTCAAACAAAACAAAATCCTTAGTTTATATTTATGTTAAAAGCACCAGATTTGGAGTCAAGAAGCCTGAGTGTGTTTGTAACTTTATAACTAACAAATGTTTTCATTTCTAGGGACCTCGGTTTCTTCCTGTGTAAAATGAGGGAGTTAGTTATACTGACTCGGTACCCCTTTAAGCTTTACATTCTAGGATTCAGTGCTGGCCTGGTTAAAAACCTATTCAAGCCTATTGGAAGGAGTGGACATTCCAAAAGTAAAGTTCCATGATGCCGTAAGGAATAATGCAAAAACAGAAAACACACACACACACACACACACACACACACACATAAGAACACATAGCTTGCCCCACATGAAAAGATGTTCTCTAGAAATAGAAATCCCAGAATATCTGCTCGTAAGACGAGAGTGGCTAGTAGCAATCAGCGGCCTGGAGCTGCTATAGATTTAGAAGGAACTTCTTTGTCTGGCTCTCCTCCCCTAGCTCTAAAAACCCAGTAGCTAATTTAAGATCTAGTACTAATGGATTGCTGTTTTATTCAGCTTTGTACGTTGACAAGCTGTTGGAACTAGGTTGTTGCCTGTGCATGCTCAGTTGTGACTTCCAGAAGAAAATGTGGAAGATAGTCCTGCTCTGTCTCCTACTTAGTCCTCCTCACAATAACCTGCAATTGTACTTTAAAATAGGGCAGCAAACTGTACTCCCCTAGCTGGGGCCTACCCAGGTCTGGAAACCTGCTGGGAAAAAAGAAGAAGAAACTCAATTTTTCTGTCAGCATCTCCCCATCCCTCATCCAAACCCCCAGGGTTGTAAGGAGAGCGAGAGAGGAAAGGTAAGGAACCCGGAAAAGACCTAGTTGACTTGTTCAGCGTTGATGCTCTTGGTTGTCTGGTGGATGACCAAAGCTAACTCTTTTTCTTGGTGGGTGGGTGGGGGGGACATTTATGAATGTTTCAGAGGTCCTTGATGCATCTCCTTTAGGTGACTTTTTGCTAATTCCTGCACATCAGTTCCTGCCTTAGCAATAAACCCCACAGCCTCATGAAAGATTTCCTTTCATGTGTGACTTCAGCCAGGTTTTCTTTCCAGGTTATCTTCCAAAGTACCTCAGACATCATTCTGGTACGTACCCTCAAATCCAGGCACACATATTAAGCTTTCTGACTGGTCTCCTTATAGCCCCTCTCACTAAGCTGAAGTGAGAGGGAAGCACCCAACACTCTTCTAGCAGTGGGAATAGGGGTAGGCTCCTAGCACATAGACAATTTGCCAAAGATACTCCTTCTCTTGACTTCTTAAACATCAATCCTTCCTACTACCCTCCAAGTGCACATTGGGCGAAAGGTCAAAATTCTCATTCTTGACCATCTCCTTTGAACATCCCACATAGACGATCTCTCCTCAAGGCTGGTGTGTAAATACCTGCCCTCTGTGGCTTTCTTTGCAGACAGCGGGGGCTTGTAGGGCCTGTCACACAGAATTTATTTTTAGTATGCTTTTACTTATATTTACTAATGTTCTTCTACTCCTCAGACTATTTCTATGAACATTCAATCTATCATATATTGCTTTCCTATAAATACAATAAACTGTTTCATCTCCACCTTCTCACGGGCCTTTCCTTTTCTGAGACCTGTTCTTTACCCTCTTAATCACTTACTTTTCTTACACCTTTCCTTCTTGTTTCAGTATTTCTGTTATCCCAGAGTCTTATCCAAATGTTATGGAGGAAAAAGTGATGAGTTTATCAAATCCAACTAGTTAGATTAAAAACAGTAAAACCAAGACCAAAAGGAACTTGCTCTAAGTGACAAAACTAGTTAGTATCAAAGTCAGGATGAACACACGTGTCCTGATTTCTAATATATTGCTACCTCCATTCCAAATGAGTGATTCTCTCTCTTTAAATCCTCACATACCCTCCATTCTCCTCTATCCTCACTCCAAACTGTGTCTGTGCTTCCTGCATCCCTTATTTCAGAAGGTAGATAAGTTCACCTGCCATATATCACTCCAAGAAAAGATTTCACCTTCATCTTCTCTAAATCTCTCCAAAAAGATCTGAAAGTGCTAGAATGGTAACCAGAGCCCATGTTAAAGGCCTGACCATTTACAGCATACCAAAGGGAAAGAAATTCACCTTTACAATCCTTTTGGAGCATTTCTCTTTACAGCTAATACCATCTCTCACAACTAAGTTTCCAGTACCATCTTGCTACTCTCTCATCAATCAAAGTTCCCCTTTTACTTGCCACCAAAATGACCTGTCCAAACTCCAATCCCTGCTGCACTTTCTTCTATTTGTCAATGGAAAATAATGACTAATCATATTGTTTTAACATGTAGCCCGTCCAACACCCACAGGAAGATTTCTGCTCACCACTTTCTTTCAGGGCCACCCCTGCAATGGGATGAGGTGCAGCAACACTCCGTTTTCACTTGCACCTATATACCAAGCCTACCCACCTGTGGACCAAGCTTGGCTTTTTTCATTCCCTAACAGCTAGTGAGAAGGGAAGACACCATGCAGTTGTAGATGTGAATTAAGAGAAAGGCAGTGGTAAAACCATCATCAATGATAGAAGGTTCTGGACCACCTGCTTATGCTCACCTGTGTCCTCTTTCCCTGCTCATGCCCATCCTGGATGTTCCAGCTCTGTTTGGCAGTGGACTGCTGCTAGGCTGCCTGACTTTATAACTTGGTGAGTAATTATTACTTATTATATACTTGCTAAGTAACTGTTACCTTAAAACTGTCAAACTGCCACTTATGATGGGCAGTTTGAGCCCCACAGTGACTGGATGTCCCACACTCAACTGCTCCTTCTCTACCAGGGCTGTGGCATGCCAGGAGATGTACAAGGTCTGACACAAATAATGCTCTCGTTTTTGGAACTGGTAATCTATACTAAGATCATAAGCATGTAATTCTATAACATAACAATATCATAACTACATGAACATAACTACTTCAAAAAGGGCATTAATTCTGTTGGACCCTGTATTTTGAATAGTTAGTAACTCTTTGCTGCAGATGGCATGGTCTTATTCTAGAAACCTGGGTCTATGTTGCACTTCCTCCTTTGGAGTTTGCCATAAGTCCCACATACCTCAATATAATTATATCACAGATTTTTTGCTGAATCAATCTTCAGCTTATACATTATATAGTGACTATATTTTCTTTCTTACACAATTTTCCTGCTTTTCCTGAAATTAGTTGCCTCATATTTTTGTTGTTGATTTGCTTTACTATGTACCTGTCAGGTCATTTGAATAAAGTGAATGAAGACCTGCTCTCTCTTTTATATAGATATTTGGATGTGGATACATAAAGCACATGATGATTATTTGTAATATAATTTCAAAAATTATATGCTTTCATAAAGGAAGATATAATCTAAAATTGTCTGTCAAACCTAATTAGTTATCATATGAAAATCAGAGTAATAAATAGTAAGTCAAAAGTTGTCAGGTAGAGCTAAATTCTAAAGTATCTGAATGGCACATCAGGAAAGCTAAAATTGGTCCCATCTCAATAAATATCATAACATTAAGCTTTCCCATTACTTAATTTCATGAATTTCATAAATTTGAAATTTCTGATAAATTTTTAAAAACACATCTTCTTGAGTTTTCTGAATTCTTTACCAACATACACATACCTATACATAGCACCTATATTAATATTCCCTTCACAATGGAGTCACACACAGTAAGAGAAAAGAAAATACTTGAGAGTTTACAGAGGCTATTTAGAGCTTATTTAAATAGATGCTCAATAGTTATCCAGAACTTTGATGAGATAATCCCAGGCATTAAAAAAAAGAAAATGCTAGTCAGCTTTAGCCCTGACTTAAGAAATACCAGTTGTACCAAGTGATCAAATGGATGGGTACAAGCCACAAGTAAGTTTAGGCTGAACTTGGAAATGGTACAGAAATGATATGCTGCCTTTCTTCCCAAGCAAAGAGAGTCAAATTTATAAAATACAACCTAACCACCTAATGAATAGCTTCTAGAGGGATAGCCTGAAAAAAAAAAAAAGAAAAAGAAAAGAAAAGAAATACCTGAATGCCAAAGAAGATTACTAGAATCAAGGGAACCAAGAGAACTGGAAGTTATGATCGCTGATGGTTCTGGTGGGCCAGAGAGGAACCAGGCCTTTGCTGTGATCTCCAGGGCCTACAGCACCCTTACTCCCACTTAACTAAAACAGCTACTATGATCAGGGCAGAACTGTGTTCTGTTTGTTGCTGAGAGCTAAATTGTGGCCTGCCCGAAGGTTCTGCTTCCAAATCTACCCCAACAGTATTGGCTTCATATCTTCCTCAGCCTCCTACCTATGCCCTGCTTGAACTCTGAGGCCAGGCACATTCCTAGGTCCTGCTCTCCATCATAAGCCTTGTCACTGACCTCTACCTTGGCCTCCAACCTGATAGCTGTGGTCTGCTCTGGTCACCATAATGCCTCATTCCTTCTACAGCCAATATGATGATGATGAGTTCCTCCTCTATGCTCTGTCCCCTAAACCCCATTTCAGTCCATAGTCACTACAACCTGTTGCTGGTATTAATAAAACATTAGGGAACGTTGTGGATTTTAGTAGAGAAAGCCCTCCAATCTTCAACAAGGAACAAGTGTTTTCCAGGAATGGACACTATTCAAATTAGCTTAACCAAAAACAGTGGAATTTTCTGGAAGGACACAGGCCATTTCATGGTACCCAGAGCAGGTAATATAATAGGACATCGAGAAGGATTAGGACAAGTGAGAGCAACTGAGAGAAGTTTTGCTTTCCAGATACATGGGCCTGACTGTCTTTTACGTCACATTCTCTCTGCAGCCAACATTTCATGCTTTGGCAAACCTTAGTGGACACAGACCCATCTTTATATAGCTCTTCAACTCAAGTGTCTGACAATGACCAACCAAAGGCTATTTGTCCCAATATCAGGTTCTTGAGAGAATGAATTTAATGGGCTGAGATGGGGAAAAATAAACCATGGTGAGGGAAGGACTGACTAGCACATGTGACTGCTTCCTGGGATGCCATGGGAGATACACTCTCTGAGGTGGGAAGAAATTATGAGCATCTCAATACACCTTGTACTCTGAAGGCCTGAAGAATGAGTCATTCTGCAAATTTGCTTTTCAGAGCTGAGATTTTTACATAAGCCCCAAATTATGTATTGTGATCATCATATTTATTGAAAATCTTTTAAACATCTATTTTAAACTTCTCTGCCTGCCTAATCAGTATGCTGTAGGCAGCTAAACCTTTCTCTTATGACTCAGCCATCCTTATCACCATCATGTATTGTACATTCTGCAATATAGAGAAAGCCAGATCCTTTGGAGGGAGGCCTGTGGGACTATTTTCACCCACATCAAAAAGCACAGATCATTATATTTGGGGGTTATTTATCTGCTCCCAACAACTTCCTATAGCTCTCAGGGTACCTATTTCTAAAACACCTTCTTCTCATGTTTAATTTACTACAGTTATAATCCTTGTGAACTTGTTAACTACATCCCCTGGGTTACTTGTCACAATCCATTAGGTTACAAAAAATAGCCACATACTCAGGTCTGTCAGTTAATGGAGGATGATAAAAAATACACAAAATATTTAAGAAGGCTCAACATCTCTAATGACAGCTCCTATGGGGAGCTAGAATGTTGTCCATGGTACACAGCTCAGCTCTTTTCAGCTCTACCAGTTATCATGTTCCCTGTGGGAGTAGCAGAATGGTGGATCATAAAGTGGGTAGGATGAATCCCTCAGTTTAGTCATCACCAGGTAAAAGAATGTGGCAGGCATTCAGATGCAGCCTACCCTGAATGATTAATGTATTCTGTTGAATTTTAATGTGCACACAAATTAGTTCATGTCCTTATTCAATTACAGATTTGGATTCAGTAAGCATGGTATGGGCCTGAGTGTCTTCATGTCCAACAAGTCCCCAGGTGATGCCTGTGAAGGAAGACCCTGAGGATCAAGGCTGTTGGGTATGTTCAGTTGTAGTCTGTTAATGATAAAAACCAGCTCTGCGCCACATCCCTCGTGAGAACTTAAGGGAAGCTTCAGACTGGCGGAGGCTTTCCTGGCCCACAAGGATGCTGGAAAGACCTATCAGACCGTCAAGATGATATAGGGTAACTTCTCTAACCGCTGAATTCCCTTTAGGCCCTCTCCCTACAACTCTGAACCTGTGTTCTTCAAGTGAAGTGAGCCATATGTTTGCCATGCCAATATTAAATAATCTTGAGAAAGTATATGAATGCATAATCCAAGAATGGGGCTGGAAGATTGCCTTCACCATCTTAACTTGAGATCTTCCCCCAATTACATTGTCCTAGTTACTTTTTTCTCTTTCACTCTATTGCAACTGCCAACCTATCCCCTCTTTCCTCTTTCTCTGTTGCTTCTTGTACCTGGCTTCTAGTGTCCCACATTACTTCCACACTTTTTTTATGTGAATCTGGGCTTCCACAGCCCTGTATGTCTCTGTCCCTCTCTGTGTCTCACTTCCAAATTCCGCAACACTGAGAATCTGACTATGTCTGTTAATCACTACCTAGTTTGGACCATTCAACCTGAACAGAAATATCACACCAGACAACTTTGTAAGTCATTCGTCCTCTATGGATAGCTGCCTTTGCCTCTAGTTCTGGTCCCTAAATAAGGTCCAACCAGGTGTGGCCACTACCAAGTAGCATTGTAAAAAGAGTTCAGGCTTGGAAAACAGAAGGCCTGGTTTGGTAACCGGTTATGTCATTTACTATGAGCCCTTGGGCAAGTTACTGAACATTTCTGAGTCTCTATTTATTCATTGGCCCATCTCTCTGCTGTTAACCCTTCCATATCTGTTCAGTTTATAAGATACAATATCCTATCATTCTTTTCATAAGAAATTGATGTAATTTTACTTAATAAACCTTTGACATAAGAAGAAAGTGACAGACCTCCTTGAAATTATTGATAAAGTGACACTGCTAAAGAACTGCCATGCTAAAAGTTGATATCTGGTAACAAAGCAAATATATGGCTACCTGACCATCAAATTTAAAAGTATCATGAGTAGGAACCATAATACAATAAAAAAAAAATGATGGGAATCAAAGGATAACAATTCTAAAAGCACTAGATATTACCACTGGTTTTCAATCTGGGGCCAATGAATACAGAAATAGCAATCATGAGATGTTTTTAATATATTTTTAAATGGAAATATTTGCTCATAATAAGGATATCTGACTAAAATATCAGGGTCTTTGTTTTTGCATAAAATTTTATCAGATCTGTAGAGTACTATGTTTAGTACTATAGTAATAGAATATTGTTCTCTGTTAGTGCTTAGAACTTTGTTTAATTATTTGCAATAGTTTGTTCACACTTGTTAACATTGACAAAGGAGATCTCAGGACCCAAACTGGTACACATTGATGCCAGATTGAGAGATTGAGAGAGAGAGAGAGAGAGAGAGAGAGAGAGAGCGAGAGCGAGAGAGCGAGCGCGCTAAAGTTAATGACAAGTAGCAGTTAACAGTACTAAGGTATGTCTTCATTTAAACCACTTCTGAGATTTTGTACCACCACAGCCCACAAACCACGATTATCAAGGCTTTAAAATCTGGACCAGTATTAAAATGAAAAACATTAATAACATAAATAAATTAGTGTATGAGTTCTTTATTATTTTTAAACTTATTGGGGTGACATTGGTTAACAAGAATTATATAGGTTCCAGGTGTACAATCCTACAGTGCATCGTCTATGTGTTGCATTATGTGTTCACCACCCAGTGTGAGCTCTCTTCGAATCACCATGTATTTGATTTTCCCTTCCTTCTCACACATCCCTCCTCACTTGCCCCCAGGTAACCACTAAACTATTGACTGTGCCCATGAGTTTTTGTTTCTTTGTTGCTTTCAGTTTTCCCAAAATATTTAAAAATCTTAGCCCACAAAGACTTATGTACCCTAATGTTCCTCATAGCGCTGTTCATGGTGGCCAAGACATGGAAACAACCAAAACACCCTTCAATAGATGACTGGATGGAGGAGCTGTGGTACATATACACAATGGAATATTACTCAGCTGTAAGAAAAGATGAAATACTGCCATTTGCAACAAAATGGATGGACCTTGAGAACATCATGCTTAGTGAAATAAACCAGACAGAAAAAACCAAGAACCGTATGACTTCACTCATATGTGGAATATGACTTCTTAATGAATGTAATATGTTAGGATGATCAAACATTTTTCCAAATATGGGGTTAATAAGAGAAAATTAATAGAAGAAATTGTTGGTGGTGAATTGGTTAAAAAAGTTAATCAAGTGTAACATCTTTCTTTCACATATAGAGAAACTGGTATTTTCACAGGGGATTGAGAGTTAGTTTCTAGCTCTGCCCGGATTTACACAAGTGGCAGAGCTAGAAACTGCCTCTCAACCAGTGTTTCCCTCTTAAACAGCTTATATCTTGATTGGGACATAAAAATATGATTTTTACAGCCATATTCTAAGTATTCTGACTTTCCAAGTCACATATATCATCCAACTACCGCCTTCATGTGAAATTCACACAAGCATCTCAAACTTAATAGACTTAAAAATTAACCCTTAACTAGACATCCAAACTCATTTCCTGACCATTTTCTCCATCTCATTTAATACATATTCCCCTAAATTCTCAGGATAGAAATTTGAGAGTCAGCATGATTCATTTCTCTCCCTCAACACTCATATTTAACCAATCACATGTCTGAAATTTCTACTCCTAAAACATATTTTGATTCCATCTGCTTCTCTCCATCTTCACTTCTGCCACAATAACTCAAGAAGCTAATACACTTGCCTAGGACACTACAATAGCATCCTACCAAATCTGTTTCCATTCTTCTCCCTTCCAACCCTGCCATCAATCTCGTTTTCTTATAACAACCAGAGTAAATTTTTTAAAATACAAAAGTGAGATACAATTGCCTCAGTTAAAATTTTTTCAATTGTATCTCTTTACACCTTGGTTATTCAACCTTAGCACTATTAACATTTTGAATGAGATAATTCTTTGTTGGGGGGGGGGGGGTGCTACCTTGTGTACTATAAGATGTTTAGCATCATCCCCGGTTTTCACCTACCAGATGCCAGCATCATCCCCTCCACACACACACATACATACAGTGCAGAAAATTTGTAAATAATTGAAAGAGTGTCCCATGGAGAGCAAAATTAGCCCCAGTTGAGAACCACAGTTTATTCATATGATAAAATCTAAACTTCTATATTTGAAATGTGTATTATGTGTCTAACTGCTACTGACTTCAAATCCTCAAAGGAAGAGTTCAAAAAATATTAGTTGGAATCAACAAATCAGTGAAATTACCAATAAGGGGAGGATTCGCTATCTCCAGACTAAGGAAAAGAGATCAATAAGGGACTTTATGACAAATTTAATCCAAAGCTGTGATTAACAGGAAAGAAGGTAAAACTAGTCAGAGCCCACATTCAGGAGACAAGCAGAAAAACAGCTCTGTCAGACCCTACTTTATTATGAAGCAATATAATGACCCTTCTCAGGATCACTTTTGTTCTTCTTATTCCTCTAGAGTATATGATCTAATTCTTCCAGAAGCCTATTTAATCTGGTAGACACTGAACCTTCTTTGGACTTTATTTGGAATGTAGCACAGAAAACAGAAGTCAACTGTCAAATGGAAAGACATCAACAAGGAAGAAAAAAAGAGCCAGGTGCTAGCACATCTTTTGCCTCTGCATATCCACCCACATTGTATGCTGCTCATGATAGCTTGTCTAACTTGACTAGATTGGAGTTCCAGTAATAGTGGATATCTTGACATTCTTGGTTAGAGTTTGGAGACACGTACAACTTCCAATGAATGTCTTATTTACTTCTCTATGTTGTTAGTCTTTGATGCATGTGCTGAACCAGAAACCTAAATAAAGATAAATTTCTAAGTATCACCTTTTAAATGTCTCTCATCCTTTAAAAGTCTTTTGGTTTTCTCAGGTCCTTTCTCATCTATGCATGCCTTAAGCTATCTCATCTACATTAGTCTCTCAATAACTATCTAGAGTTGGTGAATCCCAATTTCTTATTTCTATCTCAGATCTCTTTTCTGGGCTCCAAGTACCTGGCTCCAATTTCCAACTGGACATTCTCTTTGTAAATCCACCTCACAGGTGCCTCAAATCCACATTCCTAAAAGAAGACTCAAGCTAGAGGTGTTTTCATGTTCAAATCAAATAACCAAAATTTAGAGTGGGGCTACGCTAGGATCACAGTGGTGACCAGGAAGGTACAGGTAAGTGGAATTAGAAAGCCAATTTTCTTAAACATCAGAGTGTGTCTGTGACCTGCCTCTGTGAGGTCATGAGCTCACACTATTGTTGGGTAGTTAGCCTGATGTAAAAATAAAGACCAGCTATGCAATGAGTAGGATCATGCTCAGAAAGGTTCAAGTTAACCCCTAGGTAAATAGGTTTCCATTTCATTTATTTAAAAAAATATCAGGAAAAAGACCTAGAAACAAAATTGTCCATAAAAATAAATGGTACATTTTGACATATTTGGAATCAAAACCTGATATCCTATTCCCAAGAAATGGCTTCAGGAAGTTAATAATTTTGCTTGTTGTGGTGCCAAGTCCTATTCAGTCAGACCGCCCATTCTGACCTGCAGACAGTGTAACTAGTGGCCCCCATTTGGGTAACATTTATTTCTTGCCAAGTGGGCCTTGTGTTCCCATTCTAGTATATCTTGGCCTTGACCACTGGGCTATTGGAAGCTGTGATGTGGAGCAGTGTGCCCTAACACTAATACAGTCTGAAGCAGGCTCTTCTGGAGGAAGCAGCTCAGCAAGGCACAGTGACCATCACAGAAAGTGATGACAAAAAGTTTTCTTAAAAACTGGCCCAAACGGCAACACAAATCATTCCCAGGAAAGTTGCCTGCATTGGCTTCAATTGCACTCCCGGATTCTCACCAAGCCTGTGTCTCATTACCAATGGAGCTGCGATGGCAAAATTCAAACTGATCTCCTTCTACAGCCTCCGTTTTACTGCTTAAGAGAACTGCCTAAGAGAATTATAATGCATTTTTTATCAATTTCTTTTAAGTTTTATATTTTCACAACCTAATGTAAGTAATGCGTAACCAATGTTAAATACTTAAGATGCCTTTTGTTATATTTCAGACCTCTAGAGAGCTGCACTGGGCACAATCTGGAAAACATTGTTGTAGCTACTGTCTCATGTTAGGTTGAGGAACTCGGCTCCCAGAGAAATAAAACGACTTGACAAAAGTCACCCAGCCAGTTAATGGAAGAAGTAGAATTAAGAATCAGTCTCTGCCTGCAGGACCATCTCATTTTCTAGAACATTTTTTATACAGAGTGTTGAAATCCAGATAGAGATATCTAACTGGAATTTGGAAGGGAGGCAGGGTTTGTAGTCACCTACTTAGGAATTGGTTACATTGAGACAATAGTGGGATCCATGTTGGTAGATCAGATGACAAAAGACAGAGAAAAGAGAAAAGAGTTATGAGGAATAGAAGTTAGATTATAATTCTAAATAAACTTCTCACAAAATATGATGATCAAGTCACTAAAAAATTAGTTTAGAAAACAGGGGTTGAAGTGAAACAGTAAAAAATTTTAGGGCAAAAAAATGTTTTGATCAGTATGACATTCATTCAGCCCATTCGATCTGCATTTATCTAGTTCTTACTAGCACAATGTGAAGTGTTGGGGGATACAGAGATGAATAAAAACTTTTGACATCAAGATAGTCACCATCTACTGGGAAAAGAAATGAGCAATCAATTACAAGATCACAACAGAACTGTATTTAAAGTGCTATAGAAGCACTGCAGATAGTACCCAACTCTGCCTAAAGTTTTTATTAGCTCCGATTTTGAAAATGGAACTAAGTGGCCACAATTTTTTAGCATCAGTAATTTGGTGAGCTCTTAGTCATGTGGTTTACAAGAGGATGCTAGGTACACTGGAATAATTCTCTAAAGGTGGCATAATGGTAGCATTAGTCTTCTTCCTCCTCTCTGTTCTTCACATTTTTTTCCTTCTGCCTCTGTACAGAAATGGTTTCTGTACAGGGTTATCACACCTCTGAAATACAGCCTCTGCTCTAGAGCTGTCAAAGGGAAAATAGGACTGATCATTCCCAAGTATGATTCCTAAAGGGTGATTTTTTTTTCAAGATAGGAAAAAGAAAAGAACAGTTACATCCCTTCCTAATCCATAAAATAAAATACTATCGAGCACATAAATATAGTAAAGAAATAAAAAGATACCTGTTTGAAATTGCATTTAGCATCTGTCTAGCCAGCAGGGTTTCTTGCATAATATGTGGTTATCGCCCCTCCTTCTAACTAACATCAAACTTAGTGCTATTGTTTCCTCTTGGCTCTGCACCCAGGGAAAAATACAGGGACTGGAAACAATGGGGTTCAGTAGGAACGGGAATGTAAACTCAGGATCTGTAAATGTAATGTTTGGAAGTATGCCTCTGCTTCCTCCTAGTTAAACCCTCTCTCCATTAATCTGTGTATCCCTCTAAGTGCTTTCCCTGTCTTCATACACAACCTATCCCCAAAACAATCATGGGAAGGGGTGAGTAGCTATTATTAGACTAATTTGTAGATATGAAAATTAAGATCTAATTAAGAGTTCAATAGCAGATTAGTAACAAAATCAGATCTAAGACTCAGAGTTTTTTTCTGACTAGTTAAGAAATCTTTCCTTCATATCAGCAGCTGACAAACTTTTGCTATAAGAAACCAGGTGGTAAATATTTTGGGTTTTGTGGGCCATGCAGTTTCTGTGTGGGATTGCCAGACTGTCTAAATAAAAATGCAGAAACTCAGTTAAATTTGAACTTCAAATAAGCAACAAAGAATTTTTAGTGTAAGTACGTCCTATATAATATTGGTTGTTTACCTGAAATTCAAATTTAACTGAATTTCCTGTATTTTATTTGGCAATCCCATCTCTGTTACAACAATGAAACTCTGCCATTGTAGCACAAAAGCAGCCACAGACAACACACAAATGCACAAGTGTGGCTGTATTTCAATTTAAACTGTATTTATAAAAACAGTTAGCAGGGTTGATTTGGTTGGGGTGGAGGGATGGGGGGGTTCACAATTTGCCAATATCTACCCCACATCACCGACTTTTCTAAGAGCTGGCCTGGTTAAGAGAAAAAGCCGGCTGATATTATTGTTGAATTTGATTCATAGGTCGTTTAACAAAATAAACTTTAAAGGTCATATCTCTCACTGAAAGTATAACTGGCTCAATTTAGAGAAAATAAGTAAAATGTTCTGAGTTTTCTGTAAGACTTTTGTATTCACCAACTCATAGTATATTATAATAGGAAGTCACTTCAGAGTTCCTTCAGTCTCTTCATTTAGTACTTTTTAAAACTTACCCTCAGGAGCTGCGGTGACTTACGCAAGGCCACAAGCTAATTGAGGCAAAAGCTTGTCTACTGTTTGGAGATAGCCAAATCACATAAATGTTAAATCTCTGTGGCTATAAATGTTGCCTAAGCTTTATAGAACAAGTGATCCCTACCCCAGTAAATTTGGAACATAAAAAAATAGGCATGTAAGAAAAAATTAGAAAGTAGACTGTCCCATTTCTTGCTTTCTGAAGTCTCTTTCAGGTCTCCTCCTCCCCATTTTGTTCAGTGCCTAGCAGCCCCTAACCTCACTGCTCACTCTGTGGATGGCTGCTCCCAGAGAGAATGCTGAACAGTCGTGGTACCTGCGAGGTGTTAGCAATGGATAACTTCTTGCTTGATCACAAAAATAATTGTTCAGCTAAGATCACAGTGGAGGAGTCATTCTTTCTAACAAATAAATCATAATTTAACCACTTCCATCCCTGCAGAGCACATGGTACAAAAAGAGCTGACAAAAGAGAAAAGATCAGAGCATGAGGAGATGTGGCTAGACAAGTGAACAGCTCCAGACAGACCGAGGTCATGGGTGTAATAAACTGCCACTATTCACAGAGCAAATATAAAGACTGTTTATGAAGAGACATTTTGAGGAAGCACATAAGAATAGGCTCAGAGATTTCTGGAAATAGTAATATTGCTCTGAAATAACAAAGTAACTTCCCAGCACAAATGAGTGTCAAAAACAGCGTAGGAATCATAAAACAGGGCCAGCAGAATCTTTCTGGAAGAAGAGAAATAAGAATCAGAATCAATGCAAATCTCTCAGCCAAGGGCAAGTGGTGAATTTGTTAACAAGGAGAAATAAGGCTTATACAAAGACTCTATTGTAAATCACCCATACGTACTTTGTGGTATATATGTATACTTGAGTAATATGTGGGTTTCTATATTCTGATAGTAAACATGTTAACTCATTCTTAACTAACCTTTTTGAGGCCTTTATGAAGTTATGAGGTCCCAAGTTAAAGGACCTCATCCAGAACCTCATCCAAGTATTGCTTTATAAAAAGGTGGATTGTGTGGGCCCTGCATGACTATTACAGTCAAATTGCGGCTGCCCAGGGGTGACAAAAGAAAATCAGCAGCACTTTATAAGATGAAAAACTTGATTTCAGATTGGATAAACACACAGGAATATATCTTTTCTTCAATGTATTTGATACTGTAAACATGCCTAATATTATGTTATGGGTTGAAAGTATCATTTTGCATTTGACTTCATTTTTAGTTCCTTTTTTCTTTTCTGTACCGTAGACTCTTGTCACTTTATTTATACAGAATCCAAGCACTCTTCTGTCTGGGGAGAATTCTAAGGTAAATGAGAGGCACCTCCCACTCAAGAAGCAAAGAGGGAAAAATATTATCTGTCCCTCTCTCTGAAAAGGTAATTTCAGCCCACCCAATCAGATATTCCCAGGATTTTTATGGGTTCAGGGTGAGAGGCAAAGGTGCAGCAGGTCAGTGACTTAATCCTTCCAATGGCTTCCACAGGGGTGAGAGTCCAGCAACAGTGTTGTCAACAGCAGCAAAGAAGATCCTAGCTTACTGGGTCCTATCACAAGTTCTTGACTTGGTTTGTCTTCTATGGTTCAGGCCCAACTTGGATTCTCCAAAGTCCTTGTCAGTTCTCTGAGCCACCCTAAATCCTTACAATGTAATTTGATCCTACTTAATTAAAGTAAGTCCTTACTTTTAAAATCCAAAGCTTAAACTGATACATCCAAAGATCAAATAATAGTGATCATTCTATAGCTTCAAGAAATTAATGTACACACATATTTATGAAAGATGGCCATATTATTTCACCATTTAAAAAATTGACATTAAAGAAGAGATTAATACCTCTTCTATATTGCACCTTCTACAGATAAATCCTCCCTTGATTATTTTCCATTAGCTATTAAAACTATAATCATCTAGCAATTAATAAGAATTTGTTATTTTTCTACATTTTGCTAGGTATTCTGTGAGATATATCTGACCTCAAAACAACTTGTAATTTAAATGGAAAAAAAACACAAACTAAATAATGGTAAGTTGAAACAAAATGGCCTGCAATTAATTTCTAAATAGAGTGATACAGAATAAAAAATTCAAAGGAAAGTCATTTAAGAAGGCTTTACGGAGGAAGTATGTCTAAGCTAGACTATAATATGTGTAGACTTTAGGAAGGTGAAGGAAAAATAGCAGAGATTAAGTCAGTAAACTATGGAGGGAGAGGAATCATTAATAAAGGTATTATTTTGATTCTACTTAGGTAGGATAGCACTTTCACCTCTTGTCCTGACCCCTGCAAGTACGAGGTAGCCATATGAAACATTAGAAAGTAGGTGGCGTGCTTTCCTTGCTCTCTCATCGCTCCATTCAATTTCATGCCCTGCCCTGTTCACGAATCCTCCTGCTATCCTCTACCCTCGTCTCCAGGGAAGGACCACCCATACACCTGCTGTTCTTTTCCCTTTGCCTATTGTCCACACAATCTGGACAAATATATTCTTAGTCAGCTGACACGTTGGACTTCAAAGATCTGGTCTCTGCCTTTGTCTCCAGATGTGAGTGAGGTTTGTGATAACCATGAATGCTCACTAATTCCACGTATACAGCAAGTTTATACCTAGCCCATGCATCTATGGTGATACCTTCTAGGAAGCTCTAACTTTGTGTAAGGACTTCTTTTGCAACTTTGCACAGCATATGGCTCTGGTCTTTGCTTTTTATACTCCACATAGCCTGTTAGAACCTCAACTCTAGGCTAGGAAAGCCCGGCTGGTGCCCCAGGGAAATGCCAGTTTTAGGAATTGTCAACCCCCTCTGTTCAAGCTCATTCATTTTTCACAGTCACCAAAGACTGCATCTACATCCCATCCAGCTCAGCTATATAATTTGAACTACCAATTTTTTTAACTTACAGTTTCAAATGCTATATACCAGAAATTTTTTCTATACATCTAGTAGTTATTTGGGGAAGAAGAAAAACATAGATAAATATGTCCTTTTTTTAAAAAAATGAGTTTTTGCTTTAAGATATTTCAAACATAGAGAAAGGTATTTAGAAAATATAACTAAGGTCTGGGTGCTTAGGTCTTTAAACCACCTGGAATTAGTTTTTATGTGTGATATAAGATAGGGACCAAACTGTATCTTTTTCCATATCTTTGGATAATTGTTCCAGCACTGTTGACTAGCAAGTCTTTCTTTTTCCTTACGAAATGTTAACACTCTCTATTACATATCAAGCTTCCATATACAAGTGGGGTTGTTTTGATGCACTCTGTTCTGTTTTTGGCATTGTTAGCTTGTATGCTTATTTGTTCATTTGCTCTTTTTCGGTACCAGTATCACACGTTTCTCTAGTTACTATTAAAGCTCAGTAATACGTCTACATCCAAGTACATTATAGCATGAGACCCCTATGATTATCAGTTTCTAATTTGTCTCTGCTTTTCTCAGACTTGGTGTATTTCCTATCTCTCTGCTTTTGCTGTGTTGCTCCTTTCGCTAGAATCCCTTTCCTATTGTTCTCTGTAGATGCAAATTCAACTCATGCTCCCAAGTCACATGTCAGCTTCTCCAAAAAGCCTCCCCTGGTTGTCCTAACTTGAAGTGATCTCACTTCTCTTTGAACCCCCAAGTCACTTAATCTGTGTTTTTCTTTCACATGTCACCAAACCACTATGGTGCAAGTTCTTTGAAGGCAAGATCTACATCTGACTAATGGCTGACTCCTTAGAATTCCTAGTATAGCAACTTTTATACAGCAGTTACTCTATTAATACTGATTCATGCTTAAATATTAAAAGTCTCTTTGCCTTTCCATTTTCCTCATATATTAATGAAGCAATTTCTTCAGCATTATGTTAACATCTGTGAATCATTTTTTATCTATACGCGTGGACACGCTTTTCCTCTAACTTGCTTTTCATTTCCCCTCTCTCCTTTTTCCCTATATTTGGCTCAGGTATGTAACTAACCCCCAGTCAGCTCATGGGATGCCAGGGAAAGTGGCTCTTAGTCCCAGCTTCGGAGGGGAGTTCCCAAGCATTCGCAGCCAACCAATGCATGACTTTCTCTGATAACTGCTATTGATCGGGAAGGGGCTGAGGGTAGGATTAAGATCTAAGTTAGCTAAATCAGACCTAAGAAAAAGATTATAATTCCATAGTAAAGGATAGTCTCTCTCTCTCTCTCCCCCTACTTTTTCTATCTTCCCCTATCCATTGTATTTGAACAATGAAGCATAACAAATTAGCCCAAAATTCAGTGATAAAAGAACAAGGATCATTTATCATCTCTCAGGATTTCTGTGGGTCAGGAAATTAGCAGAGCACAAGGAGGACGCTGTGTCTCATCTCTACAACATATGAGGCCTCAACTGGAAGACTAGGAGTTGGATTCAACTGAAGACTCACTTATTTTGGTGGTTGATGTTGGCTGTCAGCTAGAACTTAAGCGAGGCTGTTGGTTGAAACACCTACATGTGGCCTCTCCGCGCCACCTGGATTTCCTTACATATAGTGGCTGGGTTCCAAAAGCAAGTATCTCAAAATATAGCCATCTTATCTCAATGCTAGGAGACAGGCCAAAATCCAAGTAGACCTGAGAAAAGTATAACAGAATGATGGTGGTATTTTGGTCTTGATCACACAGGGATCTGCAAATAAACTAAACCTAAAGCCTGTCCTACTACTAGACTTTCCATGTAGGATAATACATTTAAACCAACTTGAGTTTGGCTTTCTATTACCTGCACCAAAACTATTTTCATTAATATATTGCATTTCAACAATCAATAACAGGGTAGGAGAAACAGTTAGGAATCACGGGCCGTTAATCATACCACATGTAATACTATAGGAAAGCCAGATCTGCATGCTATATTCAATTGTCTAATAAGGTCTCTCAATTCTATATATGTCTATGCATTTCTTGTTATGTTTTCATCTTATTTTTTTCACCTAAATGGCACACATAAATCTTCAGTGCAACAAGCAAAGCACTGGCTAGAATTTTTAATGATGATATCACTGAGCTTCACATTCTGAAATTCAGTTTTATTGTGCCCTGAAGCCTGATTATTTTACTGCTTTGTTGGTGATATCTCATATGGATATTGAATCTGTTTATTATTTAGTGATTGGCAGGGGAAAAAAACCACACTATATCACCTCTATGTTTTGATCTATGCTGCTATTTGAATTTTTAGTCCAGGTCATTACTAACTAGTTGCAGCTTATAATGCTGAGGATTTGCATTATTTGTAGTATCTATATATTTTAAGGAGGCAGAATTTGTTCAAACAACCTGGTTCTATCCTAAAAATTTATGTGCCTACCTTTAGAACCAAATAATCATTTTGGAAAATGGGATGTTGTCTATATGTTGAAATGAGCACCGAGCTAAAATATTAACATTTTTATCTTATGTGATGCTCCTATAAATTTGAACTGGATCTTCTATTTAAAAGTCAATTTTGTAGATGATTGGAATATTACATTCACAGCTCATGCCTCAATACTTTCTTAGGTTTTTAAAAATTGTTTTATTGCAGGTCTATGAGTCAGCACACATTGTATTGCAGAAAATTCAAATTTAGTGACCAAATCTCCAGGCTTTAAAGAAACAAGTTACTCATTTTAAAGCAAATTGAAAATTATTTACATGATTCAGAGAGTGGTGGAATGAAAATCTTTGCCTTCTATTTACTATTCTATTATATCACAATTATTCATAATAGCACGCTATCTCTTTGCCCTTTTAAAACATAGAAAATGTACTCTAACAGATAATCAGCTTGATTCCTAATGAACAACTACACATGAACAAAACAGGCTAAAGCAACCATCTTGGTGGAAGATGAGGCAGATAAACTATCAAGAAACACCTTCAATTTCTTAGAATTAAACAAAGGTGAGATGAAGGTTAAATTCCACTGGAATGCTCTGAATAAACATGTAAAATGGGCTATAAAACTAATTGTATCCAGGAAATAAGAAACCTAATGATCCCAGTCATCTAGATGTCAAGGTTCACAATTCAAATAATAAATAAGAGAAGAAACAAGTGGGTAACAAACATGCTTGAAATAAAAAGAAAATGGAATTTCAAAACAAGCAGTTAAAGAAAACAAAATGGTTTGGGGCAGCATGTTTTTCACAAAACAATCTGGGAAAGAACAGAAGTTAGTTCCAAGTATGCACTGAGGCTTGTTTGCTCTGAACTCATCTTCTTTCTCTCTCCCAAGCAGGTCTTCTATCCACAACTAAGGCAACTGTTGCTATAGAAGATGTTTCTAGTTCATAGCACAATAAGCAGATACATATATATAGACATTTATTTTTCCATCTCAGCAACTTCTCTCCCTCTTTCTTCATGGAGATGTCTTTAAGTCGCTCCCTCTCCTTCTTTCTCTTTGCTCCAGAAAAGAGAAATACGACCAGAAAAATAGAATAAACATTCTGAATAAAGTGTTCAATGCCTGATAGGAATAAGACAGAACAAAATATGTGACTGGAACGTGTGACCATCTGACTGAGAAATGTCAGAGTACTGAGCACTAGCATTGAAAAAAAGGGAAGAAAATAGCAGCCTGTCGATTATTAAGAACCTTCAAAATTAGAACTGTCCATTTCTAAGTAGAGTTTTTAGAGTCATCACCTGTCTTTTCTCCTTTGATTGACATATCCACCAGCAGGACTGCTGGTTTATCATTCTCTCGTATACATTTTTCATGATGAATAGTTAAGTAGCAAAAGACAGGAGGCGAGATAGAGGTCTGTCATTAATAAGATGGTATTCTTATTGCAAAATTACCCCCAATTAGGTATAATTGGTGATCCTCAGCCTGACAAGTTGTGCCGACCTTCGTTACTCACCGCGCCACTCCTCCCTCTAGCCTGTCCCCGTCAGGAGCCCTTAGTTGCACACATACACGCTGCTTGTACATCCTTTTCATTCTTGCCTGCATGTCCTGGCTTTTCCTGTAGCTTAATTGAGAATGCTACTCCACAAATCCCTGTTGAGCCCTACCCTACAGTTCCTTCAAGACTCGAAGCAAAATTTCTCTCTTAAGCAGGTTTCTCCTACCAATTCCACCTCACAATGTAGATTTTCCTTCCATGATAATATGTCTGTAGCATACTTGGCACAGTGTCTGGTCTTAAGATTCAGTTTGTTATTATTACGACTTTGAAATCCCTGATGTTACAAGGACACAACTTTACTCTCCAGCCTGCAGTATCACAAAGGTCACCTCCAAATCAAATATTTTAAGTACCTGATTTTCTCTTTATCTTTGCAGTTCTTGTCTTCCCTTTCTAAGTTACTGTAGAATGTTCAGGTGATACTTAAGTTTTGGGGGGCTATTTTTATCTTTAAGATTAAAATTTTAAGTCTTATTGTTACATTTTCAACACATTTATGTCTCTTTGTAAATTTGTTATATCAATTCTATCAACAAGGTAGCCAAATGGTTGGTTTATGTTTCAGATCTACGATGCAGGATATATAAAATTACAAAAATGTGCCCAGTGGTGCTTATTGCTAAAGACTCTAGGGAAAATGAGGGAGAACGAAAGATAAATGCTCTGAGGATTTCTACCTACTCTACATCTCTGTGGTTAAATCAGTTAAATGTTTAATGCAACTGTCTTTCCATAATGAATGACCTTCATAATTTGACTTTCCATCTAGATGAAAGATCATCACTCCTTCCCAGTGAGTACAACTGTTTGCCTAAGATCTAATGATTTCTGATACACTTAACTTTCATTCCTTGTCTTCTCTTAGAATTTCAAAAACCTAATTAAGTTTCCTTAACTTGATTCAACATTAGATAAGGTTATTTGGGGACAAATTGAGAAACACATTCAGAGGCCCTTGTCTTCTTTTAAATAGTTTAAAATTTTTTCTCTCTCTCTTTCAAGCTCTATTTTTCTGGAAGAAAGTAAACAACCTCTCTGCTGGCTTTCTATTACCTTGATGTTGATGAAGAAACCGTATCTTTCCAGTCATAACAAAATAGGCCTGAGAAATTTGTGGACTCATCAGCGGATGACAGGGATGATAAATGAGATTGGAATTGTCTTTGAAGTTGTTCTAGCCTGGGTGTCTTGCTCAAAGTTTGGGTATGATATGGTTCATTTATTAATCAACTGATTACTATGATCCTGATATATCAATCTCACCTGTTGGACCTTCACCTAGGATGAGAATTACATCTTCCTAAACATTCATTTCCATCCATCTGCTCTATTCTCTGATGACAGATGGCCTTAACTTATGGTACAGATAACTTCCCAGCAGATACCATCTACTCATCAATACTCATCTCATGCTTAGCAGTGTTTCAGCTTTTCAATCATGTACATAGATAAACTAGTACGTTCCTTTCTTTCTGTCTTTCTTTCTCCCCACAACACACCTTTTCCTCCACACATACATTCTGACTTATATGAATAACTTCCTACCATCTATAATTTCTGTATCAAAACCCTTACTCAAAAAGAATTTTCAAGAACTCTGAACTCAAATTATTACAAATAGCCTTGGGTAGTCTGGGACAGGCTCCAGGGAAGTGAGGCATATCCTAAAGTTTCTATCATACTCCTAAAAAATTGACACCCCTACGACAGAGTATAAATATAATCTTATAACAGATTTCACCTTCTTCTTACCATTTATAACCCATGCAGAATACATTGCAATATTCTTTTCTCATGGTCTAATTTCATAGAATCTCAGCACTTGGGAGAGGCCTTCATTGAGGTATGTACTCTCCTTTTCTCATCTCAGAGAAAGACTGTGCTTCTAGTAAAGTGACTTCTCAAGGTCAAACAGCTAGCTAGTAGCAAATCTAGGAAATGAATTCAGGTCTTCTGATTCCAGCCCAATACTCTTTCCACTATTTTGTTAAGTTGACAATATCATAATCAAAGAAGGAGTTGAGTAAAATAAATTAATCCTGCTCATAAATTCCTCCAAAACGCATTATCATCCCTGAGAAAGAGAAATAAATGCCCAGATACAAATAAACCCGAGTTGCAACTGCCAAAAATGCATATAAAAATATGAAACTTTTCCAGGAGTGTGAGAAGATTACTGAAAAATTGTCAAGGGCTCTGAAGCAACTTGAGGCCAAGTGTAACCCTGAAAACAAGGGCCTGCACAAATGACATGAGATGATACCTTCATAAATATCTTTAAATGGGAATGGTGAAATGGGAACAATTTGCCCCTGGGAAAAGGCAAAGAGAATATCTCAAGTAGGCCCTGTGGTCTGGTTAGACAGACTCTCGCCAATGGCTTACTCTTAAAATATAATCAAATTAAAACCATGTACCTGCTCTGTCTTCTGATCAACTGCCCATATCCCAGAGCGTAGACATTTGCTCTCCATAAGCCTGTTGGGAGAAATCCCCTTCAGCTGCTCCTTTGAAAAGAACCAAAGCAACCTCCTCCTCCTCCTTGTCCTTTTTAGGATCTTTCTGTGAGAACTTAGCCTCCCTATTTCCCCCATCAGAAAAGAGCTTCACTGGTTGATACAAAAGAAGTGATCTGTGCTACTTCTCATGTTATGACAGCCTGCAATTAGCATCAAATAGAAACCCAGAGTTTCTGGTCTCATGTGAGCTGAAGATGTTAGATGTCTCCAAGTTACTTTTGCCAAGAAAGAGACTGAACCAGCTAATCCTTGAAGTCTAAAGTCAATCCTTTCCCCCTTCCTTTTCTCCTGTTTTCTCTCCTTTCCTTTTTCTACTTCCTCCTCCCTCCCATACTTTCTTTCTTCTCTTCTCCTTCCTTTAATTTCTATCCCCTCTGAAGTGCAAGCAGCTCAGTCCATAATTTTGGATGGGCTATTTTACTATTGTTCCCTTCAACGAACAGTAGAGTTAATGGAGAATGATAACTTGAGCACCAGAATTTTTAGGTTCAGAATGGGAAAATAAATGAAAGTTTACAGAAACATAGCAGGAAGGGACACTTTCATGGGAAACTCATTAGATTAAAAATGCCCCTACTACACCTCCTCTTCCCTCTCTACCTCACTCCTAGGAAACATCCATAAATGTATTTCCTACCTTTGTGGGCCAAACATTTCCTAAACATGGCTGCTGTGTGATACATTTCAGTACTTCCTTCTCACTTTACAACAAATGTAGACCTGGAACTATTAAAACAACTGTTCCTGTCCTTTAAAAATGTACACACCAACAAATGATAAAAGATAGTAACTAATTTAATTTTACTGGTTGTGAGGTAAGCACTTTAAGAGCATGCTGTGCAAAGGACTATGGGAACAAAGAGAAAGAAGAGAGGCTTTTGTGGAAGATTTTGTGAGACGGTCTAGAAGACAGAGAAGGATTTCTAACTTCAATGTACTGAAGTCCCTAACAATAACTTTTATTCACCATTGCAGGTGATGAGGAGTTTTCAATGTATGTGTGTTGAAGAGGAGTCTTCTAAAATCTTTCAAAGTCCTCAGTGTTAATGTTCAACCAACTTGCCAACCCAGAAGACCAGTCCTGAATTTCACACCCAGGCATGGAATATAATAAGATACACTGTGTGGCTCAGAGAAATATTGTAGCCTCAGACACACAGGTTTGCGTGCCAACTTCTCCCTTCACTTGTTGCACCTGGAATTTAGACAGTTGTTTAACATTTTGATCCTCAGCTTCCCAGTTTGTAAAATGGGGAAAATACCAATAATCTGGAATATGGTATACATTTAACAATTTAGAACAGTATTTAATAAATTACACCAATTGTTAATATTATTATGATATGCCCTAAGAATATTTGTTTTTACACAAAACTGAAGCATATCTGAAGTATAAGAATGAAAAACTGAAATTTTTTTTCACATATAGCTAATAGAAATGGGTTGGATCTTCTGTGTCAGAATTCTGATAATCGCCATGTCTATAAAATATCCGACACACACACACGCACACACACCTTTCACGATGAACAAGTTTCACAATTCTGCATCAACAGAATTTATAGCACTCAGCAGCATTATCAAACTGCAAGAAAAGTGTGTCTCTACCATCTATGCCATCCTTAGAATATGATATTCCTCAGACTGACTTTTAAGGCATCCCAACCTTCTGCTATCAAACCTCAGAGAGATCCACAACACCAACGAAACACCTGTCATCCTCGTCTCCCACCTCACTGAGAAGTCTCTGTGAGTCCTGACCCCATCACATTGCAGTATGAGAGGGGGGAAAGCAAGTTTTATAGGGGACCCAAGTCAACACTTAAGCTTTCTTCTAGCACATTTTTCATACTATACAATATATGTGAGGTTTGGGGGTTGTGGGGCTTTTGGGGGGGGTGTATAGGGGTTTTTGTTTTTGTTTTTTTGGTTTTTGATTTTTTGTTTTTTTGTTTTCTTTGGTTTTATGTTTTTTGGCCCTGACATTTCATTTTGTGGAGTAAGTAACATCTAAAAAATCTATATATATGGGGAAGGTTCTTTTTCATTCCCTGGAAAACTAAATGAGAAATTTTAATCTATCTAACTTTATTTCAGCAAAAGCACTAAGGTAGACAAGAAAAGCCTTGGGGTAGAAACAAAAGCCCTTTCCACCATGCATAACTATGTGGCTTTGAGTCATCCCCTCTGAGCCACTGCTAGATTTATGAGGACTGCCACTCACAGCCTCTCCTGAGGACAAACACCCCCCACAGCTCTCATGGGATAAACAACCATGTTTCTCCCAGGTGACGCCCAGCCAAGTGAATCAGGAGGATGTGCCTCTAAGACTATTGTAATCCATTCACAATCTGGACTTAGCTCTTTGACTGGGGGGTCGGTGGGGGGGGGGGGGGAAGACCTGAACCAATTGAACCCCATTCTTCAGAATTCAGCACTAGGAAACTCAGAGTTGAGGCAGTTGAGCAGGAGTTAAAGGGGTTATCAGGTCATGTCATATGGCAGAGAAGAGCCAGAGAGAACACAGCGAGATCATGCCTTATTAAGTTGATGTTTTCAGGGTGCAGAAGCTACAGGAAAGTGTGAAAGCAGAAGTCATTTGGTTGGTGGAAGAGAGGAGAGGAGACATACAGAGAGGGATAAGATTCATTCCTTCTTTATCCTCTTCTTCCATCCTCTGCCCTTCCAGCTAAATCTCCTAGTTAATGCCTCAGCTCATCCCTCCCACTGTGCTTTCCATGCTCCATTTACTTTCCCAAAGAGATCCCATTTTGGCAGGGCTTTGGACCCTCCACAATCATGAGTAGTCCTGGTGCTATCTCCTGGGGCCTGTGGGCCATTTGCCTTCCTAAGTAAATGTCAAAGGACTAGACTAAAATGTGAGGTTCGGTCTGGCATAATGCAAAGAATAGAAAGTGAGAGAGACAAATACCTGAGCATGGAGCCAATGCAAACTTTATAGGCTAAATACAATGTTGGCATTGTCATGATTTTTAAAAACCATTGCAGAACTGAAATAGGTTTTCATATATATAGCTGTATGACAAGTGTCCTTACTAGCCCTTTCCAGGCTGAATCATTCTCACTGTCTTAACTTTTCTCTTAAATCTGTTTCCAATTCTAATTACGGTCATTCTTCAAGTTTGATTCTAGATGTTGGAATTTGATAGAAGTCAGCCTAATCTTTGGCTTCATGCTGTTCTTCAACAGTAAATTGAGAGAATGGATAGAGGTGTGTCACAGCTCTAATATTCCATGAAACTATAAACCAAGATGTACTAATCATTAGCTTGATAACTGGAAACAAAGAAACAGAAAAAAAGACATTTTGTTTTAGAACCTGTATTCTAAAGGAGGGTTCTGATAGAAGCTTTTTATTAAAGCAAGAGCTTAGGGAGAAACTTGAGCTTTTAAAATTATCTTTCCAGAATATGTGAAATGTGAATAAAAAAATTATATTCATCCAGAAAAACACATATGAAAAGGAGGCCTTGACAATGGGATTTTAAGGGTCTAAGATACGGCATTATTAACTCTAACGTCTTATAAATATGACCTCCAAAACCTGCTAGCCCCTCCCATGGATATACTCAACAATTCTAAATTATCTCAAAGGTGAAAAAAAAAAAAATCAACACTTACTTTTTGTATTTTAGATCAAAAAACCAAATTTTCATGAGTACTTAAAGGGATTAATGAGTTGTTTAAAATCTACCCAAAAAACTAGAAAACCTGAGTCCGCACAGACTTATGTACCCCAATGTTCATCGCAACGCTGTTCACAGTGGCCAAAACATGGAAACAACCAAAGGTCCCTGCGACAGATGACTGGATAAAGAAGCTGTGGTACATGTACACAATGGAATATTACTCAGCTGTAAGAAAAGATGAAATATTGCCATTTGCAACAAAATGGATGGACCTGGAGATCATCATGCTTAGTGAAATAAGCCGACAGAAAAAACAAGGAACTGTATGACTTCACTCATATGCGGAATATAAAACTGAAAGCAACAAAGAAACAAACTAACAAACAGAAAACTCATGGACACAATAGTTTAATGGTTATTTGGGGGCAAAGAAGAAGGAGGTGGGAAAAGAGGGAGGGGGCAGGAGAGGAGGGAGGGAGAGTCAAATACTTGGTGATGGGAGAGCGCTGACTCTGGGTGGTGAGCACATAATGCAGCAGATGGATGACACACTGCAGAACTGTACACCTGGAACCTGTGCAACGCTTGCTAACCAATGTCACCCCAATAAGTCTAACAATAAAAAATGTTTTTATATTTATAAAAAGATGCTAATTAATCAAGTCAGTGAATCAAACTGACCAAACCCAGTGAACATGCAGCCATGGTGAAATCATTCCTGTCACAGTATTAAAGTGGTCAAATACAAGAGAAAAAAATGCAAATATTTGTGAGGCCTCTGTAAGGGCTTTTTTACCCAGCACATGTCTCCAGGTTTACTGTCTACTCACATGTTGAGGAGCCTGGAGTAAGAACATGCCTTTACATGAACGACAGCCGTGTGCCTACTCCAGCCTGCTGATGTATATGGACAGCTGCAAAATCAGGCCTGAGCACCCTAATGCAGCAGGACAGAACTGCTTCTTGTGGACAGATACACAAAAAGACGCAAGTCAGATATTTTTCAAAGACAGTCGTGTAACTTCTAATGGTGGTAATTAGTTCTCACAATCCAAAAGAGGGTAGGCAGAACAGCTAAAATTTACATCTATGTTCAAGCCTATGTAAAACGAATCTTTTTCTCTCTTTTCAATCTTAAGGAAAAGTCTGTTCTCAACTCCACCTCTGTATTCCAGAACAGGTCAGAGCACCTCTGTGTGCAATACAGAGGAGACATATTTCAGAAACTTTCGGTATAGAAACGTCAAATCAAATTAGGCTCTGCTTTCCCCTTCATTGAGCAGTAATTCAATGAGAGTTTTATTATGCAAATTCACTGGAAAGTACTGGTCTCTCCCTCCCTGCCAAACGTGGAGTGCAACAATGGCAGTCATGTCATATTAGTAAGAAAACACTGTATCTTAAGGACAGGAACTGGAGCTAATATAAAACTTTAATGTGTTCATCTAGCTTAATACAGTTATATCTTGAGAGAACACACGATAAATAATACTTGGAAGTGGCACTGCTCTGTGCCAAGTTAACCAGAAGGAAAATGTGTTCCAAGCTTAGCTATAAAACATTAGTCTTCCAAATAAGTCTCTAGCGCTACAGCTTTCAGTACACTTTGCTTATGCTTGTTTTTGTTGCCTTTTGTTGTATATTTCATGTTTGCTTCTTTTTTGTATTACCATATGCATAATCCTTCAACATTAAGCACCAGTCTCTTTGCAAACAGTTCAATGTATTTTCACATTTATCACAATATCTTAATTAAGGGGATCAGGTGAGTCAATGAAGATTTTCTTGTTCACACACATACACACACGTACACACACACACACACACATAAACAACTTCAGGATTTAATGCCTAAGCACCCTTATACAACCAATAGGTTAGCTGAACAATTTTCCAGGAGCTCAGAGACATTTTGAAAAACTTAAATCATTTTACTATCTACAAAATGAACTCATTAAGTTTATGAAATTACAACACAGCCCACTAACGTTCCTTAAGCATAACATTTTTTCCAATCCCTACTTCCGGTAAGTGTGATTCAAGTCATGCCTACATGGAAGAAAGGCTGAAAATCTTTATTTCTAACAAACATTTGAACAGCCCCTTTGGAATATGTAATTCCAAACTCAAAACATTTTATTTCCCTGTTAGAGTAGTATCTATTTAAAGGAACTTAAAACTCCCTTACCTAGCTCTACAACTCAGGTCCCAACTTAATTCCAACTAAATTTAAGCTCCCTCCTTATAGTTCAGAATCAAAATACCCATGAGGATCAAAAAATGAATAAATAAAAAAGGAATGTTCCTCCTTTCACCCAGTCTAAAGCTCACCCTTACCTGTCTGACATAACATCACCTGCAATCCACTGTAACTTCACCCTTTACCCCCTAAGGCCAATGATACCAAACTGAACTACATAACATCACTTCATCTCTCACAGTCTAGGAGAGTCAGTCTTGTAGTTATTCACTTAAAATTATCTTCAAGATGGCCATCACTGATGCCTGTCCTTCCTGAACACAGGCTAATCCCACACTGAGAGCTGGAAAATATGCCTTCAGTCCTTCAATCCGATCTGGTCTTTAATGCTTTGACCAATAAGGAACCGAAGAAGTGATACTGCCCCATTTCTAGGCCTAATCGTTAAGAGGACTGGCAGATTCCAACCAGCTAGCTTCCACCTGAGCACCTGAGCTGCCTCCTGAATAGTCAGATAAGAAGGCCAGCTGGACGGAAGTGCAGGTTGACCTTTGCCTAGTCTAGTTCCACTTCTTTGAACGATAGTTCCCACACAGTGTAGTGAGAATAGGTTTTCCTACCTCCCCTGTTTTACCTCACTCACCCTTTGGGCTCTTACCAGCATTCAAACAAGATATACAGATGATATACACACACACACACACACACACACACACACACACACACACACTCATATTTACCTTCCCATTAATGCAAGCAATAAGGTGCTCACTTTAGCAGCACATATAGTAAAATACAAATAAGAAGTTAGACCCACTTAGCAATATCATAAATCATACTTAGAAAATAAGCATTTCTTTTTAGAAACAAAGCCCATAAAGTATACCCCTGATTCAACCATTTAAAATAATTTCTGTCCTTAAACCATCTAAAACACTTGCAATCAGAAAAATAGTTTCTTCTCAGCGTTTCCCAAGTAGACACTTGCTTTTGCATTTGTAGTTCATTAAAGAGTCTCTTTAGTCATTATCCTCTGAACAAATACAGAACTCTGCCCCAAAAGATTAATCATATTTCTACTCCTTTTAAGATTAACCCTTCATGAAGCTTTGAATTAACAATTATTCCTTTTCTATCACTTCCATCAAGGTTTTAAAAGCCTTGGGAATTACAGCTGGGGAGAAAATGAGGCAGGAAGGATGAGAGAGAAAATAAAAAGGAAAGAGAGGAAGGGGAGAATGAGAAATGGGAGAGAGAGGCAAGAAAGAAGGAGAGAGGGAAGAAAAAAGAAGGGAAGTTAAGCTGAAAAACCAGAAGCAACAAACTATTTGTTCAGTTTCATAAAAATAAATGTGTCCCTTACAATGTGGCTGAGAATCTTTTTAGGTCCACTCCTTGGGGAAATCCTACCAAAGTGAAAATCAGTTGCTTCTACCCTCCCCATCCCACACACACACAAACACCATTTTTTCCTCACTGCATATACAGATTTAAAGGAAAGGGCACCAGATGTGTATTCAGATACACATTATCTCACCACATATGATGTGTAGGCCATTTGCATGTTTGCTCTCGGATCCAGAGTCTGTCTGTCCCCTCCTAGGCTACACAATAATAGCACAGGGGCCTGCCAATGACAGCTTCATACTCCTTTGCTAACTAGCATCTGGTTGGTATGGCCAAGAAATAAGAACACTGGTAGGAGATGGACAGTCGGGAAGAAAGAAAAGCCAGGGTATTTCTCCTCACTTTCTTCATTAGAGGCGATGCCTCCAGTGGTGTCCATGCCTCTTCGATGACCTGAGCTCCTGCCAGACATACCTTCTCTGAGTTTGCAGCTCCAGCCTGGTGGCCCTAGCTCCTAGACTCTGGTAGCACTGTCTCTTCCTGTGGACTCTTCCCTAGGGGCACTAGCAGCTTCCGTACCAGTACATCTCTGAGTCGAACTACCTTCTTCAGCTCCTGCAGCATCTTTATATCGAGGTCCCCATAGTCAGTTCCTTCTACTGAACCATCTGGCACAGACCAGTTTTCCTTCATAGACCCCATCTGAAACACTTGCCAAGAAGCTCGTATAGTATAGGATGGCACACAACCTACTCTTTGACTCTTTGTTTCCTCAATTTTCTTGTGTGGTAGGCAGAATAATACCCAGACCCACCCAAATCCCAGGAACCTGTGAATATGTTCTCTTACATGGTAAAAGGAAGACTGTAGATGTGATTGAGTTAAAGGTCTTGAGATGGGGAGAGTGTCCTGGATTATCCAGGTGGACCCAATGTAATTGCAAGGCTCTACTAACTAAAAGAAGTAGGCAGGAGAGTCAGAGATGAGATGTGCCTACGGAAGCAGAGGTCGGAGTGATGTGATTCGCAGAGAAGGACAGAAGCCAAGGAATACAGGCAGCCTCTTGATGCCAGGAAAAGCCTAGAGAGCATTTAAGACCCTTCTGTTACCTGAATTTTAGCTCATGAAACACATACTGGACTCCTGACCTTCAGGATTGTAAGATAATAAATTTGCATAATGTAAAACCACTAAAGTTTGTTCTAATTTGTAATAGGAAACTAATACATCCTGCAAAGGTCACCCACCTTAGGTATCAGGGAACACTGTAAGAAACAATGGCCATTTCTGGGAGAATCAGGGGTGTCTTTGGGTCACAGGAGACCAAAAAGAATGAAAAAAAGTGGTGACTCCTTCACCAAGGACAAGCTCTCAATGGGCACAAATGTGGGGATCCTAATAGAAACTAGAAAATGATGAAAATTCAATTCAGAGCCTATGTGGTAAGTAAAGCACCTGTCATTTATCAATAATGGAATGTAAAAATATTATCCAAGTTGCTTTCTATCCCATTTCACAGTGTCTTCTCTAAAAGGACACCAAGGAAATAGTGTTTCACGTATTTGACTGGCTTGATCTTACTTTATGGATCCTGTGAAACATGTCCGGGTCATGCTTCCCCTTCCCAGTTGGCCATTAGATTTAAAGCCCCGCCGTGGCCCACCTGTGACTTTAGGATAGACCTTTTGTGGACCAACCTCACTTCTGACTCCACTGTACTTTCCTACCTTATTTTTCCTTTGCTAGTATTTCTTATTTTCAATGTATTTGTTCTTTATCATCCATAACTATAAAAACAAAATTAAGATCCTTTTGAAACAAGACAGGATATCAGTGAGTGAGCAAATCTATTATCAACAATGGATGCTACTGGCACGAGTGAATGAAAAGGAAAGGAAAGGCCCGAATGTAGGTCGAATGCAATCAGAAGTGAACTTGAGAATACTAAGATAAACATTGTCAGTTTAGCCAGGTTGTATTTTAAAGAATACCAGTCAGGTGAAGGAGGGACGAGTTTTCTATCAAGCCTCCATCAGCTTTCTGGTTCCTTCGCAGCGAAGAGGCCCTGCTGAGGAGCACAGCTAAGAGCTGCAGGCACCAGAAAATCCCAGGTTGGGGGAGAGAAACTCATTGCAAATGAATGAATGTGTGCTGGGGTGGTTTTCGGCACTGATTATATAAGCCTAAGTATTTTTTTCATTGCTTTCCAGAAAAAGAAAAGAACACACACAGACTTCAGGTCCTATCAAGACTGCACATAAAACAGACCCGGGAATGTTCCTTTGGATTCCTCCATGTCACTTTTCATCTTAAATGAGACTTTGCAGGCAAGCATTTATACCTGGGTGAAAACAGCCAAGCCCCAAGCAGCTGCTATTCATGATGATTATTTGAAGATTTACAATACACAGGATATAATCACCACCCGAATTAACACTACAGACTAAAGGTGTCAGGTAATTTATCTTCAGGCCAAAAATACCCTGATGCAGGGAACATAATTGCTTAGTTACACAAATGGTCTATGCACGCAGGCATTCTGTGTAAATAGATCATTATACCCATTTCCAAGACATTATAATCCATTAAGGACATTAGACATGCTTTACAAGTCCTAATGACACAGTTCCATGACCAAATACCTCCAGAAACCTTTATCCAATTCATCTCTTGGACCAGCTCGGCTTTAGGTGAGGGCATTTGGCTGAGAAAGCTACCAGGTCATTCTGTTTTGAGAAAAGGCAAGAGCAGAATCTAAATATTCAGGGAGTTGATGACTTTTTTCATGCTGCCAAGCAATAAATGATTATTCAGGAACCAACCCCAACATTTCAAGTCACTAAATCATGACATTTTTAATAACCAACAAATCATACTATTCTTTATGAATCACATATAGCTAAGGATTTCCTTCTGAATGGCTTGAGTAGGTTTCATCTTTCTTGCTACTCTGACTTCTGATTGCCTAAGAATAATAATTCCCAGGCCTCTTCCCAAAATTGTTTGCCCCTCATTATCTCTTGCCAGGGTTATTCTGATAATTTCTTAATGCCTCTTCCTCCACTCATTTAATATTTGGCAGCAGATGAATCTTCCTTAAGCAAAACTAGTATATATACTTTGCTTTGCTACCTTTGTAAATGCACATTTTCTTATTTAATTATTGGATTAATATGAGAAAAACCAGACCATTTTCCTGATGTAAACTGTTGCATGATTCCTCATTGCGTACAACCAAGGTGACCTTGAGTTTTGGTTTGCCCAAGAGCGTTCCAATTTATATCCATTGTTCTGACACAATTCTTAAGAGCGCTGCCTTTCACTCCAAAGCGTCCCAGGTTTAAACAATACAATTATTCTTCCAATATAAAATAAAGCTGAAATTTTTGGCTTAAGGTTCACAGCAATCTTGAACAGGAGTTGCTCCAGATGTAACTGTGTTAAACACAAGCCTGGGACCACAGTAAATCTGAGTGTCCAACTAACCATCCTGCCGCCCTTTACCCTAAACACTTTGGGACAGAGCAGTCTGCCCTTTAGAAACGTGGAGCCCATAGGCTAGAAAGTCACCTTCCAATTCAGGCAACTCCACCGTTTTGGCAACAAGCACACTAAAGCCCAGCTAGCAGCTGATGGAACCAGACAAAGGCATTTGTGCCTCTTAGCTCATGGCCCGGGGTGTTTTTTATTCCACAAAGACTGTATGTAATCAGGAAGTTGTGAATCTGGAAAAAAATTTCCCAGTATTAGGAATAAATAACGTAAAGGTGTTTCGAATCCCTCCATGCCCAGCAGCCATGGCAGCATTAAAGAGGACTGAACAGGGTAAGGGGTGCAACTGGTCCTCGTGAAGCAGTAGAGCTAAATGACTCAGACAGAACGCACACTCACGGCCTCACTTTCATTAATACCACCTGTGCACTAAAGGAAACCAAGCATAAATGCATTTTCAATTAAAAAAAAAAAAATGAGTCCTCACACCCAAAGGCCCAAACAGAACTATAAATGGGTCTCCTACTTCTTTCCTGTACTATTTTTTTCTAGCCCACAGTCTCTGAGCAGAAGTTTGGCTTCTTGCCCAGCATCTCTTTTCTGTCCCTCTTCCTCCCCTTCTATCTCTCCATCATGAATAGGAGAGACAGGTGCCAAGCCTGGGTCTCCCCATCATTCCTGTGCTAGTTCCAGGGTCACACCAGCTGGAAGAATGACATCGGGTCACCATTGCCACGCTACCTCCCAGCATATTCCCATTCCTGCTTTGAATTGTTGCAGTCTAGCAGTTTCAAGGGAGTTTTATTTAGAAAAGGATTAAATGTATGAGGTAGGCAGTGGGAGCGGCAAAAGAGGGGTTGTTATTCAATGGGAATAGTTTCAGGTTTCCAGAATGAAAAATGCCTAGAGATCTATTATACATCAATGTACATAAGGTTAATGCTACTGTATGACACCCTAAAAAATGGTAAATGATAAATTTTATATGTTTTTACCCCCTCCAAAAAAAGGATGAGGTAGGAATGACAGTTTTATCTGTCCCCTTGGCTAAACGATAGTCTTCAATTGTTCATCAGTCAAGCAATAACCCAGGTGTAGCT
This sequence comes from Lyroderma lyra, assembly GCA_004026885.1. NCBI lineage: Eukaryota > Metazoa > Chordata > Mammalia > Chiroptera > Megadermatidae > Lyroderma > Lyroderma lyra. The sequence goes on along the minus strand of PVJL010000001.1, from coordinate 160,134 downwards.
GTGAAAGTACTTCATAGATGTGATTCATGCCCATGATCAGATGAGGGAAATTTCAGTAAGGGAGCTAATCCTAGGTAGTCTGGAGGGCCTCACTCAATTAGTTGAGAAGCCTTCAAAGCATGCCTGAGGCTTTCCTGAAGAAGAAAGTCAGCCTGTGCATAGCAGCTCCACCGCATATCCAAGAATCCTGGCTTGCCCATTCTCATGGACAGCCATATGAATTTCAGACATCCAGCCCTCACAATAATATAAGCCAGTTCCTTGCAATAAATCTCTTAATATATACCTCCCATTGGTCTGTTTCTTTGGGTAAACACTGACAAAACTAGAAACACACCTTACCCCACAGTGGGAACACACCCTCTCCCCACAGTGGGAATAGAAGGCTGTTGCTTTTCTTATGTTATAGAATTATACAAAAGAGAATGATAAAGCTTTCCAATTGACACATATTTCAGGCCTAGGCAGGTCCTGGTCTTCCAGGTGGTGAGACCCCAGTAGAAATGGGCCCCTCAGTGGGATTTAGTCCCCTCCCTCTTTTCTTCCCCAACTCCCAATCTTTGACATTTGCCCATCACAGCTATATACATATAAGACCTCACAAAGGATAGGCTTTCTCCCGACCAATAACTCACAATACTGGTTTTGCTTTAGAATCCCCTGGTATGCTTTAACAATACTGAGACCTGGCCCCTTACCAAACCACGTGGACCTGAATCCTAGCATTGGGGCCTAGGCATGAATTGTTATGAACTTGCAGGTGACTCCATTGTGAGCCAAAATTGACAGGCATTATAGTTGACTGGCCAGTTATAATTGTAACTCCCATGTTCGCTGAAATCAGTCTGCCCTAGATAATCTAGATAAGACTGTCTGAAACCCATTTACCACTTGAGGAAAGTTTAATGTCATTGCCAAGATCTCTGCTCATTTATTAGGGTGCTATGGTCCTATGGTAGGGTTGTCAGATTTAGCAAATAAAAACACAGAATACCCAGCTTAGCAGTGGGATTTTGCAATGGGACATTCAGGTCATCCTGACAAAGTCAATACATGCTTCAGGACAAAATCATGAACTATAAGGGCATGTTCTATATACACAGGATGCTTGGCAACCCTATGACCCAAAGACATTCCTCAATCCAAGCTCCTTCTCTTGCTGAATTGGTTTGATTTATTAAATCTATTTGTAATCCTGTAGGTTCTGTCAGAGTTCCATACACACGAATTCAGGTGTACGTCTCACCTCCTGCCCTTACATTCACCCTGGTAGATGAAGTAACTTTGCTGGAGTCCTGAGGAGAAAGGGGGCATTATTGCAGCAATGCAAAGAACTTAAGAGTAAGAAGGTACCTTGTTCTATATGGCTATTGTCACTTTACTGTATTGATTAGTCTCTTCCTCTTCTATTCTCTCCTCTCTGCTTTCCCTCAAATCCAAATTCCCATTATTTTCTAATGCAGAGTGGCTTAGCAACCTCTATAGTTTCCTTCTCACTTTCTACCTGAAATACCAAATACATTCCTCAACAAAGACAGGCCTTCTTTTTAAGGGATTCTAGTGCTGCCTTTATTTTTCAATCAGTTCCATGATTATGCTAATATTTTTTATATCAAAAACACTAATTGGGGATCCTTTTAGTTTGAGTAACTGTTTTCTTCACCTCCAGTTTTCAGTCAGAGACAGTCACTTCTGTTTTCTAATCAACATTGGCCTTGAGTGGACTGGCGTAAGCCACAGAGGCTGGGCTGTCTAAAACTGCACAGTCCTTTAGCCCGAATGGTTAGTTGAAATGTAGAGTGTTACTGAGTCAAACTTTTTGTTTAGTGTGGTTTTCCAACATATGCTAATCATCACCATTACCTGGGCCTATTAACAGTACAGTTTCTGACTCCCCACCCAGACTTAGAGAAACAGAACCATGATGGGATGACTTGAATGATTAGCCAAATTTAGGAAACACTGGTCTAAGCACTTAAAGCCCCTGTTAAAATACAAATAAAGGCACTTTCAATATGGAAAGATTAACATAAACTGGCTCAGCTGAGGGGTCCAGTGTGTCAGTTTTTAAATCTCTGGGTCTAATTCTCATCTGCTCAGTGGCTGGGCTAGAATGGTCTGTAAACGTTCTCTCAACTCTTAGCATTCTGAACCACCAGATCCTATAATGAGGCTTCCAGGCCTTAATCCAGGGGACTGACACATGGTGGGGAATAAAGCCAGAAAGAGATCAAATTTAAGAGGCCACAAAGTGAGAAGGAAAGCAAAGCCTGTTGGAAAGGATGCTTTAAACTTTAAGATCCTGAGTCCAGTGGGAGCACAACCAACACTTGGGGGCTGAAGGGAACAGCAACTAAGACGACAGATGGGGATCTCGGCGACACGAGACCACTGTGCCTCAGGACAATCTCGCCCAGGACCAACCCCTTAATCTCTTCGTATAAAAATTAATAGACAGCTGTTCCCAATATTCCCAAGGGATAGGCCAGCCTACTTCCACTTCCTCTAATATTTGTACCATAAGTGTTAAAAAAGAAAGGATGTGACCACTGATGTACTAATGGAACAAGCTGTTGCATTACCCAAAATACCCCAACTTTCTGCTCAGCATACATTTAACACGTACAAACAGTTGACTCAACTCAGAGGTGCAACATTTAGAAAATGATCTGCAGGCACTTTTTTAGATGTGCTATGAAGAATATGTCAGATTCAGGATTAGGCACTCATAAAGGGAGCAGAGAGGGGAAGGAACCTTTTAGATGACATTACTCATCCCTTTAAAAAAAAAAATGGTTGCTTATCATCACAGTGCAGGTTTCCCCCTAGTTACTCCATTACCTAGAAATGATTTGACAACAGAACTAATTTTGAATTCAGATATGAAAGCTTCATATCATTCACACAAAATCAAAAGATAAGTGGCAAAATGCCATTTATAACCATTGTTCAAATACAACTAAGATTTTCAAGAAGAAAATCTGAAATACTGATAGCAAGTTACAAAGCAATAATGCCAACTTGTCCAAAGAACTACAACCAAAGGATTAAAACACTGGTGAGTAAGGCAACATTTCTGGAACATTAATTCCATATACAATGAACATTTTTTTTATAAAAGAGGATGTGAGTACTCTGTGTTAAGAAGAAATGACATACTGAGAGCCTTTTTCATAAAGCATTTCCTGAAGGAAAAGGAATGAATAAATGGGAAGGGAGAAAAGGAGGCAAGCTGTACTCTTTTGTGGGGTTACTGGCCACTTCCGATGGAGTCCCAGGCCTGGAACATTCAGATCTATGTCTCAGGAGCCCAGTGGAAGCAACCAGAACCCAGTCAGAGTGAAACAGGGAAAGAGCCGAGAGTGCAAAAGCCCAAGCTGCACCTCTGTGACCAAAAGCAAGGAACTTACTAGCTGCATTAGTTCCCTATTTATATAGTGAATGTACAGCACAGAGCTCATTGTGTGTTTGAAGGATTAGAGATCATGCAGAAGTCCATGACACCTAATAAGTGCCTAATAGGTAGTAGCTACTAACATGACCTGAAATCCTCATCATGTTTTATTATTCCTAGTTACTAGAAGCCTTCTGAATGCATGCACATTATAAATTGTCAGATGTTCCCTACCCAGGAACAATTACACATCTCTAGTAATATGTTATCAGGATGGTTTTGCTAGTCAAATCCAGCATGGAAACATCAGAATTCTGAAGACGGAGAAACAAGACTGATGAATTTTGAGGACCGGAAAGTAAGATATACGCAACATAGGCCCGGTCGAGTTGCCCAGGCAATAGGAAGTCAAAATGAGGGCCCTGCATATTCCACTGGAAGAACCCTCAAAAATGAGAAATGAGGCATTGAACATAAAATTTGACTCTCTCACAAGTGTGCCTTTGGAGATTGCTTGTTAGTTTGCTTTTCTAAGGGCACCAACTGAACCTTGGCCTCACTACTTCCTAGCTGTGTAACCCTGAGCAAGGCATTTCACTGCCATGTGCTTTGCCTCCTCGGGCATACAATGAGGAGAATGCTAGAATGTGTCTATGGGGTGATTGCGAGGGTTCCATGTGCCTAGCATGGTGGGAATACTGTACAAAGGACCAGTATCTCTGAGTAAACCTTTGAACTATTTATTTGCATTTGTTACTATTATTTTCATCTTGAGTTAATTTAATATCCTAATGAAATCTCTCAAAATCATAATAAGCCTCAACATTTTTTAGTGTAGAGGGCTCTTTTTTTCCAACCAGTTTAAGAATTCAAACATAATAAGTTAACTTTTAGTTACTATTGATTAAAAATACATTAATTAAATACATTTTCTTAAAGTAGAACTATTATTATTTTGTAATAGCAATACTTGCTAATTTTTTTAATTCAACCACGAAAAAGTATAAGAAAAAATATTCCAAAAGTCATTCCAAATCGAAGTACCTAAATAACAATCACCAACATCACAGTCCCATAAATCCAGTCATTCTCCAAGTAGGCAGAGGAACAGACGGATCAATAATTTTAGAAAAATTATTTACACTTGGGAGAGTATTGCAGGCAACTGAGTTGGAGAAGGAGAAGAGAAAAGGGGATAAGCAGAGACTCAGGCTACAGGAATTTAATGAAATCTCTTCCAGAACTCCCCCTCATCTTGTTTGTATGTTGTGGCAGCACAGAAGGAATCCTTTGGATAAAATGGAGACCCTGCCTGCAATCGTGTCCTGAAATTTAGACTTGGTCTAATGCAGAATGCTCTGCCATCCACATCTGCCACCAAGGCGATTTTGACCCTGACTTCAAAAGCAAAAGAACTGACTATAGCAGCAAAGGGAGCTGTCACCTCTGCAGTTACTGTCTTGCCAGTAAAGTTTAAATCTCTTGAAGTTCAGTTCAAAATAAATATGTTTCTAATCAAATTGTGTTTTCATAGATCTTCACTGATGCTGACATTCTTGGCTTGGGGAGCACTTGGAGTTTTATCTTTAAAGAAGGCAGCCCCATGAACGGAGTTGAAGAGGAGGGTAGCCATAGAATTATATGAGCCAAGCTGACACAGAGATTTAATTACTTTTGACATTCATATATAAAAGAGAAGAGAGAGAACAGGAGTCGGATGTTTACAATTATCTGTGTACAAATAGAAAGAACCTCTTCTACCATTTTTGGTCCAGAATAAACAAATCTTTTTATTTTTTTCTATTGCACTGTTGTATACTGTTCATTAAACCACAGTTAAAATGCATATAAATAATCCCACTTTAGACAACATGATGTACCAAGCATTTTGTAGAAAATTAGAGTCCCCTCAGAGCTATAGTCTCATGCATTTTTCTAAGTAATTTATATTTTATGAACTTACAATGAAGCTATAAAAACTTTTTTTATAAACACTGGCAAATATATTTGCCACAGGATAGTTTTAAGTATTTTAATGAACATATTAATAATTTACTCTTTTTAATTATGTAGTACGCTGTACTATCACTGATTTAAAGGATGTGATAGTTTCAGTACCAAGAGGATTATTTTAAACAATTCTCTCAAAAAGAGTTTAGGGATTTCTTTTAAATAAAAGATTTAAACCTACAAATGGTAAATTATTAGCTTACTATAATTCTCAAAATATAACTTAAAAATAGGGATACCTGACCATTGGTCAATTAATCATCTTTTTTTATGATCAGATTCAGTAAAGGTGACTGACCTTTGTTGTGAACTGCATTGTATCCTCCCAAATTCATATGTCAAAGCCCTAACCCCCAATATTACTATGTTTGGAGATAAAGACTTTAGGGAGATAATTAGGTTACATGAGGTCATAAGGGTGGGACTAATCCAAGGAAGAAATAGCAGAGCTAACTCCTCCCACTCCTGCCCCCTCTCCTTCCCTGCCCACACACAGAAGAAAGGCCTTGTGAGGACACAGCAAGAAGGCATCTCTCTAATACTAGCCAGGAAGAGAGACCTGACCAGGAACTGAATGTGACACCTTCACCTTAGATTTCTAGCCTCTGGAACTTTGAGAAAGTAAATGTCAGTTGTTTAAACGCTCAGTTTTTTCTAAAGGCAGCCTAAGCTAACTAATATACCCATTCACAAGAAATTATTAAGAATTACGATAAATGCTATGAAAAGAGGGGAAGCCCCACTGCTGCAGAGTACACAGGAGAAGCATCTCACACGGGCTTGGGTCGAGAAGGGCTTTGCTAAATAGCAACTTCTAAGCTGAAACACCAAGAATGGGTTCAAACAGTATTCTGGCAGTGTGGCCTGAGGACATCTGGGAGACTCTGAGACTCTCTCAGAGGAGTCCTGTGAAGTCCTACCTCTTCCAATGGTTACGAACACCGAATTACGTCCCCAAAAGAAATGTTGGATCCCTAACCCCAGCTACCTCAGAATGTGACTTTATTTGCAAATAGGGTATTTACAAAGATAAATAAGTTTAAAAGAGGTCATCAGAGTGGGCCCTAATCCAATACAACTGGTATACTTATAAAAAGAGAAAAATTTCCACACACACACACACAGAGAAAAATTACCATGTAAAAATTGAGGTTATACTACCACAAACCGAGGAACTACCTGAAGCTGAGAGAGAACTGACCGTCCTCAACACGGGTAGAGGGAGCATGGCCCTGCTGACGCCCTGTTCTCAGACTCCCAGCCTCCAGAGCTGTGAGAAATAAATTTCCATAGTTTAAGCCACTGAGACTGTAGTATTTTGTTATGGCAGCCCTAGCAAGCCAGCACACAACTACATTATCTTTTTGAGACCACATTTTTCTCATGTGCTTCAACCAAAACAATGTAAAGGGGTGGGCAACATGGGCAATTATGGTTAAAAAGTACAAATTTCCAATTATAAGGTAAATAAGTCCTGAGGTGTAATGTACACCATGGCGACTATAGTCAATATTACTGTATTGTATATTTGAACTCTGCTAACAGAATAGATCTTAAAGATTCTCACTGCAAGAAAAAAATTTGTAACTACGAATGGTGATGGATGCTAACTTACTACAGTCATCGATATACACATATATCAAATCACTATGTTGTATACCTAAAACTAATACAATGTTATATGTCAACTATATCTTAATTTTAAAAAATTAAAAGGAGGAGGAGGAGCCAGTAAGGGAAAGCTTAAAAACACAAAATGGGGAATAATACTTCCAGCCAATTATTCATTCCTGAGCCAACTTCCCTCAGCCTCACATCAGCCCCACCACTGGTTTGGCTCAGAAAAAACAACAAAAAAAAAAATCCAATTTTAAGTGGCCAAAGCAAGAGGTCACTGTGAAAATAAAAGCATTATAAAAACAAAGATTCTATTTCAAAGTTGAATGTCAATGATTTCCAAAATATCTGTTGTTTGGTATTATCTGGACCTCTGCTGCCTGTGCTTATTTGCGTGAATGGTGAAAAATCAAATACTCCTTACTCAGCTGCTTTTGCTCTCTGTCCAGCAGACGTATTAGCCCATCTGTACGTTTCATCTCTCTGCCTTCCCACAGTCCCCATGCTTTTCAAGCCACAGCAATGAGAGTGTGTTCTTTTGTGACTGCATTTTAAGTCTCATTTGATGCAGATAGACCATGATCTAAAAGGGAAAGAGGAAGCTTTTAGGATCAGGGTTTGCTTTGTAACTAAGCAGGGGACAAAAGATGTCCTTTAGTTACTGTTGTGTTTATCACAAAAAAACAGCTTAGGTTTTAAAACCCTCAGCATTAAATATTCTAATTCCCCCACATGACTCCTTCTGTAGCAGCCCCAAAGGTCAAGATATACAGCAGAAATTGGAACTCCACAAAGTTGTCTCTTCACTGAGTACAATGAAACCCAGTGAGAGTACACAGTCAGGGCGAGTAATTAAATGAAACAAGTCATGCTGACACAGCTCCAATCGACCCGTGGAATTTTGGAGTTAGAAGAGACCTTCGAGACAATCTAGGCCTCTGTGGTAGGCAAAGTAATGCCTCCACCCAATAAGTCTGTGTCCTAATCCTCAGAACCTGTGAATGTCACCTTACATGACAAAGAGAACTGACAGATGTTATTAAAAAATTTGAGATGAAGATTATCTGGGTGGGTTCAGTGGAAACACGAGGGTCCTCACAAAGTGAAAGAGGCAGGAGAGTCAGGCAGGGGATGTGCTGGTGGAAGCAGAGGTCAAAGGCATGCACTGGGTGGCTGCACGGGGTCCTCGAGCCAAGGAAGGCAAGCCACCTGCAGAAGCTGGAAAGGAGGAAGTGACTGGTTCTCCCTTGAAGGTGCCTGAAGAAATGCCAACACCTGGATTTTAGACCTTTGCACTCCAGAAGAGCAAAAACGTGTGTTGTTTCAAGCCACTTAATTTGCGATAGTTGCTTACTGCAGCAGTAGGGCACTAAGGTACCCTGTTACCTCATTTTATAAATGGCTCTTCCTCCCCAACACCTGCCACACACTGAGGTCCTTGCACTTCCTTCCTGCATTTCCTTCTGTTATCACACTAACAGTAATAATATTCTTGTTTTCTTTCTAACTAGGCTCTGATCATCTCCTTTTCTCATCTCTGGTAATACCTAACACAGACTTCTGACCCACAGAAATCATTTAAGAAATATCTGTTAGCCAGAGTGAATCAGGAAATAAAAAAGACATAAAATTGGGGGCCCATCTAAAAATCCCCTAGATAGAGCCTAAATCACACAAAACTAATGACAACATCTCCCAACTTAATCGTCAAGTGTTACCCTCATGCCAGAACATTTTTTAAAAATCAACAGCAAGATCTCCTAGTAAAGGTACAGAATGTGAGTGCAGAAATACAGCCTTGGCCTTTGAACTTCAGGATGGTGTGTGTCCATACACCCGAGCAGGGACTGTAGGTAACACCCTGTATGGTCTTAATAGAGAGTATCCTGGGGAAACAACGTGAGTCTCCCTGGCCCTCACTCTCCTGGCACTACAGTGTCAGTGTGGTGTCCCTCAGGCCAGAGCTGAGCCTAAAGGCTGCAGCCCAAAAGCACCAGAAGGGTTCCCACATCAGGCCCTAAAGATGCTGAGAGCCACAGCCTCAGAAGAAGCCACATGGTGTTGCTGAATCCAAAAGTCCAGTTCCAGAGTGAGAATTCTGAAGAAAAGTCAAATGGGTGAGAAGGCAGGAAGCCCTGGAATGGAGAGGGATTAAAGACCAGAAAGGAGGAAGAAGGCCCAAGACATTTCCCAGGAGGGGGCTATGGAGGCCAAGGCTTGTTTAGATTGGACCTTTTCTGGGGGAATGGTGGGTGGTTCCTTTTAAATGCAATAACCTATGAGGGCTCATCACAGGTTATTACAATTGAAAAACACTTGTTTTCTAAATTCAAAATGCATACTTTTTGTCTTTTAATTTACTTCATGCAAAGGAAACAAATAAAGGATATAAAAGTCAATACAGCTTAAAAGTCAATATTCTTCCTTTCAGTGGAAAATAGTGATTGAAACTTCACAATATTGAAGGATGAAGGGTCAGCACCTCAAGCAGATAACACGCTAGAAAAGACTGGAATAGAAGAAGAGGAGGGTAGGTGGCACCATGACAATTAGAAGTCATTTGCAACTGCGCCTTTGACAGTTGTAGGTTCAGACAGACTTTGAAGTGGTGATTTGCTCTGTGAAGGCTAAGAGAGATTTAAAAAAAAAAAAAAAAAAAAAAGGCAGGTCCTGCTGATTGCAACACAGAAGTCTCCAGCCTTTCTTCTGCCTGCTTGAACATGGATTTAAATTGCACCAGGGCCACTATGCAAGAAAATGGCCAAGCCCACCAAAGATGTCTTCAGCCTTCCCTTTTATACTCTTTGCAACCTCAGTGGCTTACTTTCCCCTTCAGTGGCCCGGAACATTTCTGCTTCTAAAACTTCTCTTTCCTAGCAAAATAAAAAGGGGTCATCATGTCATCGTGATACCTTCTATCACCCTCTCATCTGAATTTCCATCTTCAAGTCTTTTATCTCTATTTTAGAATAAGAATATTTGGCCTCTGCAAAAGGGGTTTAAGAAGCTGTGTTAGTTTTCTTATTGCTTTTTTTTTTTTTGTAACAGGTTACTATAAACTTTGTGGCTTAAAACAAACTACATTTATTATTTTCCAGTTCTATAGATTAGAAGTTTAGTATAGGTAATTTTTAAAAATATATTTCTTCTGGAGGTTCCAGGGGAAAATCCATTTCTTGCCTTTCCAGCTTCTAAAGACTGCCCACATGCATTGACTCATGACCGCATTAACCTGACCTCTGCTTCCCTCTTCACAGCTGCTTCTTAGACTCTAGCCCTCATGTCTCCCTTTTGTAAGGATCCCTGTGCTTTCATTGGACCCACCAGGATAATCCAGGATAATCACCCAAGATCCTTATCATGTCTACAAATACATGGCCACGGACAGTAACATCTTCACAGGTCTCAGGGATTAGGGCATGGACACCTTTGGGGCAGGGGGAGAGATGATGGGGTAGGACATTTGCATTATTCCACTTACCACAGAAGCTGGTCCCTGCTCAACAGAATATGTCTCAGCCTTTTTGGCTGCATATAGCCTGAGACCTAGAGCCCTTCTTGCCTGGGCTCTAACCTGTCAGTTCCCATATTCTCTCTCTCTCTCTTTTTTTTTTTTCTAATTTTTTACAATTCCTTTGTCCCCAAATCACTAAATACCTATTCTCCAAAATTCTTCAGTCTCACTATAACACCTTCTTTCTCCTATAGGTTTATCTGTGACCTAGGTCTACCCCCTCTGTCCCTGCCCCATCCCATCCAACACATTCATAGTATCTGCCCCCAGCTTCTATCCTGGGAATGCAGTACCTACCATATTGCTATGATTCTGCTATCCTTATCTTGGCCCAAGAACTGAGCCTACCCAGGTCTAGGGTATACTATCTGAGTATATCCTAGACTTTGATTGGAAAGGAGAAAGGAAAGAAGGTTCATGAAAGAGAATTACAGATAGAATTAGACTAAGTGGGAAGACCTTAAGGAAACCAATCCTGTGGCCTTTACCTTTGGAATCTGTGCCTTAATGAAAGGAAAAGGTCACCATCAACTGCTATATAGAAAATTAACAACATTATAAGAAAATAAAATTTAACATGAAAGTTGGTTTTAACTATGGAAACAGGAGTTCCCTAGTGATGTAGTGGCTTAAGGCTTCAACACTGTCAATGCTGCGGCCTGGGTTCGATTCCCAGCCAGGGAGCTACCCACAACCAAATAAATAAATAAATAAATAAATAAATAAATAAATAAATATAAAGCAAAAAACAAAAACAAAAACAAAACTATGGAAACATACTTTAAATATATTATATCTTCAAAAGAAAAGCTGATCTTCCATGAATGTTGCCAGATAAACTTGGTCGTAAGTTTTAATTGGATTGCAACACTAATGACTATATGACTCCAGAAGAATGAGAACGTTTTCATAGCCATAAAAAGATAGACTTTCATACTTTACTCCACTGCCCCCACTCTCTCTGCCCAGGGTTCATTGAACCATACCTCTATGAAATGACAAATAAAATTGCCAACTAGCATCACAAAGTGCACAAAACATCAGGGGCCCATGGAAGCATCGTAGGCTGTCGTGGCCTCCTCTGGATGGTCCTGCTCTCTATCTCACACATGTGCATGGAGGGTAATCAATACAGACATCCATCCATGTTCTGTTCTTAGTGCTGTGGTTCAGACTTATATATCATGAGAGGAAAACCACCCCCTAAAAAAAATTACACACACACACACACACACACACACACACACACACAGAAAGAGAGAGAGAGAGAGATTTTTAAAACATAGATATCTCATTAGGAAAAGAGTCCACCTTTAAAATCAAGTTTAATTTTTTTTAATTAGCTCAAAGTCCACAGCTCATCAAATTCTATATATTAAATCAGCCCACAAAGAACTCCAAACAAGTTTTATCCCATGCATCAAAGAGGAGGTTTGATTGGTTCATTCTGTTGTTTCTTTCCAGTTTTTAGATTTCATACATCTTTTTACCATATAGTTATAAACCTTTAAAGCCCTTTCCAGTGATTTATCTTTATCTTTCATAGATGACAGCTCCATTCTGCTTTCATATTTTTAAAAGAAGAAACTCAAGACATCTCAGATGTTTCTCTTTAATGTATCAAGAATTTCTGGGTCTTGTTTCAGCCTCCAATTTTATTTTGCTTAAAAAAAAAAAGGTTTTAAAACACTAACAGATCGTACACAGTTACTCAAAATAATTTACCATAATATTCTATGAACTTAAATTGATCTTAGGTTTATCAAGATTGAGTAATTAGATCACAGATGAGAGGAGTCTTATAATAAATAGTATAAATATGGTACTATTTTTAAGGGAATATTCCCAGAAAATGCAGAGCACTGTTTAAATCCAATGTCTCCATAGCTTGAAAGATGAGGCATTTCCCAAAACCTTGGCAAGCCAGCTACTTACACCCTCATCCACAGAGAGAGCGGTGGCTATGGGTGGGAGAGGAACAAGGGTGTACAGGGTGAGCAAGAGGTGAACGAGGTCTGACAATTAAGTTCACAAATTCATCCTACAAAAAGTGCTAAATACCTCATTGCTGAATATCACTACGGTCACCTTTGAAGTACTCCCCTTGGGAAGCTGTGCACTGATGCCAGCACCTAGTCCACCCTTCAAAGCAATTTTGGAACTCTTTTTCTGGCGTGGCCATCAGAGCTGTCGTATAACCCTGATGTCCTGAATGTCATTAAAATATCTTCCTTTCAATATTTCCTTTATCTTTGGGTAAAGAAAAAAAAGTCATTGGGGGCTATATCAGGTGATTGGGAGGATGTTCCAATACAGTTATCTGTGTACTGATTAAAAACTCCCTCACAGATAGTGCTGTGTGAGCTGGTGCATTGTCGTGATGGAAGAGCCATGAATTGTTGGTGAAAAGTTTAGGTCATTTATGGAAGTTCCCTGGTGGTGTAGTGGCTAGGCTTTGGTGTTATTAACGCTGTGGCCTGGGTTCGACTCCCAGCCAGGGAACTACCCACATTAAAAAAAATAATAAAAAAAAGTTTAGGTCATTTTTGTCTAATTTTTTCATACAGCCTTTTCAGCTCTTCTAAGTAGTAAACTTGGTTGGCTGTTTGTGGAATTTGTACAAATTCATAAGGAACAATTCCTCTAATATCAAAAAAGGTTAGCAACATTGTTTTGACTCTTGATATTTGGATTGACAGAACTTTTTTGGTTGTGGAGAATTGGCTGACTTTCATTGTGTATTTTGTCGCTTTATTTCAGGATTGTATTGGTATACCCATGTTTCATCACCGTGATAACACAGCCCAAAACATCACCTTGCCTTTCCAAAAGTTCTTGGCAAACTTCAACTCTCCTTTGCTTTTGTTCATCAGTGAGCTCCTTTGGGACCATTTTTACACACCTTTCTCATGCCAAGATTTTCAGTGAAGATTTTCCTAACTGTTTCTCTATCAATGTTGACTTGGTCTGCTATGCTTCTCACAGTCAGATGACAATTTTGACACACAATTCAATGAATTTTAGCAATGTTTTTGTCCGTTCTGCTCATTACTGACCACTGTGACCTCTCTTCATCAGTGACCCTTTCCCCACAGAAAAATGTTTAATCCATTTGTACACTGCCATTTTCTTCATGGCAATAACCACATAAACTTGGACTAACATGTCTCTGATTTTACTTCCACTCTTGCCAAGTTTAACAAGAAATTTAACGTTTATTTGTTGCTCTAATTCAAGCTCTGACATTCTCACAATGGTACACAAAAACATGCAACAGCAATAATGACTGCCACTCAGCTCAACACTGCCACATGTTGACATGAACACAGCTGTGAGACACAGATATACCAAGGTTATGAAATGTTACCGAGTTGATTATACAGTGCTGCCAATGTAAGTGCATGGTGGCAAGTTCGTGAACTTAATTGTCAGACCTTGTATAAATGCAGCATGGCACTATATGCCAATATCTTACATCAAGCAGACTACATGTAAAAATAAGCTACACTTTAAAAATTGCTAATGAAGGGTTCCCTGGTGGTGCAGTGGCTAGGAATTAGCACTCTCAATGCCGCACCCTGAGTTCAATTCCCAGCCACAGAACCACAAAAAATAAAAATAAAAAATAAAATAAATTGCTAATGAGGCACTAAGTTCCCTTATAAAATGATTCTTTTCCATAAGATTTATTTAACAAGCAGGACACTGTGTTCCACACCTAATTATAGAAAAAAGCACTGTATTAGGACAAAGGAGTGAGTGGTTATTGAAATTATTACATCATAGTCTTTTTTCGTCAAGGGTCTGGTATTGATGAGGAAAAAATGCCCATGCATGTCAGTCCTGCGTTGTACACAAACCACAAAATGTAGCTATCGATGCCGAAATAACTGACATTGGTAAAAGTATACTTCTATTTACAAAGTATTTTTACACTCACAGTTTTTATCCTTACAACAAACTCAGGAAATAGAATTTATTATTAAAATCCCCATTTTACAGAAGGTTAGAGAATCAAAAGCAGAGAGCCCACATTCTGCCTGCCTTCAAAATCCATGCTGTCCCCAGTGTCAGCACTGGTGAGAGACGGGTTCTTCGGAGGCGCCCTCTGGTCCCAATCAGAGGGACGTCAGCATCTGTCCACCGCCTGCCGGGGTCGGCCAGCAGCTCGGGGACCACCACTGCTGGGTGCTGCCCTCAGCCCAGGCCTGGAAACCAGGCTTGTGTACAGCCCTTCAAGGCCTTGACTTTTGAATCTGTCTCTCTTTGTGTCTTTATCATTTTTGCTTTGACCACACTACCTCAAAAAAGCATGACCCACCTCTGCCCACATCAGTTCACTGTGTAACAGCTCACTGTACACCTCACCTCCTTTCTTCTCTGTCTCCTGATCAAACATGGAACGCTGAAATCCAGGGACCTTTGGTGACACCCTCACAGCTGACAAGGCCATGAACAAAATCCTGGTAAGAGTGTACAGACCAGGGGTTCTCTGGCATTTTCAACTCTCAAGCTTTCTAGTTCCATTCAATCGCCGCCACCACCATACCCCACCACCACCATAGCCACCTCTCCCTCTCGCCCTCTCCCTCTTTCTCTCGCTCCCTCTCAGACACACACACACTCATTTTGCCTCAGAGAGACGGTAATGTAGCATTCATCTATTTGTTCTGAGTAGGCAATTTATAAACCTGAAGCTCGTAAGAATTGCTTCTTTAAACAATTAGCAAACACTTACACAGCACCTATTACATACAGGATGCTGCCCAAAGCACTTCACAATAATACCTCATTGAATCCTCTTAAAAATCAACACCTCCATTCACAGGTAGGAAAGCTGATACAGGGAGGTACCTTGCCCAAGCTCACTCTCTGGGAAGTGGGGAGCCAAGTTTCTCTACCTCTCAATCGCTACACTCTACAACCTTCTACTCAGAACACGAAGGAGGTGACTTCAAGATAGGATGGATGAAACATGAACACTGGTGTAGAATAAGCTGAGGAGCACGGGCCATCGGGTTGAGGAGCTGAGACAGTGGTTTCAAAAGATTGATAAGGTAGCAGTGCAGATTCTCTGCTCACAGATCAAATGTTACTTGGGCATTTCAGGTTCCCCCATTTTCCCAACACCCTCTCCCCCTACCACCCCTCAATACACCAAAAACGACCAGCTTGGAAATATTTCACCAGTCAGTCTCCTTCCAGTTCATGGTCAGGAAGGGCTTACTTATAGTACTTCTGCCTCCCAAATGTCAAGATGTAGAAATTACATGGACCTATAAACAGAGGCAATGCTTTTATAATTTACAAATCATTGTTTTACAAGCAGCAGCACACAGACATTTCCCTTGAGCTCGCAAAAAGGAAAAGAAAAAAACTCAATAGTTTTACATCTCAAATACTTATTGTTTAGGTGGGGGATTTGGGGGTGTTTTGTTTTATTTTAGTGGTTGGTTTCTTTTTTTCTTTTGCTTAATGTGGTATTCAAATCACATGGTTGTGCATTGAAAATTATTTTGATCCACACTGGTCTGTAGGCCTATTGTGCAGCAGCATTACACACATCACACTATTTTCCTTAGATTCTGATTTATGATGACTTTGGGAAAGTGGTAATGTTATATAACTGAGGAATTTATGCTATAATATTGGTCCCTCTCTGGTCTGAAAAGGATTAATTGTTCTGCATTCTGTGCTCCCTCCTTCCCCGAGTTATTACTGACCCGTATGTAACAATCTGGGTGGGCTTCTGGTAATAATTAAGCTGTCACCCCCATTAGATCCCAGAGAGAGCAAACAGTGAGGGCAGCAGCGACTGTAGTGTCATTTTGCCATCAGAAAGAGGATGGCTTGAAGGGCACTAGTGTGTTCTTTCTGTTCTTCCGGCCATAAAATTATAAACATCTGATGAAAAAGCATCCTTAAAAATTCTGAATTTATTGAACTCTTGCTTACAGCAGAGTTCTATTGTTTCCTGACACTCTGTTTCTACAATTAGATGGTGGCTTTGAAAACACATTAGAGACTCCCTCAAATAACACTTGAATCCAAATCCTAATAAGGACCAGATTTTGAATAATTAACCTTGAATCTCATCATTTGGGGAAAAAAGAAGAAGAAGAAGAACAGAAGAGAGAGGGAGGGTAAGAGAAAGAAAGAATATTATGGAGGTCGCATGCCACTGGCAAAAAAGAAAAGCCTGGAATCCAGAAATGATTATTAATTCCACCACTCCAAGTACTTCACTGGGATTCAAGAAAAATGAAACATCCTTAGGCTCTCGTCTCCTATATCCAAAACTCAGAGGTTGGGTGGATCAGTTAAAATTAGGATGGTCTGCATTATAAAAATAGGTCACAATAGGGGTGTAATAGAAGCCTAAGGCAGGCCGGGGCCCGGGCTTCCTCTCTGTGGTCCTTCTCCGGCCTTCTCGTCGTAGCTTGCCAACTCACGGTATGTTGAACACATACAAATAGCTCTGTGCCCCTTGAGCTCCAGCCACTGTATCCACATTCCAACCAACTGGGAAAAGAAAGGAATAAAGAAGAAATATGCTCCCTCCCTTAAAAAACATTTTGGAAGTCACCACAAACTTCTATTATCTATCACATTTCATTGCCCAAACTTCATCACGTGGCCACCGCGGAGTCACAGGAAGCGAGAGAAGATACACTTTTACCAAGTAGCAAAGTGCCTAGTGTTAAAACAAAACAGGCCCAAAATGGAGTTGCTTATGCTGAGCTCCACATCACCAAACCGAGACTTCACTGCATTACAGGCTTGACTCTCCAAAAAGGGAATCTCACTCCAGTCAGTCGGGAATCGCCTAATCCGCACTAGTTAGGAATCTGCCTGATCGGCCCCTGCCACTCCCTAAATAACCAACCTGCTTTCTGGCTAGTGTAACTTCCTTCTTCCCACGTCCTTCCATCTATAAAAGTTTTTCATTTTGTACAACTCTCCAAAACTCCTTTCTATCTCTTAGAATGGATGCTGCCCAATTCAAATCCATTTTTGTTCAAATGAACTTTCAAAATTTTTAATATGCCTCAGTGTGTCTTTTAACAGGAGCTGTACAGGAAGCAGAGAATGGATTTGGGGAGACCACTGGCAATCTCTGACCCACAGAAATGCAAGCTTCCTCTCTAGGATATTGAAATGCATCAATGAAATACTCATTTTTTTTCTCAAAACATAGGGTTTAGACAACAGTTCAGGGTGATAAACTGTTTTTTTCTTCTCCACCTAGTCCTCCCTGACATACACCACATGGCCCACCAGCACCACCCCCGAATCTGACGTCTTTCAGATTGGCAGCTAGGGTATCTACGTTGCCTACACTGTTTAGAGCTGTGAAATTAGAAGATTGTTCCTGAGGAAAAAACTATCAAAACATCAAAATATAACAAGAAATACTAGAAGTAACTGGTACTATAAACTAATGAGAGACAGAATACACTTCTGAAACTGAGAGTGACGTTCAGGAAGGGAAAGGAGAGCTGTAATCATGCTAAGACAGAGAAATGAGGATGAAAAAGCTGAAGCTTATAGATCATATGATACATACCATACGTACCAGCAGCACCAACCCTTGCATAGATTGTCTCACTTAATTATCTCAGAACCCTGTGAGACAGGTAACCTTTTTATTTTTACTATTTTACAAATAAGGAAATTGAGGTTCAGAAAGGTTTAGACACTCATTTGAGGTCACGTATATGGCAGAAATAAAATGAAAAGAGACTTAGGATTATAAAAATGACCCAGAAGAGACAGCTCTTGCACAAAGACAGGCTATGCTGTGGGACGCAAGGACCTTTGCTAGAGGGACACAGCCAGCCTGAGGCAGCCTAGCAGCAAGAAAGCAAGGAATCATACCTTGAACTCCCCCTCAGTCCTTTGGCCCATCTCCTGCAGGTGCCCCTATTGGCTGAACCCAACCAGAAGTCCAAGAGCAAGGGAGAGGTTCTTGAGATATCCACACAGTCAGACTACCAGAGCAGAAAGAAGGGTTGAAAGGGGAGGGCTGAATCTGAAGTGGTAAACAAGGTCCCAGCACAGAAAATAGGCCATCGCTGTCCTCTCCTCATTGCTTTCAAGGACCATAAAGGGCAAGTGATATAACTCTGCCCATTTTAACATCAACACTTCCCTTCCCATCCCACCACCCACACCTACACTAGGGAGTCAGGACGCAGTGTATATGAGTCACTGCTTACTTACTGCCAGCAGGTAAGAAGTTAGTACTTGGGCCCACTGTATGTAATGGATAGAAACTACGTAAGAAAGAGGCAATCGACTATTACGCTGGGCAGGGGCTAGAAATGACAGAACTCCTACACGTAATTTCTTCCATGGTTCAAAGAGACAATTAAGAACTTTCTCCTATATGAATAATCTAGTCACCAAAGTGTTTTCTGCTTAGATCTCTTGATTAAGGGGAAAATAATAGTGAGGCAGCAATACTGAAGTGGCTAGTTTCTGACTTTGCAGACGTCTCCACCGATCTTTCACCTTGGATGAGTAGGTCTCTGTTTTATCCTCTTCAAGTATGATCTGTTCCCCCTTTTTCTACTCTTCTGCACACTATCTTTGTCCCCATGAGATGCCTGCTTTTCAGCTCAACACTTACTTCCCACCTACTCACTCCTTCAAGAAAGCCTGTTTAGACTAACTCATTCCCCAAAGGAGTGTGGTTTACTTTAAATTTCCATAGCAACTAAGCTCATCAGCAAAGCACTGGATCCTCAGTATCTATGAATATGGCCTGAATTTTCCTTAAACTGTCCTGGTAAAGAGGTTTGGTGTACAGAGATCAGCCTCATTCTTTGCCATAAGAATGTACTCTTTCATTGTACGAACTTATGATTGTTTTTAACCGATCCCCTATTGGTGGTCACTTAAATTAATTCCTTTATTGTTTCACCATTATGACCAATGCTATATTGAACACATAAAAATAGTTGTGTGCCCCTCTGGGAGTATATATTCTGTAGGACAAATACTGAGGAGTGAATTTGACTGGCCAGAGGACTTACAGATTTGGTATTTTAATAGATACTACCATTTTTTAAAAAGTGGTAGCTATTTGCATTCTTTCCCATTATGTGAGTGTTTTCATGTCCACCCCCCACTCACCTTGTAATATGGATACTACCCATCATTAAAATGTTTCCCCAGTCTGGTAGGCAAAGGGGGTGTCTGGATACATTAATTTGAATTTCTATGATTAACAGTAAGATTCAGCATGTTTTCACATGTTTCTAGAGCATTTGTATTTTTTTCCAACTTGCCACTCTTAGCATTTTTCCATTTTCTTATTGGAATATCTGTTTCTCATTGACTTGTAGTTAGTCTTTGTATAATATACTCATATATTAAGTCTTCAATTCTATCATATATTACAAATATTTTCTCCTAGTCTCATACTTGCCTTACATGGTAAAATATGTGAAACTTCCAAATTTTTATAACAAGAATATGAAAACTCACTAAAGCATAAAACTCTCTCCCTCTCCCTCTCCGTCTCTCTCCCACCCTGCATCCATCCCTCCCTCCCTCCCTTCTCCTCTCTGCTCTTCCTCTCTCTCAATTCTGCTTGCCTACATGGATGGCTCTTACATTTCTCATCTTTTGTGTTGAACACTTGATACACTCTTTCAATCTGGAAACAGTCCTTAAACTTTAGAAAGCTTCTTGGATTATTTTTAAAATGTCCTCCCCCTCTACTTTTCCCCCATTCTCACTTTCTGAACCCTCTGGAAATTCTCAAAGGATCCTTTAAATTTTCTTTCTCTTCTAATCTATATTTTGGTCTTTATACTATAAAGTTTCTGGGAGGTTTTCTCAATTTTACCTTTCAAATCTTCTACTAAGTTTTAAATGTGTTCTCATGTCATTAATTTCCAAACAATCTCATTTTTGTCCTTTAAATGTTTTATTTTTATAGCTTCCTGCTTTTTATATTATAAATGGAATACCTTATCTTTCCAAGGATATTAATGAAAATAAGTCTGTTCTTTTTGTTTATTTTTTTAAAGTTTCCATCTTCCTGCATAGTCTGTTTTTCCCCAAGCTGCTGTTTTGTTTTGTTTTGTTTTGTTTTTTTATCCTGGTGTCTGGCCTTCATGTCAGAGGCTTTCCTTAAATGTGATGCTTGCCATGCATTCACATTTAACAGTGAGGTGCTACAAAACTGAGTGTATGCTCTGTGCATGGGGCTTCATGTCAGGGAGGTCTGCCTGTGCCCCCATGATGAGGAAACCCCAACATCAGTACTTTAAAATCTTTTCTTGGAGTGGTTAGGAGCCACGCTAAGAGGGTATAATTCTAGGCAAACATTCCAACATGGGGGAAGATGTTTGGTGTGTTAACAGTCAGGAAGTAAGCTTTCACTTAAACCCTTATTTTCAATGTGGCACCCCATCCTCAACTGTGCCTAATCCAGACCTTCTGTTGATACACTTCAGACAATAAACTTTCAGCCTCTGCCAGGAGAGCACGGAGGCAGGCTACAAGTACATGGATTGGGTTAGGATCTAGGAGCCTACCACTAATACACAAGGTTTCAACCCACCATACTAGACTGAGTCCTGCCTTCACCTCCCCTTTGCAGGGGCACCTGGCACTGCCAATTTCTGAGACTAGAGGTTCCTTGCTGTGTATCAGGTTTCTTCTTCATTTTTCCTGCTGCCAAGTTAAAATTCAGGTTTCTCTGTTTTGCTGGATCACTGGATCAGCAACCCCTCCTCCTTCTGCTTTCCAGCTCCCAAAATGTTGTTGCTGTTGTCTTTTCTCCAGGTCTATTTTTCCTTGTGGGATTATGTCTTTAAAAATATTTTTCCTGTAATTATAATGGGTTTTCAAAAGGGAGTGGAGGCTACCGAATATGTTTGATTCACCAACTTTAACTAGAAGCTTCTTAGTACTAAATTTTAACAGACATATTTAAATATGTTTCCCTATCAATCTCCAGTGTTAATGAGAATTTACTTATATCTCATCCTCACACACATGCACAAACATACAAGTACAAAGAAGGCAATAAAGAAAAGAATCATATACACTTTTATATTTCTTCTACACTTTGTTTTGTGTCTATTGAATTAAAATCATTGAATCAAATTCTAGATTTATGATACATTAACTTTGCTTAACCAGCAGTATTAATGTTTCCTTTGCTCATATTGCCTCTTCCATCACTCAGAAAACATCTGAGTATTTCTTATATTTCCAGAATTGTTTTATGACCACATATTCTTACCTTAAGTAGCTTACATAAGAGTGGGAGAAATGGGCAATAAACAAGAAAGCATGTAACTAAACATCATCATTTTAGATGTTATATTTGCTCTATAAAATGAAGCAAAATAAGGAAACAGAAAAGAAGAGGAGTAATATTTTGGATAACATGGGCAGGCAAGGTCTTTCTGTATAGAGACCTACATCACATAACAGAGTGACCTGTGCATACTAGTGTTGTCTCCTGGTAATCAGCATTCTTTCCCACTCTCTTCTATGCTATATTACAGAGGCTGAAAGTCTACATTTCTTAGACTTCCTTGCCAACAGTTAGGTTCAGCCAATGTGATGAACTCATGTGAGAGTTGAAATATACAAGAGAGAAATGTTCTCTGGCCACCAGGACCCACTGGCCTTATTATGAAACATATTGCCCAGAAAAAGGAGTATTTTAGAATGATGAAATAGCCTATTGAAAACTCAGTTACAGAATTGCCTTTGAAACAGCATCTTCAAGATTTGGTGCTGTCCTCAAGTTGTACAATGTGGTCTTGTTTCTACTCTAGTCACAGTAAGTCACTAGAGTAGCAGACAGAAGTATTGGCTCTCAAGGAAGAAGCAGTCTCACCAGGAGGCATAACAATGTCCCTTGAATGGGACATTGCAACTAGTCTCCTGGTTGTTTGAGGCTTCTCATGCCACTGAATCAATCAACAAGGGAGGGAGTTACTCTCCCACCTGGAATTTTGTTCCTAATTATCAAAAGAAATTAAGATCGTCACTGAACAAAGGGGCAGAACGGTAATGTATGGAACCCAGGGAATTCTCTGGAGCACCTTATAGTATATCTATGCCTGATGATGAAAGTTTTTAAATAACCCAATATAAATAGGAATCCTGCTTATAGACCCTGTAAGACTTAGACCCTAAAGAATCCAATATAATTAAAACTACTGAGAGCTCAGAATTTTCAGGAGATAGTCTAGCTACCTCATCAGATAAAATATATCCTGACTGACTGAGCTTCTGAATGAAGACAATTATAAACTCTAACTACAGCCTCATGACCAGCTGAAGAAACAAGTACTGCTATAACTATACATATTTTATTTCTTATTTTAAAGTTTATATATTTGTGTACATTGGTCAATTTTTCCCTCTTCCTTTCCCTAATATTTTATGTCATTTATTTTTAGATTATATTTGCCATCTTCAACTGTAAAATGAGTTCCTTTTTACATAGGTAACATTGGGTGGAATATAATGAATGTGGGCAGGTCATTCTGAAATAGAGAGATGAAGAAGAGGGAAAAATAATAAATAAGACAGTGAAGATCACCCAGTGAAGCAGAAAAACATTAGGAGTGCAGTGCTCTAGGAACCATAAAAAAGATATAATAAGAAGGGAGGGGTGTCCTCTATACCACGCTGCTGAGGAATCCATCTGAGATCAAAGAATTGACCATTGGATTTGATAGTTTGTTGATTATTAGTGACCAAGTAAGAGTGGATTTTGTGAAATATATAGTTTAAAAACCTGACTAAAGTGGGTTATAGGTAGAATAATAGGTAAAGAAGTAGAAACATTGAGTATAGATACCTGTTCCAAGAAAGTCTGTTGTAAAGGGAAGGAAAATTATGAGAGTTTGGGGCTGGTACAGATGGTAACTGAAGGGGAATGAATACAGGATCAAGGTGGGATTTTTTTTTGACAACAAAAATACTGCATTTCAGGAAGCTTTGAGGGATTATGTGGCAGAAAAGAAATGTAATGATAAGAGTGAATGAGGAAAACTTCAGGGAAAAGTCCAGGAGTGGTTGCTTCCCAAGGTGAAGTGATAGTAAGTTGGGTGGAGTATCTGGGTAGGTTGCTTTAAGTATGGAAATTCCTCCTTCTTCTTGAAGATGGTCTGTGTTATACCATGCATCCCTGTCTCTCAAGCCCCACCATCCAATCAGTGATTACTCAAATAGGAATTCCCATTTTAAAGAGTTATACTCAGAGTTTATTCTAGAAGAAAGCACTGAAGTCATCTACTTCATTCCTTTCTCCCTCCCCCTTTACAGTGTCCCTGCATAGGTCTTACGTTGCTTCAGTCTGCTTTTCTTCCCTATCTATATCCAACCCTCATTTTGGGAGTGCT
Source organism: Lyroderma lyra (assembly GCA_004026885.1). NCBI lineage: Eukaryota > Metazoa > Chordata > Mammalia > Chiroptera > Megadermatidae > Lyroderma > Lyroderma lyra. The sequence continues at coordinate 136,214 of PVJL010000001.1, read as the reverse complement.
CCTCAATCAGTTTGTTTTGTTTTGAAGACAATTCTTTGAGTTATATCCTAGGAGAAAATTCTACTTCTGCCTACTGTTCAGTTTAAACTGAGAAAGAAATGAGGACAGAGAATTTCCATATGTAGTTTTTAATTAATTTCCCTGTGGTTGTTCCAGTTCCTCTTTGTGCTTGATGTTTTGGACCCTGAGCTTGAGGAAGCTCCAGAAAGCTGCAGTGCTTTTTCTTCCAACTCATTTTTCTATTTTGTTTTCACTGCTATTTCATTACATTGATCCTGATATAAATGCTAAAGTTACAGTTCACTTTTAGCACATTTCGTGTTTTCTAGCAAAGTTTATATTTTTAAAAACCATGTCTGTCATTTCAAAGCTTTGAGATGGAAAGAGAGGTTGATATGTGTTTTCAATCTACCATCTTCTCTAGCTTATCAATGAGATGGGATAAATAGAATTTCAATAACAGAAATTTAAGACATCAAAATGTTAAGAGATTTATCCACAATTAACCCATAAGGGTTAAAGTCATATCTAGAATGTCAATTTCCTCCTGTTTCTAATACCTCTTTAAAATCCCTTCGTTGTTAAGAAGTTGCCATTTATCTAATATTTTGCATAAATGTTCAAAATTATGTTTTATTTTTAACTCTCCTCACCCTCAGTTTAAGAGTCTTGGCCATAGACTCACCCTTTAGTAATAAAATCTTTTGCTGGTAAATTTCCAATTAAAAAATATCATAAATTTAACCACAGAAGTGAAAGGCTTATATACTAAAAACTACAAAACATTGCTAAAAGAAACTAAAGAAGACCTAAGTAATTAAAAATCAGCCCATGTTAATATTTGGAAGACAATATTGTTAAAATGGCAATACTATCCAACATGATCCACAGATTCAAATCAATCTCTATCAAAATTCCCACAGTTTATTTTGCAGAAATAGAAAAGATAATCATCGAATTTATATGGAATTGCAAGAGGCCCAGAATAGACAAAACAACATTGAAAAATAAGAATGAAGTTATAGGGTTCACACTTCCCAATTTCAAACCATACTGCAAGACTTCAGTAAACAAACCAGTGTGATGTTGACATAAGGATAGATATACAGGCCAACGGAATAGGTTTGAGAGTCCAGAAATGAATTCATATATTTATGGCCAATTGATTTTTGACAAGAGCACCAAGACTATTCAATGGAGAAAGAATAATCTCTTCAGCAAATACTGCTAGAAAAACTGAGGAGCCACATGCAGAAATATAAAGTTCCCTCCCTACCTTACACCATACACAAATATTAACTCAAAAGGGATCAATATATCATATAAGAGATAAAAACCTTAAAACTCTTAGCAAAAAAGCACAGGAGTAAATATTTAGGATCTTGAATTTAACAATGCATTTTTAGATATGGTACCAAGAGCCCAAGCAACCAAAGAAAAATAGATAAATTAGACTTCATCAAAATTAAAAACTTTTGTGAGTCAAAGAACACCATCAAGAAAATGAAAATAAAACCTACAGAACAAAAGAAATATTTGCAAATGATATCCAGAATATATAAAGAACTTTTACAACTCAACAACAAAAAGATAACCCACTTTTAAAATGAAAAAAGAACTTGAACAAACATTCCCCCCAAAATGTACAAATAGACAACAAGCACATGAAAAGATGATTAACACTGTTAGTCATTAGGGAAATGCAAACCAAAATCACAAGACCATTTCACACAAACTAGGATGGCTATAATTTTCAAAAATGAAAAATAACAAGTGTTTGAGAAACTAGAAACCTCATACAATGTTGGTGGAATTATAAAATGGTTCAACCTTTGTGGAAAGCAGTTTGGTGCTTCTCCAAAAACATGTTAAACATAAAGTTACCCTTTGATCCAGAAATTCCTCTCCTAGATATATGAGGCCAGTCAATTAAGTTTGTGAACTTGAAACTGTGCACTTACATTGGAAGCACTGTACAATCAACTTGGTAAGGTTTCATAACCTTGTGTATCAGAGAAACAGGAAATTCTTCACTGAAAATCTTGGCATGAGAAAAGTATGTGCAAAAATGGTCCCAACAGAGCACACCAATGAACAAAAGCAAAGGAGAGTCTAAGTTTGCCAAGAACTTTTGGGACTTATTATCACTGATGATGAAACATGGATATAACAATACGACCCTGAAACAAAGCATCATAATGTACAATGAAAGTCAGCCAATTGTCCACGACCAAGATGTTTTATTAGTCCTAATCAAGAGTCAAAATGATGTTGCTAACCTTTTTGATATCAAAGGAATTGTTCATTATGAATTTGTACCAACTGGACAAAGAGTCAACCAGGTTTATTATTTAGAAGTACTGAAAAGGCTGCCTGAAAAAGATAAAAATGACCTGAAATTTTTGCCAACAACTCATGACTCTTGAATCATGACAATACACCAGCTTTGTCTGTGAGGGAGTTTTTAGCCTGTGAACAAATAACTGTATTGGAACACCCTTCCTACTCACCTGATATGGCCCCCAATGACTTTTTTCTTTACCCAAAGACAAAGGAAATATTTAAATAAAGACATTTTGATGACATTCATGACATCAAGGGTCATAAATCAATAGCTCTGAAAGCTATGCCAGAAAGAGTTCCAAAATTGCTTTGAAGGGTGGACTAGGCACTGGCATCGGTGCACAGCTTCCCAAGGGGAGTACTTCGAAGGTGACTGTAGTGATATTCAGCAATGCAGTACGTAGCACTTTTTCTAGGATGAGTTCACGGACTTAATTGCCAGACCCTTATACCCGAAAGAATTGAAAGCAGGTCGTCAAATAAGTAATTGCAAATAAATGTTCCTCATAGCAGTACTCACAATAACTATTGGATGAAGACTTTTAGTTTTGCAAGATGGAAAAGTTCTGGAGATTGGATGCTCAATGATATAAATATACTTAACACTACAGAATTGTACACTTAAAAATGGTTAAGATAGTAAATTTTATGTTATGTGTATTTTAGCACAATTCATTCTTTAGGTCAATACACTGTTTTTAGCCTCTCGATTTTAAATCACTTCATTTTAAGAAGCATTCCTGAAATACATAAAATATTTGAATTTAAGCTAAATATAAGGATTGATTTCAGTTAACTAAGCATTTTTACATACACTATTTGGACCAACTAAGAAATTGTATTGTTTTATTATTAGCCTTTCTCTGAGTTCCCATTCAGTACTGAGGATATTACAGCACATTCTGCATCTCAAAGGTAAGTGAGCAGGAGTGGGGAAATGCAGACCTTTTTCCCAGAGTACAGAACTACAAGACCTAAAGTTTTCAGAAAGACTTATTTTTGGAGAAAATGAGATTCTTGCTCAAATCTTTTTTTTTTTTTTTTTTTTTGTATAACCTGAACAGAAGACCAAGGGATACATACATAGGTCATAATTTATCTCCATAATTCCCTTGTAATCTTCCTCTACACATGTGCAAACACTCACTCACTCACTCACACACACACACACACACACACACACACACATATACACTCTACCACCACCACCAAATATCACACACAGGGGTCTTCACAGGGAACAATCTAGTTGTCATGACAACACAGTTCATTGCAAGCATCTAAAACCAATATATTTGCTGGCTGCTCAAAAACAAAGTGCACTAATTGTTACACACAGACTTGAATAAACCTTTCATTTAAGATTAGAGTCCATTGGTATAAAAGGCACAATAAGCCCCTTATGGATCAAAACTTTAGAGGCTATTCCAAAAGTCCATTTTATCCATAAATTTATCTCTATTGCCAAGTAGTACCAACTTAGTCCCACACCGCATGAGAACATTAAACCAGACCCATATGAATACCTCCTTGGTTGCTTACCTATGTCACTTGACAGCCAAGAAGGAGGACATTACAGGGGCACTTGACCCTTAAAAGGTTCAATAAAAAGTTGTTTCCAGATTCTACTTGTCAAAACTTCTTTTTCTCTGTTTTACTGCCCCTGCTCTCAGCCAGCCAAACACACAGATTCCTGCGCACTCTTTCTCTCCATTTCTAATGCTAGCATGCATATGCGTGCATATACACACACACACACACAAACACAAACACACACACACACACACACACACACACACACACACCTCTAAAAACAAATGTCTCTTATCCTTTCCAAGGTTCTGATGACTTACTAGAATGGGAGGGCGGGGGAGGGTGCCAAACCATGACTAGCTTTTTAAAATTCTCATTCCCTACCATATGCTTAAAAGGGGGCTCCTTCCTCAGTTATCCAACTGTTTTGTGAGCTCTTTGAGGATCTTCACAATTCCAAATTAGAACAAGAAGAGGCTGCCCTAGCTAAATGGCCACAGCCAGGAGGTTGTGGACTAATACAAGACCACTCAGAGCAAATTCTCAGGTGAGGACCAAGCCCTTCCATGATCCCAGCCCTCTCTCCTTCTTAAGTTCCCATTCCCAAAGACCAATACAAATTGTAAACGCCCCGTTAACTGCACCTTTCCCTGTTCCAGGCCTCGCAGTGCATAAAACAGAGAGTAACCATAAGGACTTACGATCTCAGAGAGCTGGCTGGGTGAGTGCTTATCATGTTCTTAAATTGTAAAGACCCACACTCTTCAGAGAATTTAAATCTCTGCTTATAGCCCATATGTGGACTCAAAATAACACACTCTTGAATAATTTAGATCACAACTGCAAAGATAAAGATTAAAGAGACTATTCTCAATGAATAAAAGAAAACACCCTAAAGTAGAGCCTAGTTGTCTAAGCTCGTGTTACAGTTATCATTCTTTCTAAATTTCTAGATAGAACTAATAGGAGTGAGATTGCTTTGGAAAATACACTGTATTCTGCCAACTTTATCCCATGGGTCTCTCCTTGGAAAATTCATTTGGAAAGCATTGCCACCCACAAACCAGAATCTTCTACTGGACTTCATCAATGCAGAAGGAGAGAGAGTGCTCAGAAAACACTCCAAGAATGGAAGAGCAAAGAAAGAAAAAGCAATTATTTATAAACTTTATGTTACTAGAGCCTTGGTTTTGCTTTCCCTGGAAAATACTTCCACATTTCCCAGTTGCTCAGAGTGGATCCATTGTCTAACTGGGTCTTTCCCTTTGCCAGGAACAGCTCATATCTGTGTGTGGCCGACTTGGGATGAGTGGGAGCAGCTGGGTGGAGTGGGCTTGCTCCAGCCATCACAGGCGTAGGATTTAAAGACCAAAGACCAGAAGGCTCCCACTGGTTTGCTTCCCCCAGAAGACATAGATAAAAAAATAAATAAAATTTAAATTACAAATAAGAGGTATATTAATACACCAAGGCCTTTCTCTTGATAACTACTCAACTGACATACAGGGTTCTCCATTTAGGGTTCTGATTAGTCAATTTCCCTTGGTCCCTGGACTGAAGCAAACCCTATCTTCTTTCTTCTTCTCCATCCTCTGTTCCTATCTCAGCATTGGCCTGCTTCATAAATAATTCCATTATATACAAGTTTCCAACAAGGTTTCCACAGATAGAATTCCATTATGCCTTCAGTGCAATATCTTGTAAATAAGCAAACTTACTTTGCCTCCAAAAAACAATCCAAAGTCTATTCTATAAAAATTGGGCTAGCTGAAATACTGTGGTACTGTGTGCAAAAGAAGCATCTGGAGATGGTAGAAAGAGCCTGTTGAGAGCTGTCAAGAAGCCTTCGTGCCAGTCATTTACTCATTACCCCCATGTGTATTACCTTTCCTTCTCTGAAAGGCAGATAAATGGCCCCAAAAGATGTAATCGCAAGAGGGAAGAGAGAGAGAGAGAGAGAGAGAGAGAGAGAGAGAGAGAGAGAGACACCAGAGGTTAGAATGTGACACTTAGAAGATGGAGGAAGGCGCCATGAGCCAAGAAATGCAGATAGCGTCCAGAAGCTGGAAAAGGAAACAGATTTTCCCCCAGAAGCCTCCAGAAGAAACAAACTTCTGCTGACACCTTGATTTTAGATTTCCAACCTCTAAAACTATAACAAAATAAATTTGTACTTTTTAAGTCACTAAGATTGAGATAATAGGCTACAGTTGCAAAAGGAAAGAACACTGTTTGCCTCATCCATCATCGAGGCGTCCACACCGGCCAACTATGTTTCCCGGCCTCCTTGCTGCTTCCTGCTCTGCGTAGCAATGGGAGACACTGAAGTGAACTGGAGATTGGGAGGAAGAGAGAAGCCAGAGTAGGACGTTCCCCTCTCCCTACTTCAGACAGTGTCTCCAGCAGTTTCTGCTGGAAGTCCCTTCCATGGACTCTTGTCCTCTTACATCACCGAGGGCCACAGACTCTAGAACATGGCCACCTCATTGTCCTTCCTGCTCAAACTCTGGGTGGCCTCACCTTCCTCTGTTTGCTTGTGTAGCTGTTCTAACACCTTTATAGCAAACTTAGCATATTCAATTCCCTCTATTAAAGTATTAGACATGAGTTATGTTTCATTGGCTGGATCCTTTCAAGAACCAATGTATCTAATGTTTGCTTATATTTACTTCCTTTCTTGTTCATCAGGGATTGAGATGACGCATACATTTAAACTCTTCTCCATATTCTTTAGATTGATGGCTTTCCAGGGGTTTGACAGTCTTTTCCCTTCTCTCAAGCTCTGCTCCTGTCAGTATAATAAATTTGGGGAAAAAACTCCTTACAACAGTGGGTGGGTTGCAATTTCATTAGTTTATGCAAATTGGTATACTTGAGCTGTGAATCAGTCAAACTCTTCCTATGATCTAGTAGCCTAGAAAAATCAAAGCAACTATGTGCAGTAAGGAATTCTTTGTTCAATCAGGCTAAATTTCATTAGCAAATCAGAACTCAGTTTTTCATGTGTGAACTGAAAGGTCATTCTTGCCAATTTGATTTAGCTTTATTGCTGCTGCTGAGAAAATTAGTCAAGTTTTATTTGAGACATTGTTAAATGAGGCCATCATTTGGAACAATTCAATCCACAATTAATTCTTGAGCTTTATTTACAAACCTCTGGGGAATGGTGGTCTTTGGTGTCATGGCACTGTCCCCTGTAAATAAAATCTCAAGGTCTAATTCCTACCCTGTTGTATTCATTTACTAAAGCTCCCACAATAAAATACAGCAAACTGGGTGTCTTAAACAACAGAAATGTATTGTCTCACAGTTGTAGAGACTAGAAGTTCAAAATCAAGGTGTCCCCAGGGTTGTTTCTTTCTGAGGACTGCGAGGGACCATCTAGCAATCTTTGATCTTTCTTAGCTTTTGAAGCACCACCCCAATCTCTGCTTTGATTCTCACATGGTATTCTCCCTGCATACATGTTTGTCTCCAAATTTGCCCTTTTTCTAAGGAGAACAGATATATTAGATTATGGGCCACCTTCATATTAACTTGATTACCTCTGTAAAAACCCTATCTCCAAATAAGGTCACATTCTAAAAAACAGGGGTTAGGACTTCAACATATGATTTTGGGAGTTAGGGACATGATTCAATTCATAATGCCTATTTTCAAGGAAAGCCTTTCAGCATTTATGGTTTTAATTCTGGTAGACCGGGTTTACAGTCTGTGTGCCTGGACCGTTCACTTGTATTGTATTCACAGGTTTCTCTTGTATCAATGCCAAAAACAAAACTCATTTAACCCAATGGGAATAGCAAGAGTGACTTTAAGAAATCTTTCTTATAATTCTGAGGGTACTAAAACAGCTTAAGGACTTTCCTCTACATTCCTGTTATATTTATTTGTAAATTAAGAGTCATAGAGAACTAGTATTCCTATTAATCAGAAAAGAGGTTAAGTGAAGTCACAACATAGGTTAAGATATTCTCAGGACTGTATGCTGGGAGTAAGTTGTGATAACACACTTTAGACAAAGGAAAATACCCAGGATCACATTTTTAATGCAAAACTGGGACTACTCTACCATGTGTTTTTCTTATTTCCCTCTGGGTTTGAATAAGAAATTAGTTTAAGTTCTTAAAATAATGTATTTTCCTACTTCTTTAGTTTTATTCATTCCTTCTAAATTTCCTGAGAAAGAGTTTATTTTAGAATATTTAAAATGAAAAGAAAGGTAGAGTGTTCAAGAACAACATAGTACTTTCATTCAAAAGGTGAAATACTGATAAGCATGGGACCTGACATACAGAGAAATGTCTGTGTTTATAGGGTTTGTGTGTGATAGACATTGACACCCAAAGGACTACTCATCAAACATGTGGAACAATTCCTTTTATCAGTTACATAAAAATAAAACAAAAATACTAAAGCATTTTAACCAGATCAAAGTTGAAAGTGCTTAGGTCACAGCTCCTAAAGAACACTTTCCTAGAGCAATCTGAACTAATTCAAGGCCACTCTTCTCATGTTTAGAAGAAAAGGGACCAACCACATAAGAAGAAAAAACCATGAAGACCTGGGTGGTGAACTTATTATACAACAAGCTGACGATGCACTGTAGAATTGTATGCCTGAAACCTATGTAATCCTTGCTAACCAATGTCACCTCAATACATCTAATGATAAAAAAAAAAAAAATACAATTCAAAAACAAAATAAAAATAATAAAATGAAAAAAAAAAAAAGAAGGAGGGATTCCCTGGTTGTGTAGTGGCTAGGCTTCAGCACGCTCAACACTGCGGCCTGGGTTCAATTCCCAGCCAGGGAACCAACAAAAAAACAAAGAAGAAATTATTCATCACTGTTTTAACCTTTACAATTTATGTTCCTCTGAAAAGGTATAAGCACTATACACAAAGTAAATATATTGAGGGTAATTCGTGATACTGGGATAAATGAGTTGTAAATAAACTAGTTCATGTCAATTTTCTGGAACTAGAAGGTATTTCATGAGAAGTTTTACTAAGGAGGAACATTACAGAAAAATAAACAGAAGCTCAAAATATTCCTCCACAGGCACATTTTCAGCTGGCCACCCAATGCCAGTGACTAGCTGCATGGCTCAGGCACATACATCTCACAGCCTGGCTGTATTAATCAAAACAACCTGGTACACACCCTCACTGGGACGCTCCCAGACTCCTTTCCAGCTACAAGTCATGAAGCTGTTATCTCCAATCACTCCTGTCAGGACCCAGTCCAGGAATCCTAAGCATCTTTAAAGCATAACTTGCTTTTTCTCTTATGCCCAAGTCTTCACCACCTTGACTCATATATCATGTTGAACTATATAGCAAGTATTGTTCATATGAAGCCTTTTTAGTGAAACTAAGAACTGTAGCATGATAAAGGTTGTCAGCAAAAATCACAGAGAAACAAAAACTCCTTGTGAGAAGCTTCAATCTCCTATGAACCACACACACTAAAAATTAGTTGATTATAACCCTCAAGTAGGAAACATTTCCATACCCAGTTTCGGGGGCAGGGAAGCAACTACACGTGGCCTCTTAATGGAAGTTTATTCTTTGTTGTGTCTTCAGTGCATATTTAGTCACTCTAAATGATCAAACATAGCAAAGAATTTGGCAAGAAATCTTTCCTTCCTTTTCCAATTTCCCCCAGATTTTACAGACTTTGGCCCCTGAACACACAAAACCATACAAGCCTATTAGTGTAAACTTAACTCTGCCTGAAAATTAATAGACAGAGCAAATTTATATTCTAGTCATCGTCTAAAATTGCAGTTCTTGAGTTTTGGAACCAAGCTGAAATTGTAAGTTAGAACAAAGCATATTTCAGTCCTATATGTCTGGAGGAAAATTAACATTAATACCTGTAGTCTCCAACTCCATATGAAGTAAGTGGAGGTAAAAGCGTGGAATTTCAGTTGCTTCCTTTAAACACTCATTCCCCCACCTCTCATCTCCATCTCCGATGGTTTTTATGAGCACAATTCCATTTTCAGAACTCTACCAGGTACTGACCTTGAAATTCACTAATGTATTTTAATCTGAGGGTCTTTCTTCTTAAAAACCAACAACTATTGGCATATATAATAGTCATAATAATAGTACAAAGCTCTGGAGTCAAACTACCCACGTTCTAATCCCAGTGCAACCACAACTTACAATTAATTTGAAACATATGAAATTTCTCTTTTATAGGCAGAGAAAAAAGTGATCTAATACTTCTAATTCCACATAGTTCAACTTAATTGATGTCTCACCTATATTAAAAAAAAAGGAATAATAGATGCTTTGAGTAATCATGAGATAATAAAAAGGTGTTGGTTGCATAATTAACTATAACCAAAGTGGCAAGTAATAAATATGGTATGTCAGTGCTTCTCAAACTTGAATATGCATAGAGATCATCTGAAGATCTCATTAAAATGCAGATCCTGATTCTGGGAGGGAGCCCAAGATTCTTCATTTCTAACAAGAGCCCAGATGATGGTGGGAGCCCAAGGACCACAGTTTTAGTAGCAAGTGTTATAAGTTTTCCTTCTCTGGGAATACACTCCTTCCCAGGCCCTTCCCTTGGAGACTTTTATTCATTACATCTGGGATGGGGCCCAGGTTTTCTTTTTTGAACCAAGCACCTGAAGGTGAGTCTCGTTATTAGAAAAGTATAGGAGGCACTATTGTAAAATAGGTGAAAACCAGGTTCTGTGTTTATTTAGAGGAAGAGGAGATAATTTACAGCAGAGAGGTCAGAAAAAGCTTCCCAGAAAGTACAACCTATGAAACAGGTTTTTAAAAATGGGTAAGATTTGACTCTAGCGATGTGTGGGGGAGAGTATTCTAGAGCAAAACTAGGAAGAATAGACACAGGAAGAGTTAGGATGTTGTGGCATAGAGTGGGGCCAATGCAAGTAGTTTTGTTTATCTGGAGTACAGGCATACCTCATTTTATTGCACTTTTCTTAATTGCACAGATGTTTACAAATTGAAGCCAAACCTACTAGCAAAAAAAAAAAAAATTATGGTCATAGTTTTATTGCAATAGTCTAGAACTGAACCTGCAATGTCTCTGAAGTATGCCTGTATAGCATTCATGAAGGGGAAGTTCTCAAATATCAAAGTAGAGGTTAGAACTTTATATTTAAAAAGTTAGAAAGATATTGATCATTCCTGAGCAAAGAAGTGACATGATCAGAATGGGTTTTTAACACCATAGCTGTCCATGACTGAAGCTGGGCCAAGAGTGGGCACGGAAGAATCATTGTGGAGCCCGAAGGAGAGCCTGGGACTGGGGACCCAGGATTTAATGTGATGGACTTGTGGGTGAACCTCTCCATCTCAGCTCCATCAAGGGCAAAATGTCCATTTAAACATCTAGGTAATCATGTGACATGTGATTTTCCAAGGGTATTTGGTTTTTAGGTAATTTCAGAGACAATTGTTTGTGAATGGCTATGCAGAGCCCCACAAAAAGAGGGTAAGGGAGAGTCCTTTCCAAATTACAGTATTAGTTCTCATTATGCACACAGACTTTGAGAAACTCCAATGGTATCCTGAGGATTCCTTGTAGCTTACCTCATTTCTCTAAAGATGTTCCATCTTTTCCTAAAATAGGAAGTCCAGCCCCTGAACTCCAAAGTGACTAGACAAGCCTGTCTTAGCTGAGCCCCTAACTTTCAACTTAAGGCCACCCATAAAACACCATCCCTTTTATTTAGGACAATGTATTATTAATGCAACAAAGTGTTTTACCTTTCTCAAAAATGAGGAATCTGATGGATTGACTGGGTGGATGGATGAGTGAATATATTTCTCCATCACCCCAAGCCTTTTAGAGTGCTGAATTCTAATCTCTCAAACTTCTTCAAACTCTAAGCCTTAAAGTCTCCCCACCACGTTAGTGGCCTTCCCAGCACTCTTGCTGCACTGGCTCCCTTTCTCTAGAATCATTCCCACTTGAGGGCCACGGGAGCCTCCCAAGGCGCTGGTTAGCAAACTGCCTCTCCGCACACTGGGGACTGCCACTCCATGACGCATTTGCTGCCTAAATGGTCATGTTTTGTCCAACACATCTCAGAGCCAGTGTTGTTCTGGTCACAATGAGTTTTTTATTCGCCTTAGTTCATGGTATTAGACATTCAGCCAAGGCAGACTTCTCTAACACTGAAGTCATTCCATCTCACACAGCTTTAAACCTGTTCTTTTTCCATAGCAAAAGGGATTCAAGAGTTTTCTGAGAGGAACTGAACTGGCTTGGATGAGGCAACAAGATTTGTGGGTGCCCTGCAAGTTTACAGAAGATAATAACAAAGAAAAGAAAATAACAAAGAAAAACGTCCGTTTCATATGCCAGGAACCCAGGAGAATTATAAAGTGAGTAGGAAAAGGAAAGAGGTAGAAAAACAACAATAGTTGAGTAAGGCACTTGGAAGACAAAGAAAGAACTTCTCTCTTAAATTCTAAATCAGCAGTATTAAAAATCTGCTCCACAAGACACAAATATACATAAATTTTAAAAAATTATAATTTACGTGCACTTAGACATTTTTGTCTCAGAAATAGCCAGCACAGCCGCCTCTCAGATCCCACGCACTCCACTGTGTACAGTACTTCTGTCTCAGCTGAAAGGCATAAATAGTCCTGAAATAGTACTGCATTAAAGCTTTTATTCTCTTTAATACAATACATTCTCTTTTATTCTCTTTAACACAGCCCACTGCTACCCAGCATGTTTAAGACATTCTCAGCACTCCAGCTGACTTGCCACAGGCCACCTAGCGTCTGTTTCTTACTTAATGCCTCTGTAAAAAGAAGACACCACCACCTTCCCCATTAGATAAAAGCAGTGGCCACTTAGTAAGTCCCTACTGTGCACCAAGCCCCTTTTATATAGTACCGGTCACCCTTACCTCAACCTGCCAGCGTGGTTTTATTATCCCACTCATTTCACAGATGAAGAAACTAAAACTCAGAAGCTAATTCACTTGCCCAGAGCCACATAATAAATGGCAAAACCAAGGATTGAACCCACGATGATCTAGTCCATGCTTCCCCAAATAACTTACTGATAAACCTGGGCAGTTAACTGTATTCCCAGCTAAAAATTTTAATGAATGAAAAACAACAGAGGACAGAACCCCTCATACGTACTTATGAGCTTAGTCCTCATCAGGTATCTCCAACAGGCATGCTGCGATATTGCTTACTCTTCTGAATGTCACTGTAATAAACCATTCACCTTCTTTCAGGAGTCTTGATTTGTGTTTATGTAATTGTCCTTCTGTGGCCACCATACATATCCTAACTGCGAAGGAGGGTTTTGGTAGGTAGAATGTCGGGATTGACCATGCCCCTGCTTCACATCTGAATATAATGAAGAAAAGCACTCAACAGAAGACAATAATACAGAATTTGAGAAGGGTATTAACATCCCAAAAGAGAAAAAATTTACCACTGTAAGCACAAGTATTACAAAACTAGTGTTATGATTTTTTCAGGCACTTGAGTTTACTCCATCAGAAAAAACAAATACGTAGTATTTTTTTCTTAATCACGTTTAGACATGTTTTATTTCATCAACTCAGTCATATAACATGGTTTTGTTACACACATACAATGCAGATTTGGGAAAATATTAATATGTTTAATTCCTGGTCATGTTTATTTTTCCTTTAGCTACACATTACTGAAAGGTTCATCTATAGTAACCCATCTTTAAGTAAATTCATTCCATATCCCATAAGCCCTCAGAGTGTGGAAATACATTGCTAACACCAGAGTTTGGAGAAGTTGGCCTCAGGGCTGGAGGGCAAGCCGTATCACATTTGCTTAACTGCATGTTTGCGTTAACCAAAAGCCAGCTAATCAGAACCACACGGTATTTAAGTGAACTCCTTTTCATCTATAAAATAGATTCCTGAAGACCAAATAAAACTTGCTTAACCAAGTGTGCTGCTCTCATTAACTCATTACCCTTGATGTTTGCTCATAAAAGCTGATTTTGGTCAGACTAGTGGTCATTTAGGAGGAGGTCCATTCCCTAACAAACCTCATAATGACCAAATAGCATACACTTGAAAGAGGTAGTTCTGCGTCAAGACTGGGGTCAAAAGTGGAATGCTGGAGTTTTATTGCTTGCTTTCCATGCCATCTTTACCTAATCTTGGGAGCTGCATCAGCTGACACTACAGTCTTTGCCAGGTTAGGAGTTGAGAGAGGGAAAGGACGAAGCCCAATTGCCTGTTTTCTACTTAGAGTTAGAATAACCCTCGGAGCATGGAAAAGAAATATAAGTGGAACAGAATGTACATGTAACTTTACTCTTCTTGTCTTCATTTTTGCCCACAATTTATCTCTTTTGCAGTTTCCTTGATGATTGAATAGCCTTCTCTCTCTCTCTTCCTCCCTCTCTTCCTTCCTCCCTCCTTTCCTTCTTTCCTTCCATCCTTCCTTCCCTAACCACTACATGCCCAAGCAATTTTCTAACTGTTGATACAGCAGGGAAAGGAGACAAGGAAGGTGGGGGAGGAAATGCAGCCTTGGAATTAAGCTCTGGGAAACAAAATAAGCGGCCCACAGATGACTCATATAGGGAGTGTTGACTTCAGAATGCGGGTCTAGAGAGAGAAGTGGATTTGAATCCCACCCAGAAGCCGTACATCAAGGGGAGGCCGGCTCTTTCTTCCATCACTCCTACCTCATTGCTAACCTAATCGAGACCATGCCTTCCCTCAGAGAAACAAAAATGTTAGATGTGAACTAAAATAGTTGTGGTTCTTCCATGATTTCGTCATTCACTGCCTCACGTTTCCCTTATTCTTCACTGCAGCCCCGATGTAGAACACTAAGCACACAATTGGAGATATTTGGCCACTGTCATTGCCAAGGTTTCCAGACAGGGCAGGTTTCGGCGGTGGTACACCCAATTGAAAAAATACACGTGGAGCCGACATGGGGGACCATAAACACACCAGCAAGCAAGCTACTTTATTGCACACCTGGGACTATACACACGTATTCAAACAAAAGTGGCATCTTGCCGCATCTGCCCAGTAGCAATTGTTTAGGTTTTCATGGTTACACAAGGCGGTGCATGCGCAGTAACCGTCAGCCCCAGGAATTCCTCAGCCCCAGACAGGGACTGATTATACCAAGGTCAAGCCTGGGCGGAGGGCCTGGCTTTAACCCTTTACAGTGGGCTTAGCTTTAACCCTCTGGGGACTGACACCACCAAATGGAAGGACTCAGCCAGGGAAGCCTGCAGAGCAGTGGCAGTTTGGAGCCTGCCACCTGTGGAAGGAAATAGGACACTCTCTGGGAATAGTGTTCCCCCGGTAGCAGATGCTGATTACTACCTAAAGCGGGTGGGGCAGTGGGGGTGGCAGACAACTTGGCTTTTGTTCCTGATGGTTTATTCATTGTTCTGATGTGACTTAACAGCATTTTTATGAGCCAAAAAAGCCAGAGGGTTGGGGATGAACTGGACTTTGAGTGACAAAAACTTCCTGTTTGTTCACCTGCAATGCTAAAAGAGCTCTGTGTCCCCTAAAAAGGAGGCTCAGTACCTTCAGATAGTGTAGGTAGGATGACCAACTGAACTGCTGAGACCTTCAACTGTGCACCAAGGTGTGTCTCTGAGACCTCACTAATCCATGGGACTTGCCCCAGTTTCCACGGTGGGAGTGGTAATTGATGCACATATCAATATTTCCAGCAATATTATTGTCTTTCCTCCATTCCCACTGAGACCTCATCACCTCATGCCTGGCATGCTGTATCGGCTGGTCTCTTACTTCAGGAGCTGCAGGTGCTGATGAATCAACCTAAGCACCTCTTCCATCGGATGACTTCCCTGCTCAAATACCTAAATTCCTGAAACAAATCTAAGCTCCATTATCTGGCTATTTAAGGGCCTCCCTAAATTGACCCTCCAACATGTCCTCACAACCTTATTTCCCAGTAATTTCCAATATTAATTCAGTGCTAAGCCCCCTTAACCTCTCCCCTCCTGCACACTACACATATTATGCTCGCTTCTACCACTGTCACTCTCCTTCTATTACTTTCATTAAATCCCCTGTTTGTGTTAACCCTACTCAGGATCTAAGTCCCACCATCCAACAACTCCCTGTCATACTGAAGACTCTTTCCTCTCAACACCTATAGAATTTATGGTCTGTCCTAGGTTGGTTACTATTCATCTATATTCATAAAAGTCCAAAACTAGAAATAACCCAAATGACTATCAATAAAAGAATGGATAAACAAATTATAGTATATTTTTAATGTAGAACACTACACAGCAATGGAAAGGAATGAACTACTGAAACACATAAAATAAATGAGTCTCAAAAACAATAGGCTGAGCAAAAGAAACAAATACAAACAAGTTATTGTAGGGTCTAGACTAGCATGAAACTGAGAATGAATATCTGCTTAAATTTGCATCTTGGGCACCTCACTTGCATCATCCTAGACCCAGCCTGAACATACTTATTACTTAATTTCATTTACATGAAATTCTAGATCAGGCCAAACTAACCTGTAATGACAGAAAGCAGATCAGTGGCTGCCTGCGGCCAAGAATAGATGGTAGTTAATACAAAAGGCTTGAGGGAACTTTTTGGGGTGATAGAAATGTTCAGTATTTTGATTGGGGTGATAGTTAAATGGGTGTAAACATTTGTCAAAATCTATCAAACTGCATACTTAAAATAGGTACATTTTACTTTCTGTAAATTCTACTTTAATAACATTGATTTTTTTAAAGGTATTGATCATTCTCACCTTTCTCTCTTCTGCCTTGCTGTGAGCTGGAGTAGGTAGGGACAAGCCAGCTTCATCCATGCAGAGCAACAAGGAAAATGAACCTGACTAGGAGCCTAGCTTTTCTTGAGGACTGGACAATTGATACCTGGGGAGAAGTGTTTGAGTCACTGCACTTTTGAAACACTAGGTAAAACAGCTTAGCCTGAGCCTCAACTAACACAATTACATATAATTGAGTATTTTTGTCAATTATTTTCTTGTGTATTAGGCTTATACATTTCAAAGAGACTATAAATTCTTTATCAGGCAGGCTACAGAAAAATGACTAATTTCCCAAACAAGTCTGGACATACAGGCTCATCAATTAGGGCCACACCCAGGCTTTGCTCAATCACCCACAATGCCTCACCTAATAGAAGTCTGTGGAGGTGGCCAATACATTTGGGCTAGCTGATCAATGCCTTCTCTGACCAGGAGTATTCAACAATTAAGCAAACATATTAAAGCCATTTCACGGTCTCCAGCAAAAAAGAAAAAGAAGGAAGTTTTAAAAGAACTAACAGTACATATAGATAGTTTTTAAAAATGCACTAAGTACATGATAAATTCTTAAAAATGGTTATGATAACATTGAAAAGGTCACAGAGTCCATATGATATCAAAACAATCAGTTTAAGAGAAAAACGTAATTTGGATTATCAAAACACTACCTACACACACACACACACACACACACACACACACTCACACACACACACACACACACACAGATTGATTAAAGCTTTCAAATTTTAATTCATTTCACTGATATTGCATATGTTGGCAAAGAACCAGAACATAAAAGGAACAATACATCAATACTTGACCTAACATAATTTTAGTGGGACTTAGTAATTTTGCAAACTATTTCAAGACTAATCTCATCCATTCCCCTACCTTTTGGAAGTCTGCATAATAGCAAGAATCCTCCTAAAGCTCTTTCTGTTGTGTTCTCAGGTTAACACGAGGAATCAGACCAAATTTCCCTCCCCATAGGAAGCAACCATGAATACTACCGTATACAGCAATATGTTTTCACATCTTTTTTTTTCTTCTGCAGAATAGGCAACATTCTTCTAAAGCAAAAAAAGTTTTGAAAGTTCACTTACTGATTTTTTTCTCTTCCCAAATACTTTTTATCTACTTCTACTAAGTGTTACTTTTAAATTAAAACTGAACAATTAAACTAGAGCATGCCCAGAAATTAAAAAGTGAGAAGATGAAGGACATGGGACATCTTTATCAGGATAAATAGACAAGTCAGTCCTGGAATGGTTAGCATAGATAACTACCTATCCTTTCAAGACAAAAGCAAATTTCCTTGGTAGTAAAGGAGAAATGCTTCTGGCTCAAAATGATAAACCCACTAGGGTTCTTACAAATAGGAAGAATCTGCATACAAAGAAAGTACAGTCAGACTGTAGATTAAGAGCAAAGGGGCAATGACAACCACATTAAGCAGACTTAGCAGATAGGGGAGCCTCTACCAGGTGGAACAAAATCAATTCAATCTCCCAGTTTACTCGCATAGAGAGACTTTGTCTGCCAAGGTCCCGGCATGACAAATGTTGCCAGGGATCTCTAAAATGAGCACATCAGTGTGAGTGTTGACAGATTCATTACGTCTGAGGCGTCCATAGACATGGCTCTACTGCACAGGGTGTTCCATTTGCTTATGCTTGTCATTTGGCTAAAAGATCTAACCAAATTTGCATATACTGGAGCCTTAAGTAGTGTTTTCCTCAAACATCTGGGTTAGAGTTGTAAAATGAACTCCGCGGCATTTCCGTGAATGATGTATATCACTGCATCTTTTCATCAGTTGAAAAGCTTAGTTGCTTACAGAATGAAAAGGGGACTCTGAGTCCTGAGACCTTTCCCAATTAGCATAACCTTGAGGTAAATTGACTTTCCACCTGGTAAATGGTAATAACAATTACTTTACCCTCACTGATTTTGTTCTGAGGCTTAACCAATTCACTTGTTAATTTTTTTCCCCAATCAAATCCTTATGGAACACACACTTGCTGGCCACTGTTTGAGGGCATGGGGAGGAGGGAGAATGGGTACAGCAGTGAACAAATATTTCTGTGGAGCTTACATCAAGGAGTCGGGGAGTCCATGGAGGAGGAGAAGATCCAACAATAAATGAACAAGCAAAAAATATATGTCAAAAATGTAAAAAATACTATGGAAAAATTAATGTCTGGAAGGGAAATAAGGAGTGCCAGGGTGAGGGTGTTTTTCTGTTTTATATGGAGGGATCAGGAAAATTCTCACTGCCATGATGCCAAAAGTTGAAACTATTCTATTGTTTATATCTCCCAAAGGATGGGAAATACTCAGATAAGTGAAGAGAGTACAGGTATACCCCGTATAATATGGTTGCTAGGTTCTTTAAAATGCTGATATGTGAATCTGTGTTATATGAAACAAAGAACTAGTACAAAAAAGGGGGTTAGGTTCCAAAGATTTAAAAAACATTGTATTATATATAAGTAAGATAAATACCTTTATTAAAGCAATTTTCACCAAAATTATAACATATTAATACGTATTAAATAATGTTTTCTTCATCATCATCACTACTCAGCACCATTAACAGAGAGTGTTTTGTTTTGTTTTTTGACAGGGTATCTTCATCCTCTAAACTTTGTTCAGCATAATCTTGACTTCTATTCTGTACTTTTTGCAAAAAATCTGTTATTTTAGATTGCTTGCTTTTAGCTGACAGATCTTTATAAATTTCACTATGTGATGTTAAGCACTTGTGAAGTTCTCTCTTAAACTTTGTGCTTCTTTCAGTGGAAGGATATTCATTTAGGAAATATAGCTCCAATTCTTTGGCTAAGTCTAGGCCTTTCTTCATGCTTTTTAGAGTAAAGTGTTTAACTTCTTCATTTTCGCCTGTGCTATCGTCCCCTGAATTATCTTGGCACATTCCAGATGTCATTTCCACCAAATTTGCTTTATCAGTGTTATTTGAGGATTTCCCTATTTTCAAATGAGATATCTTTTGCTCTTAAAAGCTCTTATTATGCTCCATGTTGTTTGAAGATTTGTCTAATTCTCACACTGTATTAGAGTGAAACCATGTTACACAAGTGCCGTGCTATATGGGGGGACAAGGCAGTCTACTCTATATTCTGACCACCTATTCTAATCCTCTTCTAAATAAAGTCATAATGAATTATCTGAATGCTTATGCATCAGTAGTTTATATTATTTAGGATTAATCAAAATGTCATCCTTGGATCTTAGTAGTTGTCCATTAGGAAAGGAATGAGAGGCACCATCATTTGAAGAGGAACTAAATTATGGAACTAAAATTTGGGGCTATGAGGGTCTAGTCTCCACTCTGCCCACAAATCCTTTGGTAACATTACACAAATTATCATTTTGTTTCTTCACCTCAGGACATTTGGGAAGTGAGGTATATGAAATGAAAACTATAAATTAAATTAGAAGGGGAAAAAAACCTTTTTAGTACTACTTCTGATTTTAAAACTCTATACAGAGAATTGGAAAATAAGAGGGAACTGATTTGTCAAGTGAGGGATGACAGGTAAATCAAAACATTCAGGAGAAAGTGCACACTGGAAGAGGGTATGCAGAATGGGTAAAGATTAAACAGAAAAGTAATTTCCTTGACTGCAGCCAAAATACTGAAGTGGTTAAGTGTAGATGATGAAAGAAAGAATGTAAACCAGAACTAAAGGATCAGCTTGGTGATGAGAGAACTTCATATCTGATCTGAAAGTTCAAGGCAAAAGGAGGCTCCATTACTCTAATTATATAGAAAAATAATATGTGGTTAAAACAACAGTCAAGAAAGAGAATTTGAGTAGTAAATTCAGACAGTGAACAGCAAGGTTTTTCAGAGTCAAAGATAACATCAATAAGACAGAAGAGATAACATGAATATAAATTCTAAGGATAATACATTATGCTTTTTTGTATTTTCAAACTTTTCCAGAACTGTTTCTAATATTTTTATAATCAGAAAGAAAATGTAAGTAAATACATAGTCTGAACAAAAGACTGATGCCAAAAGCAAAAAGAAAACCAGAACTAAGAATCCAAATTAAGCCAATTGGTGGATGACCATCTATTTCTGTTAGAAACATGTGGCATAAAGGAAGATTTGTGGCTTCACACAGCATTCATGCAGGGTCCCCAAATAGGGTTGCTTCAGGTGTTAGAGAAGTGTCTGTACTGTAGAGGACTTGTGCAACTACAACTAGCAGATTCCAATGGAGAAGTTCATGCAAGACTCCAAACCACTAAGCAAGACTTGGGCCAAAAGAGGGCCATTACTCTAACCATTAGAACAAGAAAGCTTTCATCAATATCCTAGGCAGAAAAAATTGATAGCTCACACCAGAATCGGTGGTATTGAAAATTTGAGCTAGAGAATTCCTCCAACTAAACCTCATCACAGCCCCAGTATCAAAGGAGTGAAAAGGGTCTAGAGATCAACTGTGGTAGAAGAGAGGAGAAGCTCACCTGCTCAGGTTCTCCCCCAGCCCATAAAGAAGCTCAGCTGAGGCACCTCCATGGAGTCCCTAGGCTCAATAAAGTATGTCTTGAAAACCCATTGGCTGTAAATTATACCTATATATTAGTAGTTTAATTTGCTGTGTGGAGCAGTAACTATAAATTTACATATGTATTTACATAAATATGTATAAATATATTCAATATTTCATGTATTTACATTAACTTTTCAATAAAGCTGGTATCTCTCTGATGTCCAGAATTTATTGAAGACCAACTAACCCTGGCTGGAAGCACCTCACTTTAAAGTCACTGTCTTGGTGGGAGCACTAGCTATGCAGTCATACCGAACTGTCTGCCTAACAGCCCAGCTCTGAGAAAGTTAACTAAATGATACTCATTCTCCGTGTAAAGGCATTCCTGGGAGACCATATTCAAGGATGGTCTGTGAAATCCAATGAACAGGTTATCTGAACGTCTGAGAGCGGCATTCGTAAAGTGAAAAAAGCAGAGGTAAAACAAAAACAAAAAAGCCAAAGTAAATCTAAATCTAGAACACAGTACGCTACCTAAGTACACTGTGCATTTATCATTTATTGTTCTCTGGGTTGTTGGAGTTTGTTTTAATCTGGTTTGCTTTTAGGTTTTCTGTTTTTGTTTTTGTCTGGATATTTGCCATTTAGATCTCTTTATCAAACAATTCACAATGACATCTACACATGTGAGTGGCTGGAATACCCAGCTCTCTGATGTGTAACACACAGAGGCCCATTGAGATTACTATGAGTAGGGGTAGAATAGGGTGATAAATGAACTACTTCGAACTCTAAAATAAATAGGCCTCAACTGTAACTCAATAGTAATGCATAATGGAAATGAAATCATAGTTATTTGTCTATTTCATTTGACATTTTTAATGGGTTAAGGAAAACAAGAAGAACAGGCTTACATCAGACAAGTTCAGGTGAAAAATGAGCCAGTTAGTGGAACTTCATGAATCAATTCTTAGAACAAGTGAAAAAATGCGCTCCATGCATTCACCCATTGAGACTTATAAGTAAGAAAGAGGTGAGGAGCCAGACAGTTCTTCAGGAGATTCTGGTGGAGAACCTAGGGGAAGTGCCCCTTAAGCCCCCTCAACTCACTTCTTCCTTCACAGCAAACTGGGCTGTCTTAACACCAAGTCTCTGAGGCTTAGAGACAAAGACACAGGAGCCAGAGTTCTCCAAATTTTTAAGGAACTGGAAACTGAGTAGGATGAAGTTTGGGGAAGAAACTGCTCTTTTTTCTTTCTAATAAAAGTCCCTCAGAGGGAAAGTCCCTTTCCATTTCAATCAAAATCAGAAATGCCAGAGATGGCAATTTTTTAAATTGTCTTCAAGTACTATGAAATAGAAGATCATTTTCTAATTTTTTTTTTATTATTATTTCCTTCACCAGCTGCTTTAAAGCCCTTTGTAGTTCAGAGGTTTTGCAGGCAATAGTTGGCTCCCATCCAAACACAGAAATGACAAAAACCTATTTTTAATAAAGGCCGCCATGATATCCTCTGGAGAACTAAACGGAGAGAGTAAGAAGGTGTCTGCGGGATTCCACCCAGCAGAAGTGGGTTTGGCTGGAATGATACATTTCAAAGAGTTTTATCTCCAGTTACAAAAAGCAGGAGTGGGAGGAGTTTCTGTCTGGGTTTGAATGAGCACTAATAATATGCCTGAGGGTCGGGGGAAGGGATCTGACCGACTGCCGTGGAGTGTGGAGACAAGGAAACAGAAGTGCACATTTAGCTAAACAAATTCTTACCATGCACGTTACATTCCACTTCTCCTGGGGCCCTTGAATAAGTCTCGGGAAGAGACCAAAGGGAAAATACCATGTCTTTATTTCTCCAGAATAAGGAAGTATCTGATTTCTTTCTTGGAATAAAATGTCCAAGTGAAAATAGCAAAAATGAAATTTTAAGTCCCAGTAAGCTTTCCTCTAATGTTTCGCGTGTTGCCTTGAAACTTTGTAGTTCAGTGTAGACTTAATAGTCTAATTTCCCAAAGATTTCTCCTGAGGTTTTATTCAAAGCAGCAGCATAAGGTTATCCAGGGAGAAAAGGAGAGGGAAGGAAAGATTTTTTAAAAGCTGCATCGATTAAAGATTCCTCCCCAACCAACTTACCTCCATGGTAGTCACATTCTACAAGCCCTATATTGAATACAATTAAAGGGAATGGAAAAGGAAAATTAATCAAAACTGTCTTGAGACAAAGGAGTATTCTTCCAGAGTTTCAGAAGACATCCCCCCCTTGACCAAATTTTAGTCATGCTCCTCTCAGAGCTGCCCTTTTCAACTAGGCTTCATCCCTGGGTATGTGTTCAAGAGCCCACTTTTAGCAAGAATCCTGCAAAGTTGATATGGGCCAAGCAGGACAGCCCTCCCCCACCTCACTATAGACTCCTCTTCCCTAGTTCTTTAGCTCTCAGCTTCACTTTTTTTTTTTTTTTTTTTTTTTTTTTTTTTTTTTTTTTTTTTTTTTTTTTTTTTTTTTTTTTTTTTTTTTTTTTTTAGCCTTAAGTTTAAATCACTTTCTCAATCAGTTTTCCTTTAACTCTAACTTGGGCAATAGTTTGCTCCTGACTTGAATCATAGAATGTCTTCATTCTGCCTCCTGCTTTAGACAATTATCCCAAAACTTAAACAATAGGCTTTTAGCCTGCATTTTCCATCCTTTGCCCAGGCTTGAGTTAATTACTTAGAGAAAAATTTGTAACTTACATTCCCAAAATCTCATGCCTCCTGGTTAGTCATCCTAAAATTTGCGATACATGATAATAAAACTTTACTTAGCTGGGTATGCTAGATTTTAGCTAATCATCCTTGCAACCATGAATCTGTTTGTTAATTGTATCATCCCCAGGCCATTCCTGGATAGGCGGTTGCACCCGGGTGGCCGGTGGAGACCAAAATCAGCAGGATGCAGTCTCCAAAGGGCTAAACAAATCTGTCATGTAGCCACCCTGCGGTGATGGCTTTGAGGCCTACCTTTCAGACCACTGCTTTTGAACTTACTAACTGGCTCTGGTTCTCCTTATCTAGGGGCCATTGGGATGCAAATGTTACCTGGCAAGGCTTCGAGCCCTTCCTGACTGAAGAAATCAACACAGTCTCCCAGGAGGATCTCGAGACCCCTTCCCCCATTTAGAATAGATAAGGTGAGAGCGCTGTGGATCCCCAATAGGTAGGCACAACGACTATCCTCAGCAGGAAGGAGATATGGAGGGTAAGACCTCCAGCCCCTCAGCTTCCCATGGAGAATTGTGGGGATCATGTTCTCTCAAGAGAATGTGAGGAAGGCAGATAGAATAGGGGGAATCTCAGGACCCCTCCCATAAGACTCGCCCTGCTGGAAGTCAACGCCTTGATACAAGCCTTTCACTAGTAATCCCTGCCCCAGGCTACGCAGCCACAGGAGGAAGCTCCAGGCAAATACAGGAACGTTAGAGGGCCCAAGAAGCCCATCAGTTTGGGCCAGTTCCTAACGCCTGCCCGGTGAGAGTTACAATTACCTTCATCTCACCTGGGCCTCATTATACCATCATTGTAATGTCATACATATGCCTGGAAGTTCATTAATATCATTACAACAGACTGAACTCTGGGAAAGGGCACACACAGTCAGAAGGCATTATGTAATAAGCCCCTTGTCAATCCGACTTGTCAATCAATCCATGCCCAGGGGTGTCTCCCCTGAAGACAGGGAAGAAAATAAAAATACTAAAGCCTCATTAATCAGGGCTCTTGAACCATTTTTCTGTTCGAGCCCGCTCCTACCTCTTTGGAGTGTACTTTTTCTTCAATAAACTATCTCTTTGTTTCACCTCTGTACTCTGGTGTGTGTCTTGTTCAATTCTTCGTTCGAGACACCAAGAACCTGGACAGCATGCCGACGAGAGTACCCCATTTTCTGGCAAACGTATTCAGTTTAGAGATAATCTCCACCCTCAATATCTCAATGTCTCATCATCCACCCTTGGCCTATGATCATCTTGGCTTACCTTCAGCAAGAATCTAGTTAAGTCCATTTAGTCAGAGCCTACTTTACCCCTGGTGCTTCCTCTTGGTAATTTTTTATCCACTAACCCCACCCTATTCCTCAGCTATAAATTTGTACTTCCCTATATTTCTATTCAGAATGTAGCCAATGTGAGAGACTTATACTGAGGTCTCGTTCCTTTATTGCAATGGTCTTGAATAAACTCTGTTTTTACCACTTTACCTATTGTTGGACTCTGGTTTTTCTATGGCAAACTTATCCCTTCCATTAGGCTTGTGCATAGGAACCTTGACTGTCTTATACACAGACAATGCCATTTGTTTATTCACAGAACAAAAAGAATTTTGCTTTAAATAGATGATTTTACAGAGAGCTGACACAAAATTATTTTATATATTGAGAATCCACAGAATTTGATTCTGAGTTTCCCAAACTCAATTAATTGTTTCAGCTCAGTTTTAAGAGGCAACCACAGGACCCCAGGCATGATATGTGGTAGAGGTGCTGTGAGGTAAGAGCAAATTTCAAACCCCTAATGCCTGGTGTCTCCCAGAATCTATGAAGGAACTTTCTGCTTCTCAAACCCTGATGTTTTTCTCCCTAAGGAATTTAGGTGTAGCACCCTTGTGGCTAAAGCTTTCCTTATCTCTAGACCATACATGGATGGTCTAAAATGGATATACTAAAATCTTTCAGGATCCTTCTTTTACAGATGTGGGAACTGACGCTCCCAAACATTTTCACACTGCTCCCTGACATTCAGTGATGTCTTCCAGAGGAATGATATACTACTTATATGGGCCAAAGGAAGGAGCCCTCTCTCCATCTCCACTATAGATTCCTTTCCTTTAGTTCTTTAGTTCTCAATTTCACCTTTTTCCTAGTCCAAACTCTTAATCAACTCCTTGATCAATTTTCTCTGGCTCCTCACCTTGAGCAACAAACTGTCCCCCATAGATAATTACTCTGAAACATGTAACTCATGTCTCCAGCTTGCTGATTACAATCACTAGAGGCAAGCACCCCTCCCAGGTCTTTCCGGACCTGGACAGGTAATAACAGCTAAATGACCAGCTAGGCCAGAAGTCAACAGACCACAGGCTCAACGGACTTTACATCACAGTGGCAAGGGCTTTGAGACCTATTTCTTGGGCCAATGCTTTTAAAACTATTAACTGAATTAATTTCTCCTCATCTAGGGACCATTGGGATACAACTGATACCCCAACAAGGCTTCCAGTCCATCTTGACCAAAAAAGTCAATATGGCAGATCTGGAGACCCCTTCCCAGGACTTTTAGATCAGATAGGGTAAGAGCTCCATGGATCCCCAATAGGTAGGAACAACGACCATACTCAGCAGGAAGCAGATACAAACGATAAGACCTCCAGCCCCTCAGCTTCCCATGGAGATTTGTGGCGATCACATCTCTCAGGAGAAAAGTGAGGAAGGCAGATAAAATAGGAGAATCTCAGGACCCCTACCATGAGAATTGCCAGGCTGAAATAGTCACCCACTGGATACTACCCTTTCACTAGTAATCCCTGCCCCAGGCTAAGCAGCCACAGGAGGAAGTTCCAGACAAATACAAGGAAGTTAGAGGGCCCAAGAAGCCCACAAGTTTGAGCCAGTTTCTACCGCCTGTACAGTAAGAGTTACAATGACTTTTATTTCACCTGGGCCTCATTATACCATCATTGTAATATCATACATATACCTGGAGGTTCATTAATATCATTATAACAAACTGAACTCTGGGAAAGAACATGTGCAGTTAGAAGGGGTGATGTAATAGGCCCCATGTCAATCAAACTTGTCAATCAAGAGGCCCCACACTCAGATAGCATAACCCCTTACAAGTGAAGAAAATAAAAGTACCAAAGCCTCATTAATTGGGGCTCTTGAGCCATTTTCCTGCTTGAGCCCACTCCTACCTCTTCGAAGTGTACTTCCCCCTTGTCATTCAAGGCCCTTGAGCCACTCTCCTCCTTGTTCAGCCCTCTCCTACCTCTTTGGAGTGTACATTCTTTTCAATAAACGATCTCTTTGTTTCATCTCCAATGTGTGTCTCATTCAATTCTTTGCTGAAGATACTAAGGACCTGGACACTGCACCAAGGACACCCCATTTTCCGATAACACTACTACATGTGCAAACAGGCAACATTCCCAACAGAAAAGAGAAGAATTTAATTACAAAATCTATTCAAGTAGTAGCCCATTCTAATGAAAGAAAATAAATCAATAAATTATTCTGTACCACAGAAGCCAAAAGAAAACCAAGTTATTGGGTTAAAATTTATCTTCGTTCAATCGGTTTACTTCAGTTAAAACTGCATCTTCTTTATCAAAAAGAACAGTCTTCAAACTCTAAGAAAAGAGAATAATCATGGCTAATAGGAGATTGGAGAGAAGACAAGTCTAAGAAATAGTTAAGAAAGTAGTGTCAGATGCAGTCAAATGACATCCTAGCATAACAATTGAGCTACATTTACAGAGGGCCCATTACAAAGCAGGCACTGTTCTAAGTCTTTACCTTGTTTAATCTTCCCAACAACTTATTTGATAGGTAGTATTATTAGCCATATTTCACAGATAAGGAATCAGAGTTCAAAAAAAGTAAACATGTAGCTATAAATCTCATAGCCAGGATTCCTGCCCAAACAGATTAATTGCATTGTTCACCACTGTACATTAAACTGAATTCTAAAGGAATCTGCAGGTATGACAATTAAGATACTGTTCTGAAGGATGGGGCAGTGGGTGGGTAGAGTACAGAAGATTAGAATAAGGGTCAAAAGACTTGAAAAGGTCAAAACTTCTCCTTTTTGGGAATTCCCTGATGGTGTAGTGGCTTAAGGCTTTGGCGCTGGCTCTGTCAGTGCTGTGGCCTGGGTTCAATTCCCACTCAGGGAACTACCCACATACCAAAAAGCAAAAAAAACAAGCAAACAAAAAAAAAACTTCTTATTTTCAAAAACAGACAAAAGAAGATTATGCAAATGGCATTCCCATAAGTCTGACAGCAAACTCCAGGAAGTATATGTCTAAGCAGATAGTTTATGAACTTAACAAAGAAAGCAGTAAGTACTGAGCACCAGTTTAGGCTCATTAAGGACAAGTTAAACACTCTGATAGGGTCAGTATAACAGCAGGCCAGGGAAATTCTGAAAACAATGAGCACCTGAATTCAATAACACATTGGCAATGTCTTTAAAATTATAATGAATAAATGTGGTTAGTTGAAAAAATTTTCCCAAAGAGAATTAATAGAGATCTCTTAAGTAAGAAGGATGTCTTGAGTGGTACAAAGCTCTCAATTAGACCTATTCTGCTTCTATCAATAGTTAGGACGAAATATGCTTTTTAATCACAAAAATATTGCAAAGTTGGGAGGTATCACAAATAGAAAGGCTGAGAGAATCAATATTTGAAAATAATTTTTGATAAACTAGAATAATGTTTTTAGACTCACAAGGTAAAATTTAATGTAACTAATGAAAAATATTGCACCTAAGTTTAAAAAAAAAATCAATCCCAGGATAAAAAATCGCCTTGAAAACACTTCATGTGAAAAGGCTTGAGTGAATGACAAGCTCAAAATTAGCCCTGGCATGAGCCTGTTGCCAAGAGAGCTAATGCAGTTCTTAGGCTGCGTTTTTTAAAAATGTACCCATCATTCCCCTGAGTTCTGATCACATGCAAGATGAGATTTATTGTGACCCACAATACATTTGAAATGTGTATTAGAGTTATCTAAGAGGAGCACAACCAGTATTATGAAAGGTCTAGAAGCCACATCAGGAAGCATAGTTGATAAGACTGCCTGTCCAAAGCTTAACTGATCCCACCTCTTTCTTTTCCAGTACCATATTGGCTAAGGACATGAGGTACCCATCCTTCCTCCCAACCTAGAAACCTACTTATCATCACATAACCACACATCCACTATTGAAAATTGATCCCTGAATCCTGTCAATTTCTATAATAAATCCACTCTTTCTTCTCTATCTACCCTGACATACTTGGTTTCAACAGTCTTTCCTTGGATTATTGTAAAAGCCTCTCACCTAGTCTCCTTGTTTCAGTCTTCTGCCACTTTAATCCACCTTCATTGCTGTAAACAAAGTGATTTTAAAAGTCAAATATAAATTTGCCTCTCTGCTTTAAACCCCATTGTCTATAAGTTAAAGTCCAAACTCCCCAGCATAACCTCCAAGTTTCTCCACTATCCGAAATTTTTCCAAGGCCAGTCTCACCTCTTGTTACTCCTCTTTATCCACTTTGTACTCCAAACATACCAAACTCTTTGCATTTCCCATAGATGGGGTCAGAACTATAAATCAATTCCACTATCAGAGAAGTGAGCCTGGAGTATAGGGTGCAATCCAAAGCGGTACGGCCTGAACCACGGCTCATGGGAATACCCTTCTGTGTGGCCGTGATACTATGCCGCTCAGATCTCCTGCTGCTGCTCTTCCAAACCCTCCATCTCACTTCTGAAGTGGCCACAGTCCCTGAGGACTGCTCTCAGTCTGAGCCACACGAGGGCACTGAGGCAGACCCATCCCAAAGGGCAACTTTGACTTGAGGTCTCCCCATCAGCCTGGCTGAAATTTTGTTAGAACTGTGCTGCAGTAAGAGACTCCTTCGACCTAATTGTCCCACCTTCTCTTTCCCCTTCACAGGTGGAAGCTGCTTCCCCTGCTTCCTTCTGCTCCCTCTCCCAAGAAATTTCTTACGCATCTCATCACATGTTAACATCTGCTTCTTAGCAGACAAAAAACACTCCTGCACATGACTTCATTTCACTTTTTCTTTGTGTTCTCTAATGTCATTTCATCAAAGCCTTATCAATACATTATTATCTAGTGAACATATCACCTTAAACTATTCAAAAGGTACCTCTTTTTAAAGAAAGCACTTGGTAGGAAAAACTGTTCTCCTCCCCATGGATGGGTTTGAACATCACACTCTGTTACATCTCTATGCTCTTCTTTCTACCTAAAAAGCCCTTACTCTATTTGTTCTCCTGTGGACTCCTACCTATCCTTCAACACCCAGCCCCAGAATCATCTCCTCTGTGAAGACTTCTTTGATCCACCTACAAATATTGGATTAGTCCCTCTATTGGGACAGTTTCTATTATAACCTCTATTATTAGTCTTTCTTAGTCAACATTAAGCCTTAATCTATTGTTTGGTACACAGTAGGTGCTCAAAAGTGTTAGTTGAAATAAGCAAGAATTATTTAATATGTAAAAGGTAAGACCCGATGAGGACATAACTATCTTCATATATTTGAAGCGTGGTCACCCCTCATTCATGCCAGGTGCCCTCTAAGATACTCTCAGTGGGCACTTCAGGATGGTGTGAAGGAAAAGCTGGGAGGAAAGCCATCACAAAAATAAATAAATAAAATTGAAGGATCAAATATAACTGATTACTCTCTTCTCCCGGCAAGTAATTACTTATGGTCTGAAAGTGTTTTTCCATAAAGCTTAAAGCAATCATACAGAACTGCTCTGATCTAGCAATCAGGCTTTAGAAAATAGACAATAAAGTCCTTTTTCACTCAGTACCTGCAGCAATCACGTATGAAGGTAGCGATTTCCTTTCTTGAGGTAATCTTAGAAACATGGCTTAAAAGCATCATTTCTCTCCTGATTAATCTTAAAGCACAAATTTCAATTTCAACACTTTTCTCTAATGGACGATAACCCTAGGCCCAACATGGACCGTTTCTTAGACTTAAATTAGTAACATATTAAAGAAACCAATCTTAATACTCTGCTCAAAATTTCTAAGAAAATGGTATCATTTGATTCACCAAAATACTGTCTCAGGTGAAATATTTTCTCGTTGTGGGACCGGTGCCCACCTCCACGTCATTGCTGTTGGTAGTGCCCTTACTGAAAGTCTTACTCTCAGGAGCAACACCCCTTTGCCTACATACCTGCATGAGTTTCCCACTCCTCGACAAATTTAAGCTCCAATATGAACAATTTCTGCAGCATCTATATTATAATGTCTCCTCGATAGTATAAGATCCCTGGTACATACAAAACATGATGCTGAAACTTAAACACGAAGTGCCTGCTCCATGTTCCCTGGTCACCTGCCGTTCTCCTTCGTAGGCTATGTTAGCACGGTGGTTGTGTTTATGTTTTCTCCCACATGGCCCATAAGGTTAGGTAGGGTTTCTGTCTGTTGTGCTCAATTCCTAGCACCATAATAGGCTTTTAATAAATATTTATACAGTGAATGAAAGTCCTTGAGAAGAAAAACATTATAACTCCCAGAACTGCGATAGGGAATAAAATGTGAGAGTTGATGAAATCAGATATGAACCATGGCAAAATCCACATCATCATTTTGAGAGGATGAGGAAGTAGAGAAAGGATAAACCTAAAACAACGTAATACTATGTTGTAGGCTGTGTAGTGACTCTCCCCCACCCCCAAAAAAGGATGCAGGTCCTAACCTCTGGAACCTATGACTTACTTTATATGGCAAAACAGACTTCACATATACGATTAAGCTAAGGGTCTTGAGATTGGAGACATTATCCTGGATTATCTAGATGGGCACTAAATACAACCCCAAGGGCTCTCATAAGAAGTGGGCAGAGAGAGAATGGATGCGCAGAGACAGAAGACAGAATGTGATGTGATGGCAAAGCAGGAAGAGATTTGAAGATGCTACATGGATGGTTTTCAAGATGGAAGGAGAGGGGCCATTACATCAGCCAAATAATTTGAGGAATGAATCTCTAGAAATTAGAAAAGTCAAAGAAACAGATTCTCCCCTAGAGTCTCCTAAGGGACTTTGTTCCAGCCAATCCTTGATTTTAATCTAGTGACACTGATCCCAGACTTCTGGTCTCCCTAACTGTAAAAGAATAAATGTGTGTTGTTTTCAGCCAACATGTTCGCAGTAAATTGTTACAGCAGCCGTAATACAGACTTTAAGTACCATCTCTTGTCAGTGTATATAACATTGATAATAGAGAAGCTTTATCAAGGCTTACTACATACTAGGTTCTGTGATAAGTACCTTATTTATATTGGTTCTTTTGACCCTCATGTAGTATCTATGAGGGAAGTATTATGAAGATCCCCAATATATAGGTATGAAAACTATGTCACAAATTAGCTAAAATTTGAAGCAAAGCAGCCCATAATCCAGAGCCTGTTCAACTGACCTTGATCCTTTGATTGTCTACAGTTCACATGTCTCTTTTGTATTTTGATATGTTTTGGGGATGAGGAGCTGTGATGGGCCACCCGGACACTATACCGTTATAATTCATTTTGTCTATTACCATTATATCATTCACTTCAAAGAGTTGTTTCAAATATTTCCTGCTTAACTATTGGAAAAACTGAGTCATAAAGAGATTAAGGGTGTTCAACAAGCCTGTGGCAGGACTGGGAACAGGGCCACTACTGAATGTCTGGCTCTGCTTAAGCAATTACATCACATTTAATGTACTTTCATCTCTTCAAAGGACCTTCATACCTTTTCTCTTTCCTGAGCTTCATAACTCTCCAAGGTGAGTAAAATAAGTATTATAGCTTTCATTTTAAAGATAAAGAAACTGAAATGTAGAGGTAGAGCAAAGTTCATACATTCGCTCTTCTAGTTTATATGGTATCAAGGATAGAGTTCAGATCTCCTGTGTTCAGGCCTGAATCCTCTCCATTTAACTACTCTTGGCCATCTCATAAATGGTCCAGCATCATTTACTGTGCTATTCTATGAATGACTTCAGAAAAATATTCACCACTGGAAGGGGACCTATCTAGATTTGTAATAGCCAATGTGATAGCCATTAGCCACTAGCTACATGTGATTATTAAGTATTTGAAGTGTGGCTAGTCCAAATTGAGATGTTCATCAGTATAAAATGCACACAGGATTTTGAAGACTTAGTGTACAAAAACATGTACATATAATATCAATTTTTATTTTGATTATGTACTAAAATGTTATTTTGGATATATTAGGTTAAATAGAATATACAAGGTTGGACAATTAATTTTGTGAACTCATCCTAGAAAAAATGCTACATACCTCATTGCTGAATATCACTATGGTCATCTTTGAAGTACTCCCCTTGGCCATCAGAATGGCCATCAGAGCTATCATTGTCCCCAAAATCTGACAATTAAGTTCACGAAATTGCCACTATGCACTTATGTACAAACAACTTGGTAAGGTGTCATAACCTTGGCAAGGGTATGATGACAATTCTAATGGCCATTTCAGAAAAAGAGTTCCAAAATGGCTTTGAAGGGTAAACTAGGCACTGGCATCGGTGCACAGCTTCCCAAGGGGAGTACTTCGAAGGTGACCATAGTGTTATTCAGCAATGAGGTATGTGTCACTTTTTCTAGGATGAGTTCACAAAATTAACTGTCTGACCTCATGTATTTTAAATCAATTTTACCCATTTGTTTTAACTTCCCTAAATATGGCTACTTGAAAATGTACAATTAAAAACATGGCTCCATATTTTACTGCTATAGATTTTGTCCCAGCTAGTGCAAAAAAGAATCCCTTCCCAGAACCCATGAGACAATCTCAATTTGAACATTTCCAGGGACTGTAAAGTATATATTCATATTCTCAGTAGAACAACTTGAGTGTGATGAAATCTAGCCTTGGTTAAACACTATTTTGGATGTGTTTGTGAGGGTGTTTTTGGATGAGATTAATATTTGAATCAATAGACTTGAGTAAAGCAGATTGCCTTCCCTAATGTGGGAGGCCCTCATCCAATCAGTTGAAGATCTGAATAGAACAAAGTGGCCAATCCTACTGCAGAGAAGGGCAAAGGCTCCTACTTGATTGCTTGAGATGGGGCATTGGTCTCTTCCAGCCTTTAGAATCAGACAGAAACACCAGCTTTTATTCGCTCTTACTGACTGCAGATCTTGGGATTTCTCAGCCCCCATAACCATGTGAGACAAGTCCTTACAATAATTATAATTACTTATAATTCCACCTATTGTTCTGTTTCTCTGGAGAGCACCAATTAATACATAGGTTTATGAGAATTATAATACCAGGCCAGATACTTTATTAAATTTAAATTAAAAAGGAAAAGAATTTAAAGTAAAGGAGACTTAGATGTGTCCTTTAAAAAGAAAAGAAAGAAAATGCAAAGAAACCAAAACAAGAATAAAAACAAGATCTTTATCCTTAAAGTATTGTTTATATAAAGAATATCTCTAGAAAATAGAAGAAGAAATAAATAATAGTTATGACCTCATGAGTGGGAAATTCAGGGTCTGAACAACAGGTAGATGGAAAAATACAGCTTTCACATTATGCCTTTGTTAGCTTTTAGTTATTTTTCTTTGAATATGTTTTCCATTCAAATAAATATCACTTATTTTGCCATGTATAATGTGCTATTGTGTATAATGCACATGCACATTTTTGCCCAAACTTTCAGGAAAAAATATCTTTTAATTGAATTCAAATTTTTATTTGTTTATATTTAGGTACTTGTTTTTTGTATTAGAAAGAAATTTTAGCATTTATTTTTTAACATTATAGAACAAGAAATTTTATGTAAGAAATAATTATAAAAGTTATTGATTTCTAGAGTTACACTTTTAATTCATAAGCAGAAATTAAAGAATTAAAAACATTTATATATTTATTAGATATGGAATTAGTACTACCATATATAATGCACATCTTTATTTATCCCTCACAAATTTGGGCAGAAAGGTACGCATTATATCCAACAAATTACAATGCCTTGTCTAAAAATACCTGTCACACCTTAAGAACAGACATTCTAAGGAAGACTCTTCAGCATGTAAGCTGCAATGGTGTTTCTGGCCAGAGTTTTGTAACCTGAAATGATAGTTTGGCACCTTATACAATGAGCTTAAGGCTCCCTCCATGTCTGAAAGGCTGTCAGCAACAACTGACTCTGAGCACTGAAGGAAGGACATCTCCCCCACACCTCTTCCTCAGAATCACACTCTAACCAGTTTCACCACTGCTCTTCTCTACAGGCTGGTGGACAGCACAGGGGGCCAAACCCCACAGCTAAGCTGCAGATGGACCAGGAGTCCCTTCACTTCCCCTCGGGCAAATGTGACAGGAGTTCCCAGATCCCCTCTCCCAACATGTATACCAGTGATGGGCAGAGAAGTACTTCCTTGACAGCTAACACAGGACCCATTTAAGAATCCTCTGAGGCTGGTACCCACTTGGGAGCTCAAATTTCTGAAGGGGAAGGTTCAAGCAAGACAACCCATTTTCACCATCTGAACTGGGCACTAACTATTGTAACCATAACCAAAGTCTTTCCTGTTCACACAGTTTTCCAAATGAACTTGTCCCTGGAAGAATCTAGCTCAGTGACAGTTTTACAAACTATACCCTAATATACAAATTTACCTCCTGATGAATTCTCTTTTCCTTATTCCATAGACAGGGAAGGACAGCATTGACATCTATGTCCTTAACTGATGAACATACGTTCTAAGTTTTTCAGAGTGACTCGCCATTACTCTGTGGTTATTTCTCGTCCGTGGACATTCAGGAATTTTAATCACAAATGTGGAGGTTAGGAATACGTGCTGAGCAATCATCCAGGCCCTCTAATATTACAAGAGAAAAATCCGTGTTTTTTCTTGGAAGGAGGGGATAAAGAATTGTTTTCAATGTTTTTACCACAGGGAGCATGATTTAGGAGTCACTTAAGTTGTCTGTTGACATGTACCCTAATGGCTCTCAATTTGGTTTTTTGTCAGCAAAGTAAGAATAATGATTTCTTCCTCATGGAATAGTGATAAGGACTAAATGAATTAATACTTGGGAAAGCGCCTAGCACTCAACCAGTCACTGAATTTAGTTTTCTCTCCCCTTCGGAGAAGTGCAGATACTTAGTACAGCATTCTACATACAGAAAATACATGACATCTTCTCAATTCACTAGTAAGTAACCTTATGAGCTTCTCATGTTGTCTCTGTACTTCAGCTAAACGCTAATCCACGGTAAAAACATTCCTTTTACTGTTACCTGGAAACAAACAGAATAAGCAATAGCTATGTATGGTGCATGCTGTCTCCCATCTCATTTCCAGGAAATGTTACAGCAAAGGAGAACCTCAGTAATAATACCCCATGCCCGAGTACCTCATATTTGTATTATTTAACTCTAAATTCTCTCAACAGCCCTAACATAAACACTACTATTTCCACCATTTTACTCACGGGGAAGTTGAAGCCCAAAGAGGTTAATTTGCCCCAGGTAACAAGCTAATATGGTGGTCCCAGGATTTACAAAATCCATGTGCTTACTCATTAGGTTAAACTGTCCTCAGGAGACCTGAAGCAATGCTGTCCTGAAGGCAGGAGGAGGAGGCCAACGTTTGAGGTCAGGAAGGAACGCACACATCTTTTTTTTTTTCTTGTTTTGCTTTTTGGTATGTGGGTAGCTCCCTGACTGGGAATCGAACCCAGGCCGCAGCGCTGACAGCGCCAACGCCGAAGCCTTAAGCCGCTACACCATCAGGGAACTCCCCCGCACACATCTCTTTAGCCCAGCGGTTCTCAACCTGTGGATCGCAGCCCCTTTGGGCATCGAATGACCCTTTCAGAGGGGTCGCCTAAGACCATAGGAAAACACATACCAGACATTTACATTATGACAGTTACATTTACATTTACATAATGACAGTTATGAAGTAGCAACGAAAATAATTTTATGGGGGTCACCACACCATGAGGAACTGTATTAAAGGGTCGCGGCATTAGGAAGGTTGAAACCACTGCATGGTTTAGTCCCTTCTCAGTACTGCCTTTAAAGTAAGGCTATCCTTTAATTCCTCCTCTGCACAGTTCTCTAATCAGTTGGCTCTCTTCTCCCTAACCCCTGGATTCCTCCATTTAAATTTGATTTGCTTTTAGATGTTCGACCTGGGTCTCCCTTTCCCAGATTTTCTCTCCAATTCTGCCTTTCTCAACTTACTGTTCTCCACTCACCTGCCAAGTTCTCGATTCTTACTCCTGCTCTAGTTTAGTGGGTCTATTCACTCTCTCCCAGGGCACTTCTGGATTCTTGACCCTCATAACATTCTCTCTGCAGTCCCTCTGCCTAGAGTAGCCTCCTCCTCCTCTCCACCTCTCAGAGCCTACATGCTCCTGAAATATAAGTGAGTCCCACTCTCCCATGAGGCCTTCCTCTCCCTATCACAACACTGAGAAGAGTTGTTGCCCCTCTGGATTTCTGTGATCTGCATCACTTGTGATACACCTGCAAATACTCATTGAGCATCTTCTATTAATATGTTTTTAAATATCCCATCTTGCCTAACACAATGTTTTATATAAAGAGAAGCCTGGTAAGTTAATAGGGATGTGTTAATCAAGCATGCCAGCTACATTAGCCATATCTACTCTGTCTCCTTTGAGTCAACAAAGAGCCCCCTACAAAATTTACTTTCGTAAAACCCATTTGTCCACATGATTATTCTTACTGCCAGCATAAAGCTATACAATTCCATTGTGCATGCAACTGGAAAAGAGAGCTATTCTTCATGCAGAGACAGAAGAGAAGGAAATATTCAGTATTAGGAGGAGGAAGGAGAATAGCCATGCTGCAACTATGAAGGGGAAAACTGGAGGGCTGAATTTGGTCAGTCTTAAACAATCCCCATCCCAACATCTATTCAAAGAGAGAAGAAAGGTCAAAAACAAACTGAGGTTGCATAGGAAAAGCATGTCAATAAATTCAATATTATTTAAATTCCTGCTGTATGTTATGAAAGAGTTATAGACTTAAACTTATTTTTCATTTGCTTTTATTAACTTCCTTATTCATACATATATGTTTGTGTAGCTCTGGGGTTAAAAAAAAGAGTCAGGTTTCTATTTGTCTACATTATTTTGGTTTTGCTAATCATATTTAACTAAAAAGAGTTTTCATTTTTGACTAAAAGTAAGTCAGAACAATTGAATACGATGCCAACTGATGCTTTCCAAATTCACCAGACCATTGCTAACTCGCCAAAGTCAGGAAGCAATAATAATTCCTTTTCTTTATAGAACTAACGCCTTTTCTCCCCAGGAGACTTCAAAGCTCTCTGCTGACGCTGGGCTCTGCAGCTGCCAGGAAAGAAATGTGGCTCCACTTACCTCAAAGGCAATGTCAGAAGCACATGGGGGACAGGCTGACCCACAGCAGGCGTGCCCAACCCACACCCACCCCTGCCTTTGCGGTATCAGAGACCACACCCAAAGCTCTGGTTTGGGGTCAAGAAAATAGCAATAGTACCAAGTTACCACATCCCTCAACATACCCAGACAAACGTCCTAAGGACAAGAGTGACCAGATGCAATGTTGTGCCTCAGTAAATTATGTCACTTGTCAGAATGAATAGTAGTAAAACAGGCAAAGTTGTGCAGCTTTCCACTGATTGAAAAATTGTCTTGGGCTAATCCTATCAATTTTGCTACAAGAACACAGTTCTTATATAAACAGAAAAAAATAAAAGCTATGAACTCTGAGACCTCCTGGCATGCATACCTTCTCACACTCAGCCCTGTCCCCTTAGCTAAAATTGAGTAACTATTATTGGCTGGACATATGTCCACTATGTGTGAATAATCTCAGTTTTATTGTTGTGAATCCTCAGAGCCATCCTGAGAGGGAAGTAGTATTCATATTTTATAAGTGATGACATTAAAGTTCAGAAAGATTGAGGTTTTTTTTTTTCATCAATGCTAGATATCTAAGGAGGAAATGTTTCTAATAGTTCCACAATCATCAATATGCCTGGGAGAAATAACTTCACAGCTGCTCAACATGGTGAACCACAGGCAGGCTAACCAGACTTACCATTTCGAATGGGACAGAAAACAATGGTACTGACCCATTTCAAATGGTACATATGGTCAGCCTACTGACACCTTGAATTTAGCCCAGTGAGTCTAGGCTAACCATATGTACCATTTGAAATGGGGCAGTACCATTGTTTTCTGTCCCATTTAATATGGTACGTCTGGTCTGCCTTCACAAGGGCCATCTCCACCTTGAAGATTCAGGTCACTTTGATTTCACCTCAATTATTAACATGGCTTTGTCCATTTTCATGGATGCTGTGAATGGATACAAATGAATGGATATGGGCAGAATATGGTCCAGACTGCATTTCCAGTTTTAGTTCCTTCATTTCTGGTTTTGCTCGCAGCTAAAAGTTGAAGAAAATGAGTCAAATTTCAGAATATAAACCAACACTTAGCTGATGAACCAGCTGAATACAGTGTCATGATTGCACCGCATTAAAGCAAAACAGAGGCTAGATTTGCCACAATTTAATAGATGAAGAGACTGGGATTCACAGAGATGGACTCTCTTCTTCAAGAACACATAATTAGTTGCTGATTCAAGAGTCAGGATAAGAACTAGAATCTATCTGCTCCCATTGCACATTAACTTTTTATCCAGTAACTTACTGCATCATTCACTATGACTCTTCCAGGCTTAGTCAACCTGTGGACATAGGCACTGAGCAAGACTCCGCACTCTCCAATGTGGTTTCACAATTAAGCTTTAATTGAGCTTCTAGTTTTACTGAATACCAGATTTATTAGTTTACATGGGAGCAGGAGTTGTTTCTCAAATGATATTATCTTTCCAGTGGAAAAAAAGTAAAATCTTTCATATAGATGATGATTGCAGATCCAAGATGAAGGCACCTATAAATTGAACAGTTACTGAACTGTTCTGAGGAGGGAGAGCTCTACTTCATGTTGAGATATTCAGAAAAATGTTAGAATACAGTTAGTTTCTGAGGATGGGTGCATTACACAGTGTCAAAAAGAGTACTAGATGATTTCCAGTGAATGGGGGGATGGGAAAGATACAGGTGAATATTGTGGCATTATTCAAAATAGCCAAAATATAGAAACAACCTAAATGCCCATCATAAACAACTGGATAAAGAAGCTGTGGTACATTTACACAATGGAGTACTACTCGGCCATAAAGAAAAATAAACTCTTACCTTTTGCAACAACATGGATGGAACTAGAATTTATCATGCTAAGAGAAGTCAGTCAGATTGAGAAAGACAAATACCATATGATCTCACTTACATGTGTAATCTAAAAACAGAATAAATGAACAATCAAAATAGAAAACAAAAGCACTCATGGACACAGACAATAAATAGTTCAGTGGGTACCAGAGGTTAAGCAAGGAGGCAGGTTGGAGGATTCAAGTATGTGGTGATGGAAGGAGAACTGACTTCCTAGAAGTCACACAATGCAACACATAGACAATGTAGAATTGTACACTTGGAACCTATGTAATTTTACTGACAAATGTCACCCCAATAAATTTAAATACAAAACAAAAACTAGAGATGAGAATGTACAAAAGTGCATGACTAAAATTCGTGTGTAAGCAGCCTGCCCAGCTGTATGACAAGGTAATGGTGACGGACAACATAAACTTGATCAGTTCTTGTATCTGTTGAGAAAACATCCTTTTCCCTTTGAGAATAAATGCCAAAAAGCTAACCCAAGCTCCTCAGTGCTTTGACAGATCAGTAATTTGGGAACAGAGTGAATATTAGACAATGATTCTCACTTAAACGTTCCTATACTAGTGAGCCGATTCCCATATTTTATGAGAAATCCTTGAAGGACAGAGCAGCCTCTTCCTGGTCATTTTTAGATTGTT
Source organism: Lyroderma lyra (assembly GCA_004026885.1). Classification (NCBI taxonomy): domain Eukaryota; kingdom Metazoa; phylum Chordata; class Mammalia; order Chiroptera; family Megadermatidae; genus Lyroderma; species Lyroderma lyra. Next base: position 95,268 of record PVJL010000001.1, on the reverse strand, counting down.
CCTATGTTACAATTAGCTCCTGTGTGAGGGTCCCCATGACGATGATTGCAGATGCAAGATGAAGGCAGCCAGATACCTCTCTTCCATTACCTGCATACATGACCATGATGGTTCACTGGACAAATTTAGTTTTCAAGATTCGAGCAAAGTCAGTAACTACTGGAAAAGGAACAGGTTTGAAAATCAAGTCAGGACATTAGGGCACTAGTGTTGGCCCTGACACTCTACCTTTGTGACTTCAGTTATGGTAAAGAGGAAAACCAGCAAGGTGTGACTTTCTAGTCCATATCAAGAATATACTATGTGCCTTGTGCACTTTATTTTCTTTAATCCTCTTTCCAATCATATAAGGTAAGTGCTATTTATTCCCATCTTATAGATTAGAAAATCTAGACTACACAAACCCACAGAAGATCAAACAACAAATTGTGGAGCTTGGATTCACAACCAAGTTTTTCCAACTTCAAAACCAATGCTCTTTTTATTACCCAAATTGCTCTTCTATTTAAAATATTAAGACCCCTCTATGTCTTCATCCATATTAGCTCTAAAATTCTATTATTCTGATTCTAGGTAGAATCATGATAGTGAAGTTCTTTCCTTTAGTGATTTATTATTTTATTTATTTTTATTGAAAGAGATATAATTGACATATAACATATTTGTTTCAGGTGGACAAAGTAACAATTTGTATATATTATGAAAATAGTTGAGTTCTAATATAAAAAAAGAATTGTATCCACATGCTTTATGGATCCACATGCTTTTATTTGATCAATGAGATCAAAATAAACAGAAGTACTTTCAAGTCATCAGACTCTCCTATAAAATGCTAATAAAAATGTGTATTTTCCCTCTAATGCCTTTCATGTTTGAAGAAATATGAGGTACAAGGTATTCCATGAATGTGTGAATATCTGAATTATTCTGAAACAACTAATACATTGTCAACCCACAATTCATTAAGGTTTCTAAGAAGTCTGCAAAAAATATGTTTAAAGGGAGTACTCAATGTATTACTCAATAATATTACTCAATTTCTTTGTTCATGTATATGTATATGTATATGAGGTCAGACAATTAATTTCACACACTCATTGTAGAAAAATTGCTACATACTTCATTGCTGAGTATCACTGCAGTCACCTTTGACGTACTCCCCTGGGGAAGCTATGCACCAATGCCAGTGCCTAGTCCACCCTTCAAAGCAATTTTGGAACTTTTTTTCTGGAATGGCCATCAAAGCTGTCATCATCCCCAAAATCTGACAATTAAGTTTACAAACTTGCCACTGTGCACTTATGTTGGCAACATTGTACAAACAACTCGGTAAACTGTCATAACCTTCCTTACGCGCACACATACACACATGCACATGCACACATACACACACACACGCACACGCACACGCACACGCACACACACACACATACATATACACATACATACACATAGACACAGAGAGACACACACACACAGAGATTTTGATCCATCCGGCCAAATCTAGTGATGCATCTCTACACCACCTTGCCCTTTCTCTCCACAGCATTGGATAGAGTTAATGCCTCCCTCATTCTTGAAACACTTTCTCCACCCATTTGCTGGGGCTCTGCACTTGAATACTACTAACTGCTTCTCAGATTCCTTTGCTCCCTCCTCCTCTGACTCTAAATATTGGAGTGCTCCAGGACCCAGTTTTCTCTCTACATTATCCCCAAATTTATCTCATCTAGACTCATGGCTTTAAATGACATTTATACATTATGGTCCAGTTCAACTTCTTTTCAAAGCTCCTGGCTTATATGCCTAGTTACCTAGCAGCCTTTTCGAACTTAACATAACTAAAACTCTTTTGAATAAACTGAATCCTTTTTCACATAATTGTTAAGTCCAAAAACCCAAGAATCATTCTGGGACTTCTTTTTCCTCTATCCTCTTAATCAATCCATCAACATATCCTATTAAGTCTATATTCAAAATATGCCTCAAGTCCAAACTCCGTCAATGGCACTGTGGTCCAAGCTCTCATCATCTCCCATTTGCACAGCTGCTAAGCTTACCAAGTTTCTCAACTCCAGTTCCTTTCCTCTTCAGTCTAGTCTTGTAGTAGCCAGCCAAAACTTTTTAAAGTGAATCAGACTATGTCATCGAACTATGCTCAAATTTTTCATTGGATTTTCATTGCACACATAATAAAATGCAATGACCTACCATGCCATATATGAGCCAGACTTGCCTACCCTTTGGGCCTCATCTACTACCTCTCTCCCGCCACTTACTCTGATTCAGCCATCCAGGTCTTCTTGCTACTTTCAGGTATGCTTCAGGCTTGGTTAGTCCTGCCCCAGGTCTTCACACTAGCTCTTTCTCTTCCTGGGACATTATTGCCCCCAGTGTTCACATAGTCCACTCCTTCATGTCTGCTCAAATGAAATCTCATCAGAGAGAACTTCCCTGAATATTCTAGCTAAGTTCACACTGTTAACCACAACCATCCTGGCTCTATTCCCTTATCTTACTTTAACTTCGTATTATCTGGAATTAAGTTATTTTAATTATTATTGTAATAATTATATTATTATTTGTCCATATACACTTGTTCATAAGTGTTTTTTCTTTACTCATTTATGTATTTACTCTCTGCCTCTTCTTTAGAATGTTAACTACAAGGGACCTTGTCTTTCTTGGTGGCCACTGTATTCTAGTGCTTACCGTAATGTTTGAGACACAGTAGGCACTTGATAACTACGTGTTAATTGAGTAACTGACTCTTTTGGGTGTCCTGTGCCACCCTGTAATGCTCTGTTGTTATTTTGAATATGGCCTTTATCTTTGGTACCTGCCTAAAAACTTTCCTGAAGTTCATATAGTTCTTACCTCCTGAACTTTTATCCCTTCAAGACTAGCTTCCCATTTAACTAATTATGGCTAGAATCAATTCTCTTTCTTTTTTTTTAAGTGCTGCATCTCAGCCATTTTTACCTAAACACTCTGTTCTCTAAGCAGTCCAAACGCAGACTATGTACCCACAATGGGAAGAGTAATTTTATTACATTCCGCTGGAAGTGAGTATCGTCTTCTGATCAGGCTTTAGAGAGCAAACATTTTCTTTTCTTATTTCTGTCTATTCCCCAGCCCCAACCTCAGCACCAGATACACACAAATACTGGATAGCAGTGCTGGTATGATGTCACTTCCTGTATGGTATTATGCATTAGCCCATGTCTACTGCTGTGTAAGCTGCATAACCACAAAGGAAAGAAAATTAGAAAACTCCACACGATTCCTCCCTTTAACTAGAGCTGAGGCACAAGGTTATCACAGCATGAATAAGAATGTGTGTCTATTTTCTGCTGGGGCTAGTATGCAGAAATAGAACTATGTGTATAGTCAGATAGGCCCCCATCTGGAAATAACAGTTAACAATGCTCACAAACTAAAACAATATTAAAGAACATTCCAGACCATCTTAAAAATAAGCAAACCTTTGAAAGAGGTATATTAGAAACCATTTCTAAAAGATATTTACAAACTTTTACTTCTAAAATACATTAAACAACTGAAAGAACAATGTAGTTTTACTGGTCTAGAGTGAGACTATCACCGGAAGGCTTTCCAAAATGATTGACAGTAATGTTCCTTTCTTGTACTTTACAGGAACTACATTTGCATAATTGCATAAAGTAATTCAAAATTGACCTCATGCATGAAAACAGACAACAGATGGCATTAAAATGTGATGGGAAAGGAAAATGCATTATGGAAATTGCTTAAGCTAAGAGATCAGCCTACTTTTCAGCATCCATGGAATTTATAATTATTTCTTCGCTGCTACGTTCATTCCTTTTCAGAGATGTAACCCAGACTATTGTGAAGGCGTGTGTGTGTGTGTGTGTGTGTGTGTTATATGTACATTATATGTAATATATATATATATATATATATATATCTCCTCTGATTTTTTTTTATTTACTTATCATTCGCTAAGGAGAAAAAAAAAAGAGCTTCCATAATCTTTGCAGTCTACATAATCAAATATTTTTCATTTTTTATATCCCATTTGCACTCTCATCTGTTCTGAATGTAAATCCTCAGTTGTCCTCAAATAGCCAGTTCTAGTAGGGCTCAGATTTTCCCTTATCGACCTGGAATTAATTTGGAGCAGCACAAATTGTAAGCAGCTTCACTGAGTGAATGTTGGATACAAATAGTATTTTAATTTATATAGGGTCAAGACAGGAGGATTATTGGAGAAAGGATAACCTTAATGAAAGTGGTGTCTTCCTTCATAAGATACACAATTAACACTGAAACAAAGAAAACAGGTGTGGTCTAAATGAACCCAGCCTTCTCCTAAAGCAGTTTCCTAGGTTATACAAATGTATGAAAATCTTTCTGAAAATAGTTATATTTCCCTTCAGAGGAATCACATTTATGATCTTTGAGCTTCTTATAGAAAACAGAAAAAATGATCAGCACTGCTTGGTTCCCAGGCAACCCTTACCATGTACCTACTATGCGGCAGGCATGTTTCCCCAGCTCTGGAAACAGAATGGCCTTCTCTGCATTAGGAAGGAAAGGATACACTGCAACTTTGTGACTCATAAAGCAACCCATCATCTAAAATGTCTTACAGCTCCAATTGTAAGACAATGCACACAAATGCTCGTGTAGTTTGACTCATCCACGGGACATGCCCATCACTCAACAAGGCAGACAACTTCCACTGGCCTCACCGACACATTCTCACTTGGCACGTGGCCTATGTGTGTGGAATTGATGCTACTCTTTGGCCCGCGCCTGTAGCCTGCGCTGTTCCTGACAAAATCCAAGCTACTGCTGCCCCCCACTCCCAGGAGACAGCTCTAAGAAAAGCAGCTCCTTAATGGCTTCTGTGGAAATATCTGCTCTCCTGGTGGTTGCTGACATCAAAGCCCAACCTTCCCCTTCTTACTTGGATTCCTCAGCCCACTTTCCCACCACCTCCTACCCAGCATCGGGGTCAATAGAAGTCCACACCTGACAAAGCCCCCCTCACTTGTGTACCTGGCTTCCTTGGAAGGCCTGTCAGTGCTCCTTCCCCATATTGCACCTGGCTGGATGGGAAGAGACTGAAGTGGATGGAAGGGTAGGAATAAAGGAGGGAACGATCTTCTGAGAATCCTGACATACAGGTGAATGTGTGCTGAACATTTCCAATCTGTGCTTAAAACTTTTTTCCTCTGCCTGAAGTAAAACACAGTAAAGGTTGAGCCCACATAAAATTATCAGTATTCAACCACTTTTGACATATGAAAATTTCAATTTCACATGGTTCAACCTAACAATGAAGGATGACTTGATTCTTTGGCTCTGTTCATACTAAAGTTCAGCTTTTTTAAGATTTCGCAGACTACTGTGACCTACCACTTTCCTTTGTAACTTTGTTACTATGGGAATTGGGTTCTGCATTCCTAACAACTGACCACAAGCAAATTTTGGAACACAACCCATTCATAAGCTGACGACTGCCTACAAAGGATGTTCTTTCTATGCAAGACAAGGCTGATGGAGTGCATTTATTAGAATTACAGGCTAAAGAAACCACAAAAGGCTTACTTCAGGTCTCCAGATATCCCTCTCAGCCTTCTGGCTCCAAAACATAATCACAATCTAAGGTTGGCTGGTGGTGAGCCAGGCCATCACAGGGAAAACGGGACCCAGGGATGCAACTGGCCTCATAAGGCTGGGCGAACACCACAGGCCTGATGACAGAAGTACAGCACAGACCAACTAATCTAAGGATGGACAGATGTGGACACGTGAATCTAAAATAGTGGTTCTCGGCCATGGCTGCCTGTTGAAATAATCTGTGGAGCTTTAAAAATCTTGATGCCTATGCAACTTCAGAAACTCTGATCCAGAGTATATCTTTGGCATCCAAATTTTACAAAGTTCCCTAGGCAATTCTAATGAGCAGGTCCCTTTGGAAAACCATTGTTGTAAGTATCAGTTCAAAACCAGGGAATAGATTCATGGCAGGGGGTAGTGAGGGATAAACAGTATTACTAGGTCCAAAATGAGCCCTTGATCTAGGATGTCACCTGACCAGGTAAGGCAATGGTCAGAAGTCCATGGGTGGGTGGCTGGAGGTACAAAGGTGGACAGAAAGTCAGGAAAGCCTGTGACAACAGGAAAATGTAGTGTAACGTCACAGGGTCCTGGTCCTAGGTTCAAGGGAAACTCCATGAGCAGGGAGGAGTGGCAGTGAGGGATGATGGGGAGAAGGCTGGAAACCAGGCACAAAATTCCAAGCCAGGAAAACTCTGAAGATATGGCAGGAATCAGAAAACAGGGAGCTGTGCTTGATAGACATGAAATAGCACCATGAAGGTGAAAAGAGAGGAGGAAATTTGTTCAGTGCTAAGGTCTCAGCTCCTTCTTGTCCTCCCTACAGTCAGAATTGTCCCTACAGTTACAAGCAGGCTGTATTAACCCAGCTACAGGGGTAAAGATTTCAGAGGTTAGAACCCAACAGGTCTCCATAGTTTTTCCTCAGAATAAGCCACCCCCCTCCTCCTGCCTGTCAGGCCCTAGAGAGAAGACCATCTCCTTTAAATACTACGCAAAGCCTAATTCTTTAGAAAATTTTCCAATCTACTGGCATAATTGATGACTTACATTCTCACCTCAATGTACGGCCATGTATATTTGTATAGTTTGTATACCGCACAAAGGCAACCAACAGAGAGGGCATGGGGACTAAAGTCATTGGACTGGTGCAGGGCTCTTTCTGCCCAGAGGACCTCACTTTCTCTAATTTGCACAATTCAGTGTAGGTTAGCTCAGTGTCAGCAGCTCTGACAATGACGATTGATTTGTACCTATTCAAATATTTGTTGCCCGAGTGATTAATCTACTGACTCTAATCCATCTTCCTGCCAAAATAGATGAATACGTGCTATATTTTAGACACCACAAAGCATTCTGCACTTACTTTGCACACTTACATTTTCTTTCTAAAAGTGCTCATGCCACCAAAAAAACAATCTCATCAAGTGTAGCAAGAGAAAGCTCGTACTCTGCCCAGTCAATTTTCATCTGCTGATGACAGCAGAGAAAAGCATAAGGGGCCCTTGTTTTGCTGTCTTTGTTCCTCGCATTCTGAGCAAAATTGCACAGGAATTATGAACAGTTAGCAAATGGTGTGTAAGTGCCCAACCATCAAATGATAGCTCTGTGAACAGAACCAGTCTGGCCCCAGCAAAGCCAGGCTGCTGGGGTTCTGGAACAAGAATTAGGGAGTCAAGTTTTATCCCTGGCCCTGGCTCCAGTTCACTGTTGACCTTAGCTTGCTCTCAAATCTGGAGCTTCCCAGAGTACCCACAGTGCTTTGTGGCACATAGTGCAGTGCAAAGGTCATTGAAATGCTACCACAAAGTCAAGTCACTGCTGGGAGATCTCAGATGTGTCTGTCCCTAGGGTCCAGCTCTCCAAGGGAACTTTTTCTGGGGCTACCCAGCTGCTATTTGGATATCAGTCCTTGACTTAGTGAGACTCATGGGAAAAGAAAGGGGTTGTAGAAAATACCTTATATCTCAATGAGACAGAGGTTCTCTATACAATTTAACCCAAGAGTGCTGAAGAGTTCAATTAAAATGTAACTATTTCTTCAAATAGACTCAGCCTACACATTTAAACTGGCCCTTCTCTCTGTCCCGCACATACTATCTATCCCTCCGCCAGGTCCCACACAATATTAAATCTCTTGATACCATGTGTTTCATCCTGTGATTTCATCACAACTGTTGATCTCAGATGAAGGTGACCCAAATGATTCCATTTGGACTTCATTTTCTGGCCTGTGTCTCTTTGTTCACACACACACACACACACAAATCATCCCTTCTATTTTGGTAATCATATCATTTACTCTAAAGGTAAAACGTGGTCCCCTCCCAGCTGAAAGTTTCTCTGAATACATGTCTATGCCTAATTTGGTTGGTTGCCCAGAGAATTATCTTCCTTTTCTAAAACTGGAGGGAGGGAGGGAGGGAGGGAGCCCATCTATTAAATTTGTTCATATTGGGGTTCTTGTCTCACTTCCACTTCTTCCTCCCACTCACTCACTAGAATGCTCTAATAATTGTGGTGAGTGTGGATCGAGTGGAAAAAAGAAGTTCCTACTTAATACCAGGTGGAGTATTTGCTATCACACCTGGGTCCCATCACCCTCTCAGATGGGCCTGATTTAGGGGTCCTGCTCTAATACTGTCCTCCCTTCCTAGTGCCAGTTTTTGAGAATTTACAATGTAAGACTGGATGGCAGAAGGGCTTTGTTTTGGATGTTTTGCTGTGCTCTGTTTTGCTTTGCAAATAACCAAACCTCTCTCTCTCCCTCTAAATTGGCTTTTACCTTGCCACCTACAAGAGGCCATAGGGTTACCCTCCAACCCCTAAGAGATTCAGAAGTTAGACCAAGTGACCCTAAAGTTCTTTCCAACTTGAAACATTTTTTCCAACTTTTTGAAACTTCTGCATATACTAAAAAAATGTTTGCAGGTATAGCCTCTTATGATTTCTCTCTTTTTCATCATCCACATTCAGCTAGGCTGGTTAAAATCAAGAAAAATAAGCAACAGAATCACATTATCTATGGTAACTATTAATAGGCAAGTAGAATTTAAAAACCAAAATTGAAAACCTGGGAGTGAGATGTATAACATCTATACTTGTACCTTTCATTGTCTTTTCTACTTCATTTTTTTTCTTCTCCAGAAAAAAATATCTTCCAAGCAAACAAAGAAGTAGTATATATTTATGTTATAAGTAAATATGATTTAATTTATCCACCCTACCTACAAAATTAAATGGGTAGGAGTGAAGGGTCCAAATTTTACTCTTCAGGGGACATTTGGCAATGTCTGGGAACATCTTTCTTTGTCACAAATGGAGAGGGCAGCTATTGGCATCTCGTGTGTGGATAAAGACCAGAAACGTTGCTAAACATCCTATAATCCACAGGACAGCCCCCACAACAAAGAATAATCCAGCCCTAATTGTCAGTGCCAATGTTGAGAAACCCTGGTCTAGATTTATGAATGGTCCTAGAAATACAAAGCTATCGTTTTTCTATACAAAAGAGAAAATCATGTATTCTCCCTAATAGTGGATGCACTAAGTCAGGCAGCTGCAGAAATAGCAGTAAATTTAAAGGCACGACATAAATTTGAGTGGAAAGATTAGAGGTGGGAGTTGTCTCTTCCCCTTTTAACAGAGGCTTGCTGGGCCACAGAGCAATTTATCAGTTCCACTAAAGAATGTTACTGCCATCTAGGGCATGAAAAGAGGATCTCCAAAGCACCTCATCCCTAACTCCAAGGACACCTACAAGATCTGCAGGCACACAATGCACTCATTTCCCACGTCTGTAACACTGAAAAGAAAAAATATATTTTTTGGTTTATGGGAAACAAGTGTTTACAACTTTTTAAAAATATATATGGCTCCGAGTCCACAGTGCTCTCAGTTCATTTGTTTTTCCATTTCATGTGTGTGGTATGAAATGCAAAGTGCAGGTTTCTGATAAGGGTGACAGCTGTTTGTAGGCTTTTTGATTCTCAGAGTTAATTGGGGAAAAGGAAAGATCAACCAATGACCCCAGAACTCTCTGGTAGAACTTACCCTTTCTATGCACCCTTTTCTTTGGATTATAGCAAAGACAACTTGCAAGTCCTGGGTAAATTATAAATCAAGGAAATTCCTTTGCTTTAAAAAAATATATGAAATTCGGAAAACTAAATCTAATTAAATGGAAATTAAAAAGAATCATAGTATAGATAGAAATCTTTCTCCCACCAACACACTACTACTCCAAGAATAAAGACAGAGAGAGAGAGAGAAACCATAAAGATAACAGTGCTGAAAGGACTTCTCAGAGAGCTTTGAGAGGAGTAGAGAGAGGCAATTTGCATCACCTTCCCTGCCATTTCCGGAGAAGCAGGACCTCAAGGCTCTGGAGGATTGCAGTGTACCGAGAGTTATGAGGTCCCTTTCCCCTCTTCCCAGTGGTCTTCCTCAAATGTTATCATGGCTGGGTGGCTTGAACCTAGATTATTTTTCATGTGCCAGAAGTAGAAAGCCTCTAACTTCTTTACTGTAAGGATTGCTAAACATCTTAAAGCAATGAGAAAAGGTATTATAATCTCATGGCATACCTTTTGAATAGATTCTGAACTCTATTTCTGTGTTTTAGACAAAGAGATTGTTTTCTAAGGTTAGGACATTTTGTCCTGACCCACCCAGGCCCCTAGATCCCAAACCAGCTTATAATTCAAGGTAGTTGCATAAAATGAAATGGTTCTTCCTCCTCACTGTTTCAGTGGAGCAGCCCCCATCCCCTCTTTAACTTTGCTATGGTCCTACAAACACCACAATCCAGAACTTATTCTATTTAAGGGGAAAAACCTTGAGGGAAACTATCTTTAAAGCAACAGAAACTCATGTTATAACTAAGACATAATTCCATAATTGGCCAAAAGGAAGCATTATCTGATGATCTGTGTGACCTCTTTTACAGACCACGAATCACAAGTGGGTGGATGGATAGATTGGTGGACAGGTGGGTAAACAGATACAGGCAAGGCACACAATTTTCCATTAGAGTTCCAGCATTTCCATGAATTTTCTACAATCCAATTCATCTAAACAAGGAATCTCATGCAATACTAGATGAGAAGCCCTTTCTTAGACAAATGCAAAGTGTTATTTAGGAAAGATATTGTTATTAACATTTACATTATATTAGATATTAATGTGTTTGCGTTGCACCAAAAATATCATCTACCTACCACAAAAGTTTACCTACCACAGAGAGTTATTGTGAAAATCATGTTAGATAAAGCTAAGAAAGTGCTTTAAATATCTTAAAATGACACTATACACTGTCATTGTTATTGTCAAATACAGTAGAGCTGAATTAAAGCAACTTGTATGTCACAGAGTCAATTCTCTTGAGCATGTCTTCATGGACACAGATGCTTATTTCTTCCAAGATCACATATTCTGAACTACCCCTCCCCTCCTAAAAAAAGAAAACATGATTTGACAAGTACACAGCATAATCTGAAACTGGGACTGTCCCTCACCTAGTTTCAGGAAATACAGTCCTGGTATCTAATTCAACTTATTAAATTATTTTATCTTATAGAGGGAAAGGACTCTTGAAGAATGTCTACTAAAAGCCCTTCTTTATCAGTTTACTTATTCTTTGGGTTTTATATGATACAAGGGAAAGGTTTGTGATATGCTGATATGTAATAGAAGCAAAATATAACATCTCAATTATATAGAAAAAATATGTGAAAATAATATTAATAATCCTAATTATCTCTGGATGGTAGATTAGATTTTTTTCTGCTTAAAGCAGAATTAAATGAGGACCTAATAGTTTTTAATCTTTTGGTTTTTATCAAGTTTTATATGCATATTTTTAAAGTTATTTAGATAAAAAGGCTTACAATAAAAAAAGAAAATTGACCTGCCCTAACTCTTTCTACCACCAATTTCTCTCCTCAGAGGCAACTAATACCAATTTTTTTTTTACATGTTTGGTTTGGGTTTCATCTCCTGATTTTTCAATAATATATTTTGACAGCCATTTCTTGATGTTCCATATATAGATTTATCTGTGTCTTCCTATTATGCAAGAGGAAGAGTTAGCTCTCTCAATGCCTCTGAACACTAGTGAATTCCCTGTTCCCCGTCCTCCAGTATAATTATATCATTAATTATTATTGAATTATTATTCAGTATTTACAATACCATGACCATCTCAATATCATTTAAATTTCTACTTATATATAATTTTGAGTTATTAAATTTTATTTTTTGTTCAATTAATATTCTATGTATCCATCCTAAAAATCCCTACCAAAACAATAAATACAGAGGGTACCAAACAAATGTATACACATTTTAAGCATGGAAAGAACTGTACTATATATACCAATATATACCAATAACAAAAGATGAATACAAGTCACATTTGACCTCTGCAATTACAAGAGGTGCTCAAAGTGGTTACCTTCAATATTTATGTAATACATAGATAACATCTCTTAAAGTGTGCATTCTTTTAGTACCCCTGGTATTTTGTCATGGATTAAAACACATTAGGAATTCTGAGTTTCATCCATCACTTTGTAACATCTTTCTGGAGTCTTGTGTGCCCCAGTTTTCTCGGAATTGTTCTCTCAGCCTGTTTCACATATATTGCATCTGAATCTCCCTTCACCATCATATTTCTTTGGTTTATCTTGTGAATTGAGTTCCTTGTTTCCTGGATCCCACATTTTTCTGTTTCTTTAATAGCTTCTGGTTTTCCTTAAGCACACATGCTAGTATTAACTAAAAAGAGATGAGTGGAAGATAAAATTTGAGACCTTACATGTCTGAAAAGGCTTTTATTGTCCCTTTATAATAATTGTGAATTTGGCTAGGTATAAAACTCTAGTTTGGATATCATTTTCCCTCAGAACTCTGAATTTTTCTATCAAGAAGACTGATGGCACTCTGATTCTCATTTCATTGATTGTGATCTGTTTGGTTTTTTGTTCTAGGTTTTTTTGTTTGTTTGTTTGCTTGCTTTCTTGCTTGCTTGTTTTCCTACTTAAAACTTTTAGGACCTTTCCTCTATGCCATATTCTAAAATCTCACAACAATGTGGGTTGTGATATGAGTTCTCCCATCCATTTATAAGTTTAACAGTTTAATCTAAAAGTTTATATCTTTTAGTTTTGAAAATTATTCTTAATTCATTTCTTTTATAATATCCTTCCTTCTGGTTTTTTTTTCTGTACTTTCTATTAGTTGGATATTGCATCTGCTGAATTAATTCTCTAATTAGTTTTTAATTTTATTTTCTCCTATTTTTCTGCCTCTGTATCATTTTATTATACTTTCTGAGAGATGTTTGTTTCAACTTTGTTTCAATTATGCTATTTAAATTTTTATTTGTGCAATCTTGGTTTTAAATTTTAAGAGTTCTTATGTCATTCTGTTCTTGCTTTATAGATTCAATATCATCTTTTATCTGAGGATATTATTTATAATTTTAACTTCTTTAGGCTTTTCTTTTTTCTGTTCTTTTAATTTTCTCAGCTTCTTTTGTGTCCTGTTTGTCCTTATTCTCCCTTTTGATGTCTTTCATATTAGAAGCTTTTATCAGATGGTAAGCATTCTTGTCCATCATTCATACTTGAAGAGCGAGGCAGTAAAAAGCTGACTGGAAGCTCTAGCAGTAATAGAATTCCCTGTGGGATGACTGGAGAGATCTCTGGCAGTATCTGTAGCTCTTTCTTTCCTCTTGAGCTCACTTCCCTTCACCCTCTTGCCTAGGTGATGCGACCCTGGCTGGAGTCATGCTTTTGAAGCCAAGTTTGAAAAGGAGGCTGAGGATCTCTCTATGCAATATGTAGACTTTTCTTTAATCCCTCAGTAGGTTCATTCCACTACAAGGTGTGGTTCTACAATACAAATTAGCTCACATGCAGTTGGTACATAGAAAATTTATGTCAGTATCATGGGAAAATCATATTAATTCACATGCAATATATCCCCAGCACAGAATAGAATGTGGAGGGGAATTACAAATTTCAACAGAAAAGGAAATAGCTTCCAAATCAGTTGCTGCACTGGCAACCTAGACCTGTATGACTCTTGACTCCTAGCAGGTTATACTGTTCTGTGACACCTTAAGGGCAGCCACACTGACTTAGAACAGCACTTCTGTCTGCACCGTGTCAGTTCCTAGCAGCCCTGCTCTCATGTAGGTATTACTAACATTCTCACTCAGTTATTTTTCTGACTTATTATCAACCATAACAGATCCCAGCCACAATAAGCTGCCTGCCTTGATAGTCCAAGTTATTTCCCTGAATATCAATGACTGCTATTATTAATGCTTTACGTAAGTTTTGAGTTCTCAACCCCAATCCCCAATTGTTTTTTGTTTTGTTTTGTTTTGGTATATGCCCTTTTATTTTCAGTATGCAAGTTTAAAAACTGAATTTTTTCATGAACCCCATTCTTATTTTGTCTTATGGTAGATTGTCTGCAAAATTGGTCACAACATTTCCTACATCCACACACTTTTGCAGCAAATATGACTTTATAGCTCTCTCTATCAAGATGTAGAATTTATCTCTCCTCCTTTGAATCTGAGATAGCCTTGTAATTTGCTTTAACCAGTTGAATGCATGTAAGAGACATTGTGTCATTTCCAAGTCCAGGCCTCAAGAGTCCTTGCAGGCTTTAACTGGCTCTTGGAACTCTGCCCAGACAAGGTGATAAACCAGGGTTTAGCTGGCCAAAGGATGAAAAACCATCTGGACCAGAAATAAGGCATCCCAGATTCCCCAGCTGAAGCCCCAGAAATATGGGGTAAGGTCAGAAATGGTATCTTTGCTATATCTGCTTTTGGCCCATATTTTTAGCCAATATTTTGTTTCTGACCTCAATGCACCCACAGCTTTAGAAATACTTGGGGTCTCAGATAACTGATCCTTTCTAGGACTCTTCAGTAAATACATTTTGCTTCTAGGATTCCCCTACTCCTAGCCAAGGTTTTTGAGGTTTTCTCAAGTCAGCTCACCTCTTCCCTGCTTTCAGTATATTATTGTTGTGATGTCCTTTCTCCTGCTCATTTAGTTCTTGTTTTAATGCCTTTTTATTTCCTTACTGCAAAGTTTAGTAGTGTTTGGAAAGAAAGTGTAAGCAAATACATATGTTTAATGTGCCAGAGTTAACAAAAAGTCTCCTCACTTCATTTTATAGTTGATGACACTGAAGTCATAGCAGCTAAGTAGCTTGCCTAAAGTCACCAGGGTTGTTAGTGGAAAATCTGGAATCTTCCAGAACACTGGGAGCAGTCCAGTGTTTTCTCCTCTCTTCCGGGCTACCTCCAAGATTATTTCAGGAAGCCCACATAACAACACTAAATGTTACTCCCTAGATGATATTATTGCAGTTTCTCTGTGCAGCACACAAGATTCTGCAGGGCCACTGTCTATTCTAGCCTTAGTGTGATAAGCCAATTCAACAACCATTCTAAAGTAGATAATAAAAGTCTACTTTACATTGTATAAATATATGCTCTCTGTTGATGTCAAAACCACTATTCACATAGAGTTGTAAATTTTCTCATTCTCACAAATTATGTGTATATTCTCAGACACAAATTAGAAAATACTCAGTGAGTGTTTAAAATTCTAACTATGTAAATAAATGTCTGTGCTCTAAACTGAACAAAATTGCAAGGTACATGAAGTGGCCTTGCTGGATAGGTTAATGACTCTTGAGCCAGTAAGAAGTGGTTAGAACTTGGTAACATTTCAATAATAACATCTTCTGATATCTAATGTCCCACAGACCAGTTGCAGGTACCTAGTTTCCGCTGATAATCATCACTGATTGTGCAGAAGAGCTTAGTCCACATGCTGGATTCACATACGTGAAGCCTTCATGGGCTGCCATAACCCTCATGACCTCTTCCAAGGAGCTCAGCTCTATCACATGGCTCTAGGGGCCATCAAACCAAAGTGGGGTCAAAGGTACAAAGAGAACCTCCTCTGCCCCCAGCCCCAGACATAAGAAAGCACTGTATCAGGATGAGTAAGAGTCATCCCTTGACTTGTTTTTCCTATGTTTGTATACTGTTTAAATCACTAAAGCCTGAAAAACAATTTAGCTTCCATCTTTACTCAGAATTTAGTCACTTCTGACACAAAAGGATGACCAATCCCTGCCTGGCTTATCAAATTCAAACCACTCAGTATTGGCTTCAGTCAGGGTCTTTCATCAATTCTCCATCTCCTTTTAGCCATCCCTAGCTTTTCCTCTTCTTAGTGTTAAACATAGATATCTGCCCCATTCATAAGGTTTGCTCAGCCCCCATTAGGACACTTCCTGAGGATATTCTGCTCATGGCTCTTCACCCTCCTTCACAATAAGAAAGCACAATTGACCAGAGCTGAACAGGCCTCCCTGGGAGTCATAGGAAATGCGAAGATTGTTGCTAATAGTGAAGAACTCTTGCTCTTACCACATACTCTGCTAAGCACTTTATAGGCATCATCTCATGCCAACCCCAAGACAACTTTATGAGGTAGATGCAATTATCTTCAGCTTAGAGAGATGGAAACTAAGAATTTGGGAAGCTCTGAAATGTCTCCATTTACAAATCTAGCAAGTGTGTGGACACAGCTCCACTAGTTCCAGAGCTGTGTATTTAACCACTATGTTTTGATAGTTATTGTAGGAACAGAGCAAAGCCAAAAAGCTTAGATTTTATTTGGTAGCAAATTTGAAGCATGGGAGATTTTAGTATACATGATTTACATTTGCTGGAAAGGTCTTCAGAGAGGTTTGGGGTTTGCATAGTTATAAAGTGTTCTGAAACTTAGCTAAATGTGACATGACCAAAGCCTGAATTAGGACAGAGCAAATAGGAGCAGAAATGAGAAAATGAAAATTGTCTCACAGAATATCCAATAGAATTTGATGTCATACCACATTATGTCTTTAAAAAATTAAATGGTTGAGTCAAGACTGACCCCCAAATTAGAAAACTGAATGATTTTGAAAATGCTGTGGGCACGGAGATAAACAGAGCACTTTGGAGAAGCTGCTGAATTTTGTATCAATATGTTAGGCTATAACTTATATACATAACATGTTGGGATGTCAACACAGTACAATCGATCAAGCATTTGTTTAAAAATAAACATAAAACAAAAATTTTTTAAATAAATAAATAAAAATAAACATCAGAAGTACAGGTCAATAGTCAATGAATAACAATGATAGTGCATGACACTGTTATGGGTATTTGTGGAAATAAAATATGAACATGATCTAGAGAGGAGAGCGAGCAAGACAACCATATGCATAAGCAATACAAAACAGAAAGAGATGAAAACTGTAAGAGACATGTGAGCTAAGGGCTATGAGACTCAACAGATGTAAGAGATTTATTCCTCCTGGGAAAATGAGAAGTCTTTATGGAGAAACTAGTGAGATGGATAGAATGTCAAAGGACAGAGGTAAGAAGGACATTCCTAGTGGAGGAAGCAATGTCAGCAAGTCCAATGAACAAGAATAGCAATTAGTCCAGGAGACTTGAGCATAAGGTTCCCGGGTGGGGGAAGAAAGGATGGTAAATATCAGGATAGGGAAGTAGGTCAGAGCCAAATAATAGAGGGCCTCAAGTTCTAGATACTAAGCACAGTGAACTTTGTTTTATAGTGAATGGGAGTCATGAAAAGCAAGGAGTGACAGATTCTTATGTGAGTCTTTTATTTTCATAAATGAATGTTTGATCCATATAAAATACACTCTGCTTTACATCTCTCCCCAATCACTCTACAGTTGACCCTTCAACAACACAGGTTTGAACTCCATAGGTCCACTTCTACACAGATATTTTTCAGTAACTACTATAAATATATTTCTTCCTTATGATTTTATTAATAACATTTTTTTCTCTAGCCTACTTTATTGAATGACTATATTCTATAACACATATAACACATAAAGTATGTATTAATCGACTGTTCATGTTATCAGTAAAGCATCCAGCCAACCGTAGGCCATTAGTAGTTTTGTGTGAGTCAAAAGTTACACACGGATTTAGAGTGTGTGGGGGTCGGCATCCCGCTTGCATTGATCGATGGTCAGCTGTACTTTCTTTGCCACATCTTGCCCTGGCACTAATATTCCTGAATTCTTGTACATTTTTTATGTTCTATGCAATACTTTTAATTGATCTTTTATCTAACCTAAAGCCCTTCTTTCTTTTTCCTTTTTGGTTCAAACTAAAAATACTATTGACGTTAACTGGGAGTATCAACAAAAGCATTTTTCCTTTTTATTTTAATCCCAATGTCTATTTCTGATACTTCTCTAGTTTGACCCAGATTCCATTTGCAGCTGGATGGAACAAAAAGAGGACTTGCTTTGAATGCAGCTACCTATGCTTTCCCTGGGCAAACTCTTATAGCATCTTTGCCTGTCCTTTTTCAAAGAATTCATAATTTCAGAAGGAAAGAATCTGAAGAAGTCAACATGCATCCATTTCCCTCACAAAGGTAGCCTTGCTGCTTTAAAGAGAAACAAATTTCCTAGACTGTGTTAAATGATTTAAAAACCCAGTCCCATCTCTTTCAACCTGTCCAACCAGAATAGAAGAAAATTTCAGGAGCCAGACCTCTGAATTTTCCCTTCAAAGGAGGAACAGACCGTTCACCAGAAGACAGAGTTGCAATTCATTATATTCTCAGCATCTTTCTCCTAATTGTTTAGTTAGAATCTTTCTGTAACATAAACCCATTCCACCATATCCTATCCTTAATAAAACAATAAAGAACAGAATCTCTCTCCCAGCCCTATCATCTTTTGAATTGGATTCCTTTTTAAATTCCTAAAGACTAAGTGCAGTATTTGGACATGTGTCATGTAATTGAAGAAACTCAGCCACTTAGTTTTCTCCTCTCATGTAGATACCAAACCATTCCTAAAACAAAAAAGGGCCATGAAACATAGGCTTCCACTTGTCTTTTCCCCGACCCCACTTCTCCAAAATGCATGCTCCTCTTTAGTTTTCTCAGAACACCTTAAACTCACGGGCCTACAAGGAGCATATAGTAGGGTGGGAGCAATGCTATAGAAATGTGAGGGTCATGGGGCATAGAGAACCCACACTCTTTGTAGTTGTAGTTTGGGAATGAGGTCCAATGTTGCTTAATCTTCCTATTTTTTTTTCAAGATAAATGGGAATTCCATAATTTACTTATTTTGTAAATACTCAAAGCTAAAAATTCAAAAATAATTGCAGAACATTGTATAGACCAGTGAAGTCATGTCCAGGGCCTCAGTCTGCATGCTCTGTACTACATCAAGGTCTGCCCACAATAAGCCATCCAGAATCTACCCAAATACTAATGCCATCTTTTCTGTAGTTTCTTTGGTGCCATTTTTCCTGGACTTAGTGACATGATAACTAAAAGAAGACAAACCAACAGACAGGTTTTAAGTTCTGCTATTTCGCTATCCTTGCTTTCATCTAGATTTCCTATCTTCTCTGTGAGCTCTGTTTCCCTCTTATCCTAAACCCCACCCCAAAGAGTCTCCTGCCCATTCATCCATTTTCTGGCAACAGATAACATGCTACCAGTTACCATCCAGCCTCCCATTCCAGACCCTTGCTGATTCTTGTGTGGATACCTAGTTCCAAACACATTCTTGATTCTCTGATTTTATTCAAATTGATGGTGACCTCCTGCCTATCCTCTAAGACTCAGCACAGGGAGCCTTTTTTTGTCCTCTCCCTTTCTCTTTCTCAACCCCAGGTTCAAAGGCTCCTCCCTCCACCTTAATATTGTCCTGTGTCCCTCTCTATACATTGACCATGTTGTACTACTGTTATCTGTGTATTGGGAAATGATAATCAAAATATTTAACAACTGGTATAGCACAGGCAATTCCCATCAGAAAACAAGCGATCCACTCTGTATCAGTGCAGAGTGACCACATGTCAGCCTGGTAGGAGCTGACTTGTACCCACAAGGCAGTAAACTTTTCAAAATAAGAGCTGTGTTTTATTTACCAATGTATCACCAGTGCCCAGCACATGGGAGATGCTTAATAAATACTTGCAGATTGCATAAGTCTAAGGTCACCTGGAAAAGGCAAGGTGATGAGGAGCTTGTGAAGAGGACTAGGGCCCTGCTTCAAGTTACCTGGGCTTGTTGTTACTGTGTATAATGCCCATACCATTCTGCCTTGCTCAGGGTTAGTATCTCTGCATGACAGGCAAACTAGGCAAAATGTAAAAGGAAATTATGGGTTTCCAGAAGTTAATCATAAAGGTCCCCATATGTTTAAGGTTTGAGTAACTAACTAAACATCTGTAAATTCCAGGCAGTTATAAAACCTGTTACCTTCAGGAACAGCCATCCACAGTCCAGTGTTTCTGTAGCACTCATACAAGTCCTTAATACACACTAGAGTTTGAAGACTTAGTACAAAAAAAAATTAAATATTTCATTGATTTATATTTTGTATTATCATTAGATGCTGAAACAATAATATTTTGGATATGTTGTGTTAAATAAAATATACTATTAAAACAAAAAAAAATTTATTTTTAACCAGCTAACAGATATTTTTAAATGGTTATTGAGTTATGATATGTCATTCTTATATTATTGATGGTTAACTGAAAGAACTTAAGCTTATTTTAAGAATACACAATTGACAAAAATTTCTCTTGGAACACCAAAATTAAAACAGAGGTTAGAAGGTCTTTCAGTGAAATCATACATTGGCTTCACTCTCAGGGCATCGGTTATGCTGTATGGACTCAGAACCAAACAGCTCTTAGTTCAAAGGCAATTCTAAAGAGGGCAACTAGTAAATCTAGAATCTAAAGGTTGCACTTGGCACCATATGGGCCCCTCCATTAACATGACTTTGTTTTATATTCCAGACTGGAGGTTCATAAATGGGACCGGTGCTAAATGCAATATTCTCTTTTCAGTTTTGTAGGATGTTCATGTGGTTTGCTATGGGTCTAAAGAGGGAAGAGAGAGAGAGAGATTGATTCTCAGAAGCAGCATCCTATAGCAATAAAATATTGTTTTAATCAAAAGCTTAATAGTGCTACATGAAAAAGGAAGTACACAGAACATTTCATTGTGAAGATATGAAGGTGAGTTCTTTAACTCTGTTGAAGGAGAAATTGATTTTGCAGTTACAGAAAAAAATAAGAGAAAGGACAGTCCTGGGGGAGCAGGGGAAGCAAAACTATGGATTTTGTAGTGAAATACATTCTGTCAGGACTGATCGTCAGCAAGAAAGTTTTGAAGGCACATTATGAAGGAACATACTGAATAAATCCAGAAAAGAAATAACTCTGTATCAAGCTGGGGAGAATGAGGAGGACTGGACATTCACAGCTTGGTGTTACCATGACTGTCCAAGAGGCTTGGGGTGAAGACACTAGTCTTCCTGGCCTTGAACTAGGGGTGCGCTTCTGTCTAGTACTGCAGGGCTGCTGTTACCGCTTCCAAAGTGACCATTACTGGATGAATGAAAGAAGAAAACAATGAATGAATGAGTGAACCAAAATAAAGGTAATTTTGGGGAACTAAGATGGGGACATAAAAAACTGCTTTTCTTTAGAAGAACTAATGGGGAGTATAGACTATTTATCTAGCACATATGGAAGCAAAGTAATGAACTGTCCTAATTGTTGCTCCTCTGTAACATATTACTAATATCCTTCATTGTTGTATAACTCAAGTTATAATAAAATAAATAAAAATTTTATAATCTGCATTTTAACTAATAAATCATGCAAGATTTATTGGACATTCAGCCTCTATGTAGCCTCAAATATGGACCCAGTAAAGCTAGTTTTATAAGCACTGTCCAAGCATAGCAGTGCTTAATGAAATTTGCTTATTAGAAATTTATATCAGAAAAGAAAAATCTGTAGTGTTTAATTTATTGATCATTGTTATTGCTTTCACCTGATCCCTGATGAATTCGTTTATTATATATCCCTAAATGTTGCATAACACAAATTTATAACTACACTTGTCAGGCCACCCTGGTCATTTGTCATTTTCATTCATTAAAACAGTTTTTCTATCGTGATGCCATCCTGTGGGATCAGCAACGTAATGGAAAAGAAAAATCTTGAACATGGGAAGTTTGCAGAGTCAGACTTCTCCTAAGATCATTTTCTTGAGAATGAAAAGTTAAAACTAGGATGGAGAAAATTTAGCCAGAGGGGAAACTGAGGAGGAAGTAGCCCTCTGACAGTGTGACTCATATCTAGCGTAGCTAGCTTTCATCTTGCTTTACATCCCCTGTTGCCTCTCTCACCAAAACAACCTGACAGCCGTGTGTGGGTTGCCTAATTACAGTAACCTGAGATGTGGCCAGTTGGTAGCCAATTTTCTCTTTATGAAGGAAGGTCCACTAATGATTTATGTAATCATCATCATTATTATTAATACCTCAAAGGCAACGCACACTCAGAAATGCTGGAAAGCGGTGGGATAGGATGTGGGTGGGGCCGGTACGTACCTTTAAATACTTGTCATCACAGCACACGTTCCCCCATCTGAAAGCAGTTCTGGAGTTTTTCAGCCTGTTCATCCTCTCTTGTACACTATAGTCTGGTATTTAGTCTACATTTAACTTCTGTCCAGCCATCTGGAAGATTCTAGCCAGCGTCATGACTGAAGAGGATCTGTCTGCCTTGGTGGTAGATAATGGGTCAGGGATGTGCAAGGCAGGCTTTGGCGGAGATGATGCCCCCCGGGCTGTGTTCCCTTCCATAGTAGGGCGTCCCCGGCACCACGGGGTCATGGTGGGCATGGGCCAGAAGGACTGCTACGTGGGGGATGAAGCCCAGAGCAAGAGAGGTATCCTGACCCTGAAGTATCCCATTGAGCATGGAGTGGTCACAAACTGGGATGATATGGAGAAGATCTGGCACCACACTTTCTACAACGAGCTCCGTGTGGCACCAGATGAGCATCCCATCCTCCTCACCGAAGCACCCCTCAACCCCAAGATCAACAGGGAAAAGATGACTCAGATCATGTTTGAGGCCTTCAACACACCTGCCATGTATGTGGCTATCCAGGCTGTGCTGTCCCTCTACGCCTCTGGACGGACCACAGGCATTGTGATGGATTCTGGGGATGGGGTCACTCACACCGTGCCTATCTATGAAGGCTATGCCTTGCCCCATGCCATTCTACGCCTGGACCTGGCCGGCAGAGACCTGACTGATTACCTCATGAAGATCTTGACAGAACGAGGCTACAACTTCACCACCACCGCTGAGCGGGAGATTGTTCGAGATGTCAAAGAGAAGCTGTGCTACGTGGCCCTGGACTTTGAGCAAGAAATGGTCAGTGCTGCTGCATCCTCCTCCCTCGAAAGAAGCTATGAGCTTCCCGATGGGCAGGTGATCACCATTGGGAATGAACGCTTTCGATGCCCTGAAGCCATTTTCCAGCCTTCCTTTCTGGGCATTGAGTCCAGTGGGATCCACGAGACAGCCTTCAACTCTATCATGAAGTGCGATGTGGATATTCGCAAGGATCTATACGCCAACACTGTGTTGTCTGGAGGTAGCACTATGTACCCTGGCATTGCTGACCGGATGCAGAAGGAAATCGCGACCCTGGCCCCTGGCACCATGAAAATCAAGATCATAGCTCCACCAGAGAGGAAGTATTCTGTTTGGATAGGGGGCTCCATTCTTGCCAGCCTGTCCACATTCCAGCAAATGTGGATCAGTAAGCAGGAATACGACGAGGCTGGCCCTCCCATTGTTCACAGAAAATGTTTCTGAATGGGCCTCCACACTGATGGGTTTACATTTTCCCTTCTCTAGGTCATAGCGACGGCACTGCCTTTATCCACTTTCGACGGAGTCAAGGTAATAGCCCATTCCTGTTAGTGTGTAAGGCAGCAAACTCACCTCCATCCTAGCATTGTGGGCTCCTGCCCAGCTAACCACATCTTAACCTCTACAACTTAAGAAGAATTCTGATGCCATATTCTACTTTCCTCACATATAGTTTTCAAAGAAATGTAAGCCTGCTTAAGTGAAAATAAGTAATATATGGAGTAAAATCATGAGACATGTCCTTTGGGAATGGATAACTAGAATTTCTAAGCTTTGAAAACCGGTTCTTGTTAACATATTTAATGATAGCAGGCTGTACAACCCTGTAAAAATGTTTTTGTATTTAGCAAACATGTCTTATTAATTAGTATTTTTGTTTTATTTTCCTTCTTTGTATAGAGATTATGAATTATGAGGGTCAATAATATCGATATATACATAAGCACCAGGAAAATAAAATGTTATATCTTAAAATATACTGATAATCTGGGTATCTGACCAGCTGATGTGAATTTCTTAGCTCCCCAACAGTCACTGTTTTCATGGCTCCATATTTTAATTCCTTCCCTTATTAAATAAGCATAATGAAACAGCTAACATCCTATTAATATTGTTTGTAAATCAACTAAATTTTCAGCGGGGAGTGGAGTTTTGCTGTTCAAGCACACATGTTAATGTCTTACTTATTAAACTTATTCTACTTGTAAAAAAGCGAAAGTATACATAATTCCTAACTTTTAAAATAGAGAGATATTGTAATATAAAATTAATATCATTATACTGTTTGACAAGAATAATTTTATTTCAACTTCTTAGCATAATAACATGTCTTGAATGATTTCTGTAGGCCATAATTTTTGTTATTTTTCATATCAAGAATTTCACTGTGGGAAAACATGGCTGCAGCATCTTCATAAATGACAAAATCTAGTTCCAGCATAGTAATTACAATTTTATTCTTGGAAATATTTTGGAATGTCCAGTAGCTAGCAAAACTTCTTTATGCAAAGTCGCTCTAATATACTAACATCTTAGAAAATATCAGTGTATCTTCCCTTACCGTCTAGAGAAATTTTTAATGAATTCAATGATAATTTTCAACCAGTTTTAAGTACAAGTGCATTTGTTTTAATATATACTGTGATTTATGATTATCTGGATATCAGGATTACTTGTATTTTTCAGAGTATTTTTCTGAAATTTTAAAATATTTTGGGAAGTTACTTATTAATGCATTTTCAGATTCTTTTTTTTTTTTTTTGGTAGTTCCCTGGTTGGGAATCAAACCCATGCTGTGGCACTGAAAGTACAGAAGCCTAGCCACTACACCACCAGGGAACCCCCATTTTCAGATTCTTAAGAAGGAGGAATTTCTTCTTTTTTCCTTTTAGTTGGGAAACTTATATTTGTATTTTGAAACTCTAAATTGGAGTTATTAAGCTTTTTTGCTTAAGATAAAACTTTTCAAAAAATTTGATTGTTTCGTATTTTGTTTACCTGACAACACAATTTTTAAAAATGCATTAAACCTAAATCAAGCTCCAAGGTACTTTAGCAGACTTGGAGTTTCCTTGATCCTTTAATTAATTTTAAATAAAATTGTTTCATACTTGCATTTCTTGTTATTTCCCCTCATCCTTCCCAAATAATGTAAAATAGTCCAGAAAGGATCACTTTTTATATGTGTTTCCCATTCATTTGTATCATATAATTCTGTACCTGGTACATTTGACCACGTAAACACTAAAAAAAAAAGTTGTTAGAAAAAAAAGATGGCTAGTCAGATAAGGTTATAAATTCCTTGCAATCTCAATTTAAAAGTTGTGTTTTAGTGGATGAACTGGTTTTCAGGTAATTAGTAGGCAGACATAATAGCAATAATAATAATATCCTGGATTTATATGCTACAACATTTTCCATTTGCAGAGTAGTTCTCACAAACACTCTGACCTACATTCTCAATTACAAAAAAAAAAAAAAAAACACGTCTCCTCACCCACAGAAAATTTATGGGACAGGTCAGGTGAACTTTCCAGAGAGAAAACTATTGAGTCCTAGATCATCAGGTGGAAATACAGATTCCATAATGCAAACAGGATTTTAAACCTAGCGTCTTTGGATAGTCTCCTGTTCATCAACATCGACTAATGGATGAGTTTAATGAGAAAGCAGTCCATCTCAAAATTTTATATTTTAGAATCAATGCCATATATTTAGGTAATACAAGTGGCTTGTTATTCACCAGTGTCTTATCAACCTGGCTCATCAACCAAATTACTTAGAGAACTTCATGTAAATAAAGTTCTGGCACTGGGCTCAGAAATTCTAGTTCAGTAGGTCCAGGGTGAGACTAAGAATCCAAATGTGCCACCATCTCAAGGAATCATAGCTCTAAACAAGTAGAACCTAAATCATTTTACAGACTCAAAGGCAGAACAGGACTGTGGGCATTTGCCCTATCCATCTTTGTCATAAAATGGGACAGCAATGAAGTAGCCTTGATAGATAAATTTCATACTATGTAAATGATTTCCACTCTGAACAGGAATCTAAGGCTAGGGCTGCACCACAACCCCCTGTCCCAAATTGTTATTTCCTAACCACAACCACAAGTAACATTTTTCTGAGAGCATACAGGGTCCAAAACTAATAGCTACAGTCTTCTTCCCTAACTTTCAGGTGTGCTGATTTTTCAATAAAGAGATAAAGTAGTGCTAGGATACAGGTTGAGCCTAATATTCACAAGTCTGTAATAAAGGCCTGTAAAACTGAGTACTACAGTTTCCAGAAAATGAAAGAGTCATCCTTTGAGGTGACAAGGATCTTACCACATTTATTCACTCATTTTGCAACTGTAAATTCAATGCCCTATGGCAGAATTTACTAGAGAAGTGTTTCAAGGACCTTGGGGAATTTATAATCTGATAGTGGGGAAACTATGTGCAGTGGAAAGCAGTATGATGTAAGGGTGGTTCATTGACTAAACATGGTCCAAAGTCCTATATGATCATTCACACTAGGGCAGTTCAAGCCAGCGTGATCAAAGAAAGGTTGACATAGTACATGGAGTCACTAAATTAAGCCTTAAAGCACACATACGTTGTATTGAACATGAAAACTTTTCTTAGATGGCTCAGGCACCATTATGCTCACTATTTGGGTTGGTGGGATTTTTTTTTTAACATTTCCACTATACTATGCCAGAAACCGCACAGATGTACTTAATCAACAGGCTCTGTCCCCACTGAAACATATGCATGCCTGTAGCGTAGCACCTACAGTGTATCTAGATTCACCCACCCTCACCCATCAACAAGCACCTGGAGGACAGAGACGGGCAGTATATACCCACCTTGGTCTCTTCCGAGATTTTCCTGGTACCAGACTCACAGTACTCACTCAATAAACATGGTTTGAATGAATACACTAGTAAATTCATGAATTCTGATGTATATCATGACTGTCACAGTTCTGCCTTATTTACTTCTTACACTCTTTACTCAGCTCCTTGTCTCCTCATGTCTGCCCCTTCTGTTGGGGTTGTCTTCCTCTGAAGCACATTTTCTCTTTTTCTTTTCTTTCTCTCTTCTCTTTCCTTTTCTGTCCACTTCTCCTGTTCTTCTTAATGTGCAGAGCTAGATTTTTAAAGTTTTGGCTTGTCAATAAAAGTTTTTCATTCTTTTGATTGGGCAAAGGATCAAATAACCTCATCTTTGGAGTGTGTGCCAGCTACGGGGCCACTAAAATTGTGAGAGTCTTTCAATGAATGCAACCATGTATTCATCTCTTCTACTCTATCTGCATTCTAGCTGATATTTTTTTTTCTAAGTTCCAAATTGCTCTAGAGTTGAGTTTCAGGCATCTGACTCCCTAATAACCCAGACATTATAATACATTAAAAACTGTGTTTTTCTGGTAACTATTCATAGCCTCCTTCCAGAATTTACAAAAGTTTCCTTTCAAAAAATGTTTGAAGTTGGGAACTAAGCATGTGGTTTTGCCAATACTGCTTCCAGATGTTGATAAATACAATTGGAATGCCTTTAGGGATATATATGTACATATCAATAGAGAGACTGCTCATTAAAATTAATTGATACTTAAGACTTCCTTTTTATATATGAAAGGACCTGTCTGAACTATAAATGTCATTTTCTAAGCTAACATCATAAGTAATAAAGACTATAGAGACTCCTTGTGCTGTTTGCCTTGTTTTTCATCCCATTCCAAATCTGCTGTGCTAACCACCTTATAATTTTCGGTCCCGTTAAATCTAGTCAACAGATGTACTAATGTGATATGATGACAGATATTTTATCTAGAAAACACCCTAATACCACTTGAAAAACAGAAAATCTCATTTAATTGGCTATTTGACAACATGTAAGTCAAAAGCCAAGTTGTTCTCTCTGGAATTGGAAATGAGGCATTTGTAACCATACATGTACCATATGACACAGTGCATGGTGGAGAAGGAAGGAGATACACAGACCCAGCAAGAAAGATTGAAGTTCCCACTCATGCCCCCTTATGGGCACATTGGAGCTATTTTAGACGTTGTGGGTGAACAAAGAAAGCCAGATACCAACAGGTATTTTAACTTCGTGGATCCTGCACTTTCTGGTGACCCACTTAGAACATCCCCAAATATCATCCCTCTTCTT
Organism: Lyroderma lyra; assembly: GCA_004026885.1. Taxonomy (NCBI): domain Eukaryota; kingdom Metazoa; phylum Chordata; class Mammalia; order Chiroptera; family Megadermatidae; genus Lyroderma; species Lyroderma lyra. The sequence goes on along the minus strand of PVJL010000001.1, from coordinate 67,134 downwards.
TTAATTGAGAAATGTAATTGTTTATTTTTTCATACTTGGATAATAAGGGAGCAGCTGGCCTCACCAGTGAATACAAACTCATGTTCACCAAGTGGCAATGCTGGAATATTCTAGAACAATCCATGTGTTTAATGATTCATAACTGGAAGGTTTACACAGAAATATAAGCTTTTTATAAATCTTCAACTACCAGAGTAATTTAAGAACTTATTGGATGTGAAATCTATAATTATTAGATGAGTTGGTAAAATACCATAAGAAATGTAGAACATGTCACTATTTAATATAAAAATAGCATTAATTCAATGATAAGAATTAAAATATAACATCTTTGGCTAAATAATCAATGTTATCAAAAGAGAAGAAATTATCTGCAGCAAAATAAATATAAAAATTTATGCTTTCTAGATTTGGTGGATTCAGGTAAATAAAAGTAGGAGCAGAGAAAAGGAAAATACATCAATGAAAAAGAAAGAAATGGTAAAATAACAATTAAAAAGAACACTTTTCCCCTTTACCTGGTCTCAGTACAACTTAATTAATGTTTGACACTAGGAATGCTATTTAGTGGTTTAACTAATCACTAAAATTACAAACCATAAAAAATAAAATTATCAAACCTCTGTGGTAGTATGAAATATGAATCAACAAAGCTCTGTGACCATTTAGTGTATGAGGAGAAGGAGGAGGGAAAGACGGAGGTTCGACTATAAGGATGCTCATCACAATGTTCAAATCATCATCAGCCTGAATTGTTATTGTTTCCATTTTTGAGCCACTGTGGCCAAGAACTGGCTTGACTGTCCTTGAAACACTGGCCCCACAAAGGGACTGTTACCATTCACAGAATCAGGTAGGCAAGATGAGTATAGTAGACACTGATTGTTTCATTTGATTTTTGTCTTAATTTTTAGCTAATAAGCAACTAAATGCTTCTTTAATTTAGCAAGAATTCCCTTTTGCATGAACATTGGTGGGAAGCAAAACAAGCTCCTACTTATTAACTAGCAGCTGGAGCTGAGGCTCAGTCTATCAGATGCTCCATTCTGGGATTCTGACACTTGGAATCTGAGACAGTGACCCAAATATGCAAGGACTGTTGAGAAATTATTCACAGCCTTTGTGACACAGGAAAGCCATCAATGCCTATGGCATTGTCTGATCGTGGAATACCAACCAGACAATTGCTTTGGAATGACTTTAGCCTGTTTCTTTTTCGACTCTTTCCATTTTTGTCCATTTTCCAAAAATGGAATCTATGAGCTGCTTATCATCCTTCCAAAAATTTCCTTTTGGGCTTAAGCTATCTAAATGCAATTACTGTTGCCTGAAATGAAGTATGCTGATTAAAACATATTTTGATACCAGGGAACAGAATTGCAAGTAGTAGGCCCTTAAAGAAATGAATGAATTTAGAACTGGTCATCTGACTCAATTCAGGCTGAAAGCAGTAAAATCCCACTAGTATCAATAAAGGGAATCTTGCAGCTAATCGCAAACAGTGGAGAAATAATTTATTAAAATATCTTTTGGGATCACTTAAAAGGCAGTGCTTTTTGAGGGCAAGGATGTGGAGAATCGAGCTTTCATTGTCATGGAATAACACAGAGGACATGAGCTATTTTGTTGTGGGTGGGGGAGGGATAGGTGGCTTTTTCTACTGGCTCTAGCCAGAGAGAATAATGAACTCAAATTGCTAGATGTATCTCAAAGCACAGACTGAGCTAAAAGAACCTTTTCTCACAGACATAAGGCCAAAGTACCTGAAAACAAACTCCACTGATTGAATTCACAGCTTCATCAGGACTTTCATGTTAAATTTAGAGCAATGATGGGAAAGAATGGGAGCCCAAGAATTGGAATGGAGTTATTTAAAGGGATTTTAAGACAGGGAGATCCCAAACACCCAGCCCCAATTCCTTGTAGCCAAAGCGATCTCTTTTCCTCATCTAATGAAGACTTTACCATTTGGATGCAGAAATATGAATAAAACAACTTTACCTGATTGAGGTACCTGAAAAGTAGAAGCTAATTTTATCAGTTAGCATTTTTATTGGTAGCATATAAAATACCCAAAGGATTTTCACTGAAGAGAATTTAATTTAAAACTATTTACAGTGGTCTAGCAGAATTGAGGAATCAATAAAGGATGATAAGGCACCCGGTGCTAACAACAGCAGAAAACCATTACCATCCCTAAAGTCTAAAAATGTGAACAAAGCATGTCTAGCAAAATAAAATAGTCCATGTTTACTATATATTTCTATCTGGATTATTGGATTTCAAACTTAGCCAAAATAATTTACCCAAGATTAACATGCAGTATTTAATACTGGGAATGAGTCGATCACATGAAACAAAAAGACTATCTTCTTTTTATATGTATAAATTATGTTATTACAAACACCATAAAAATAAATACAATAACACCAAAAAGAGGAGAGTGGGGGAGAGATTTGACCAGAACCCAGTAAAAGCTGTCAGGGAAGAGGGCTGCCCACTAGGAGCTGTGGTTATAAAGGAATACAGCCCCAGCCAGGACCCGGGCAAAAGAAGGAAGGAGGAGGGAGGGGAGCTAAACATAAGGTGATGGAAAGAGAAGTCACAATAGGTGGTGAACTTATTATACAACAAGTTGACAATGCACTGTAGAATTGTATGCCTGAAACCTATGTAATCCTTGCTAACAGATGTCACCCCAATAAGCCTAACAACAAAAATAATTTTAAAAATTAAAAAAAAAAGAAATCAATATGAAAAAAATAAATAAATAAAAAGAAAGAAAGAAGGGGGGAAAAAGCCTTCTGAACTCTTCTCCCCTTCACCCACCAAGATCCTTCGTCTCTCATTGATCTAAACCAGTAAGAAGCCAGAGGTCAAAGGTAAGGCAGTCCTTAGAGGTCAGCTTGCAAAAGCACAGAGCAAGACAGAAGAGATAACTTGTATAGAATGGATGGGAAGGAGCATATAATGAGCAGAACAGCAATTCTTCTCGTGCCCCACACCAGTCAGTCACCTCTGCGTTTTCTAAACCTGGAGTCAGATCTCAACGTGATTGAGGTGCTCACTTCTGAAGTCAAAAGCTGGCGGGAAAGGTTGACATGAGAAAAAGGAACTGTAGGACTTGGCTAAGCTCTTCAGACAAAATAATCTTGGAAATTTGTGCACAAAGAGTGTTCTATTCTCCATAAAGAAAAAAAAATCTGATAAAAAGCGTGCTCCACTAAAGAGAGAAAAGCATTGTTTTATATCAGGCTAAAGTTGTACTTAGGAATTTTCTTCTACTGGTTTGCAAGTGATAGCTTTGAGTTGATAGTGGTTCCAATTGTGTGCTGCAATAGTTGATAGAAACCTGACTAAAAGGTGGGCCTTATTAGATGAAGTAGAGATACTGGAAATTCCATCATATCATATAGAGGAAGGAACCAAAAGATTTTGCAAGATAGAAATAACAGCTTAGATTGATTATAGGGTCCCTTTCCCCTACCCCCAAGTTACGTTCCTCTAGGAAACCTAGAGCATACAGCCTTCACCAAGGCCTTGAGAAATACATTGGAATGGAACCCACAGCATCACTGAGTGATTCTCATTTGGTGCGTTACTCATGGGACACTTCTCAGGTTTTTAGATGAGGATATACACCAAGGGAAGAATAACTATGGCATGAGGGTGATGTGCTGCACATGGATCCACTAGGCAGATGGAATAGAATTTCAGTTGAAAGTGAACATTTACTTGTAACTTTTAAAGCATCAACCATTCAGTGAAGTCTGTTCTCTTTGAAAATACAGTGTGAGAAATTTTTGACATTTCAAGTTTTTATTTCCAGCCCCAGCAATATTAAGGCTTACAGCTTTAGAAAGGAAACACATGTTTTAAAATGTGATGTAATATCAAGTCATTCCAGGGAATATGCCTAAGTAACTTAATATGATTCTAACAAGACTTAAGGATATAGATAACCCAGATGATTCTTCTTCTCCCAAAGGAAAATCTGCAGCATTTCCAATAATTCTTTGTATAATTATTTTAATATTGACCCATTATACATTTCCAAAACCAATATAATGAGGCTTAACATATTTAGCTATATCTGATTTATTTCAAAAAATAAAGAAAATGGTATAGAGAAGCACTCTTATGTAGAATCTTTCTAGATAGACCAATATGACTACCCATTTTTCAAAATCCAAATCTAATAAAACTAAGAAATAATTCAGTTGTCTATTACTAGGTTTAAATTTAAATAATGAAGCAGAGTGAGCACTTCAAACTGAAAAGGAAAATTAAATCCAAGGAAATTATATCAATGGGTTGACACTACACAAGATGATTGAGTTTTCAATAAAAGTGCTCAAACCAAATCAACATTATCATTTCAATTTGTGAAGGACAAGTACTTCCAAAAATAATTAGTCTTTGCCCACTTCTTATATTTGCTAAGTGATTTGAATAATCTCATCCCAATACTTTCTTAGAAATCTCAGGCAGGAACACATTGTGTCTCTCAGCTTTAAGTCAATATACGTACCTGTTCAATCTACCCAGACATTCCATGTCATCGGCTGGAATAATAGAATGGGAAAGAGAAAAGAGAATAATGAAAGTAACTTCTGGTGGCTTCTCTACTCCCCCATACAGGGTGCATACACATGTGTTCTGTCTCCTTCTTCTAGTTAACATGAAACTCTTAAGAGTGTCTTAGAATTTCAGCAAATTCACAATAATACAAAAACACACACTTCAGAGAAGTAAAAAGACCTGTTTCTGAAGCCTCAGAGTTTGCTCCAAATCACAGCACAAATTGTAAGCAACTGGGCAGTTCCCCTTAATTTGGTGCACCATGTATGTCTCCAGCATTTAAGGACTTCTTTTTCACAAGTGCTCCCATCCCTTTTAGAATGACTGCACATTATATTAAAACATCAAAGTTGAGCTCTTGGTATTTTGGTTTCGAAACCAGAATCCTACTAGAAGAGACAAGGTAAACTCAAGCATTACCTGCAAACAGGTATAAATCCAAAATCATACAGTTATTCAAAAAAAAACTGAATACTTTCCAACATGTATTACTCAGTAACTAGGTTACAGATTAACTTGTAATTAAGAAGTCATGTTGGACTTAACTCTTCTTCACACCTTGAGGAAACGAAGGAATGCACTATGGCTGCCTGTCCAACCATCAGTAGTGACTCCTTCAAAGAATCGGGGGTAAATCAAACAACAGGATCAGTATGTGCTGTGTGACCTGAGGAACGTACGTTGAGCATCTGCGAGGTTATAGACACAACTCTGACAGTTCCTTCCCAAATGTGATTTGACTACTTGTTTATATAAAACCTACTTCCTGAGTAAAAACAATTTTTTTAATTTATCAATTATGTTTGAAACACTTCGTATTTTCCATCCAGTTAATGTGGTAAGGAGTTATGGATGGAGAGAAAGGGGAGGGCAAATGGAAGAGAATCAACACAGCCATGGCCTCTGCCTCCTTGCTCCGCTGTCCCCAGGATATTAGCACTCCCGAAACATGGGTCTGACGGACTGCTGGGTGGACTGTCCATACCTTACCTTCTCCTCCCATCTCTGTTCCCTCATCAGACACTGTTCTCACCTCAAATATCACCTTCAATGTGTCATCATGGTTCCACAGCTGTCACCAATTCCAAAGCAACTATAACCTCCACCCTCGTTTTTTTCTAATCCCTCCTTTTGAAGATAAAGCACCACTTGGTAGGTAGCTGACAAATTACAAAGTCCCACCTACTGGAGTACCCACACAAATCTACTTGGTTTTAGCACAAATGCTTGAATTCCAAAATGTTATTTAAATAACCAAACTACTCCCTAAGCTTACACCAGCATCACAACTGTGTTGAAAAATCTGGTTCTTCATTGTGCTGATAGATACAGCTGCCAAAATTTGGGTGTGCAGCGTGTAATATCCAGATCTAGGCTACTGTCACTAGGCTTTATCAATTCTTTTTATCTTAAAGAGGGTAATTGTCACAGTATAAAGAGGTCATGGTATTTCAAAAGAACTTTAAGCTTATGAGAAATGCAATTTGTAAAACTGTTTCTTTTTTATAGCTGATCAAAAGGGTTATGCATACAGGTATTGAGCAGTTATTGAACACTTAATGAGAACAATGGAATATAGCAAACGACACAGGTGCTACATACGTAACTGTGACAGACTTCGTGACAAAGGTGACTGAGCCCCTGGCTGGGTATAATGAGAACAATGACCCACCTGTTAGGAAAGTAACTTCACCTCGGCTGTCCCTGCTTGTTCCTGAGGCTGACCGTCCTCAGTTTCCAAGCTCCTGCATTCCCACTTCTTTTATTCCATGTTCCCCAGATCTACGGTTGAAAAGGGAGGGATTGGTTCAGTGAGGTGCATTCACATCATAAAGGAACTTCATTTTGAAACCCTTATGGCCAAGACTTGCTCCTCTCAAAGGAAGTACCGTGGATTCTGCCCTGCTGGTGAGAACTCCCTGGGACAGTTAATGATCATTATTACCTCCCCCGTCTGGCTTCAAAGGCGCCATTCCCCCTTTTCCACCCTGGCCAAAATATAGTCATTTGACTCCCATTGAAAGCCTGTAGCACAGCTGCAGCACACATGAAATGTTATCTAGAGACTTTTGAAGGCTTAGAAGTGGCAAGCAGTGATTCAACACAGAGAGTTGCATGCAGTTAACTCATCAGTTTTCCCAGTTCAGGCAAGCTCCTCAGAAGCCAGCAGCCTGGCCTGTCCCACACTGCAATTGCCTACCTGTCCAGCTCACTGACACACCCGTAGGAGAGAGACTTTCTTCCCCCGAAACACCGGTGAGCACAGTGAAACTTCTCAAAGTCCTAGGCCAAAAAAAAAAAAGTGAGACCATGGTGTGAGTTACTGGGGAAATGGTTTGAGTTCATCAGGAAATTTTAAAAAGTATCTCAAAGGCAGTGGGATTGAGGCTATGATTTGAAGGAGGCAAGAGGTGATGATGATGAATTGAAGGGGTGGGAGCAGGTATAATAGCTCCCTATTGCTATTGTAACAACTTACCATGATGCAGTAATTTAACCCAACACAAATTTATTATCTTACAGTTCTGGAGGTCACCTAAAATGATTGGCAAGGCTAGGTTCCTTCTAGAAAGCTTAGAGGAGAATTCACGTCCTTGTCCTTCCTAGCTTCTAGAGGCTGCCCACACGCCGTGGCTCAGGGCCCTCTTCTACCAGCTACAGCACAACCACATCACTACAACCTTTGCTTCTGCCTTCACCTCTCCTCCTCGGATTCACCTGCTTCCCACCTCCATTTATAAAAATTCTGAGAGTACAACATTAGGCCGACATGAATAATCCAGGAAAATCCCCATCTAAACATCCACAATGTCATCACATCTGAAGAAACCCCTTTGCCAAGCCAGGTAACGAATTCACAGGTTTTGGGGATCAGGAAGTGGACATCTTCAGGGATGAGGCATGATTCTGCACAGCATGTGGTTTCTCGCATTTGGCATCTCATGGATGAGCTTTAGACACCGTGGAACCATGGACAAACAGGAAAACATACCCGAAAGGCAGAGCTCATCAGTGAGCCCGCCTTCCGCCCGATCCTGAGTGAGGAATGACAGCAGGTGGGATCTTGGGTCAGGCTGTGTGGATTTGGACTTGTAGATGAACCTCCCAAGAGCTCAGCTTCCTCCTTCGTAATCTAAAACTCCTAATAGAACCTATCTCATAGGATTACTGGGCTGATCCGGTGAAATTGTGTGTCCACAGGTATGTGGCACTCTATCAGGCTCGCAGTAAGTGTGAAATAAATATTATTTATTAATAATGGTCCTAATTATACCTAAACAGAAACAAGAGAGAAGAAAATAAAGTATCACCAGTCTCTTCCTGCATATACTACAGGCACTTGCTGGATATTTCAGGCACATCCATTAACCTTTCAGTGATTGGGAAAAGGTAGAGAGAGGCAAAGGGGCCCCCACAGGGCTCAGGGCTACAACTACAGTGAAGGGACAGAACCAAACAGCCAACACCCCTCTTAGAACCAGGCAGAGGGGCCTCTGGACAGGATCGTGCTTTAGAAGAACCCCCACCTCTCCCCCCCCAAAAAAAACACCAAAATATTTTTTCTTTTTAGTCTTTATAAGAAAGTGTTTGTTTGTTTTTTAGTTTGTAATTTCCTGAATAAAGACATGCTAAAGGAGAAGTAGTTAGAGGCTGAATGAGCCCCCCAGGCCAGGTGGCACTGGGGTCTGAGAGCCCTGTAGAATGGTTGTGTTAGATGTGGGGAGAGGACAGAGGATCACAGCCTTTGCCTTTGTTTCAAGTTAAAAATAGCAAGTTATCTATTAGGTGTGTCTAAGCAGTCTCATTTCCCCCAAACAACTACACACCTTCTCTCTATTCTCTTCTGCTCCAGTAATATCATTTTGGAGGTACTTAGAACAAGTTGAACCCCTTCCCCAAGAAAATTAGGTGTAACAGAGGGACACATGTCCTTCCCAGCTCTCTAGGGGCTTGACTTGGTCTCTAGTTTCCATCCTAAGTCCAAAGAATTCCAGTGACCAGCCAGGAGTCCTGGGCATGGGCCCAGCTCCCACAGACCCCAGCAGAACTGTACTGCTGCTCAGGTTTACGGGAAGCAGAGCTGATCCCCAGCAGAGCATTCTTGCTTAGCTTCCGATCCCACAGGGCTCCAGAGCGGAAAGCTGGCCAGGCTTTGGGCATAGTTTGGATTAGAGTTTTTAAATATTTAGACATATGGTATGTACATCTCCAGTTGTAATTTTGCCCTGGGTGCCGTAAATGTTAGGGGCAGACAGAAGGCACTCTACCCTCCTGTCATCACTAAATCCATCACTAAAGGGAAGTGAATGAAGCAGGTGGGTGGAATGCAGCCATCTCCCCCAAGCTCACAGACACAAAGCTAGCCAGGGAGGTGTAAAGAACAGAACTGAGCAGTGGAATCTGCTGGAGAAGAGGCATCTTCCAAATTGATTAAGGTGCCTTCAGTCCTAGAGATGTAACACAGTTTCTCTGCATGACAATTTCATAAATTCTATCTGAAGGCAAAAGAATAGATTCGAAGTTCCAACCACATTCTCTATGGATTTACATTAATAGAATGCCCATAAAACCATTCAAATCCAACTTCTTTCATGTCACTAGTCTTCATCTCAAAAAGGATGTGGTGGCCTGGGCCATTTCAGAAGTGGTTTCAGGAAAAGCCTGTGTGAGAAAGCTCGGAAGGCCAGCACTTGCTTCCTTGGGAACCCTCATCTGCTGCTGTCTCAAATCCCTGCCAGTTTCTGGGTCTGGAGACTTAACCTTCAACAAGGAGGCTGATCACAAATGATCCATTGTCCCAAGCCTTCCTCTCTGACATTTCCACTATAGAGTATCATTTAAGAAAAACTGCCCCACAGATATAATAAAACATCTTCCTAAGAAAATGCCCCAAGAAAGGAAAGCAATCAAGGCAAGCAAATTAGAAAGAACCATGATGGCAGGAAAAGCCATCCCTTCAGCCAAGAAAATAAATGAACTCGTGTGGAGGAGAGGAAGGGAAGGGGAACAAATGGGGTGATCACCCCAAGCAGACCTGGGTGCAGCTTTAGAGGGAAGCTGCACACCAGGGACAGTACAGGGTCTGAGTTTCCCTTACTAACCATCCTGGGAGCCCAGGGACACATCTCTCTCTCTCTCTCTCTCTCTCTCTCTCTCTCTCTCTCTCTCTCTCTCTCTCTCTCCTCCCTTCCTCGTGAAGATAATACCTCCAAAGTAGTGGAGAGGATTAAATAAAATAACAAGCATTTAATAGACTTAATAGACCTTCCTCCCTAATGTTCAACTCTAGCTCCTCTTTTATCTCCATTCCCAGCTTGCAAACACTTTGACATTTCTGCTATTGCCAAATGTCTAAATGATGCACATGGCATAGCACAGGATAGGAATATATCACAGAAACAAAGAAATAAAGAGAAAGCTCTAGTCCAGAGCTTAAAAATAAAATCAATCTCTGCATACAGGAACTGGTTTTGGAACAATCAGTGCACAACATTCCACACTTCTCCCTCAAAGCCCCAGGGCTCTTCTGAAAGGTCAGGAGAACACAGACAAGGTGGTATTAAGTCTTTCCCTCTCCTAAACAAAGTCGTCTTTGTAAACTTAAGGCATAGTAGGTTTTCCGAACTGCTCTATAAAATCCTGTGTCTTCCAACTCTCAACTTCAAGAGTGCAATAAAGCTCCTGGGTGGTGGCTCCTTTTATTATTCAAGGGCACATTTTTAGAATAAAAAACAAAAAGTGGTCTCTTCATTACTCGGGCTCTTCTTTAGCAGGAAGGGGACTGGAGGAAGGCCAGGGCCATTGGCAGTCAACCCGTCACTTCAGTGGTCCCGTTGTCTTCTCCTCTGTGTGGTCTCTGAGGCTGCAGGGACTTCTCCTTCCCAACTCCTCCATCCACTGCCTTGGATTGTAAATTCAAAGTTTCACCATTTTCACAGAACAGTTTCCATTCCCTGGCTAGACTGAAAGCTGTTCAGAGTTAAAAAACATTCATTTCCTAGCCCCCGCCCCTGTATATTCCCTATTCCAGAGCCTTTTCTGAGTCTAGTAGACTCTGAGTTTGACACTGATGGGGTGGCTGACAGTTTGCTGTCTCCTAGGGAAGGGGGTAGGGGTGGTCTGGGTGCACAGAGACTGAGCAGAGATGAATGCTACAAGGCAGCTCCATGTACTGAAAAAGCACAGCCTTCAGAGTTGGACCAAACTGAATTTTTATCGGCACTCCGCCATCCTTGTAATACAGGAAAATTCTACACTGATTTCTGTCTGAAAAATGGAAATAATAATGCCTACTTTGTAGCATAGATACATAGGGAGGACATTAGATGATATACAGGTTTTGGCAGAAGTAATGCCCTTTTAAAGTATTAATAGTTAAAATATTATTATGTTACAGAATTACAAGCTTATGATTTTGTAATAAAAGATTTGGTATAGAGTACCAGCTTGTGAACAAGCTATATTTAGCCAGCTAACAACAACAAAAAAAATTCATTCAGTAGCTCTCCTGGAGATATTCCAGTATTTTTAAAAAAAGTAATAACTTAAGAAAATCAGGGTTTGCATGAGATCCCAAAGGGCGCATTCAAGCCATAGAAAGTATTGATATTTGCAAAACTGGCTTCAAAAGAGGGTGAATGGTAATAAATACAAACCTTTGGTGTAGACAGGACACAGTTGAATTATTCTGCATTAAAAGAAAACATGGAGAGCTTATATTGGGGGCTAGACAGGGGAATTGGGAGAGAGAGAAGCATGCATGGATGGAGGCAACCAGGGAAAGGAAAAACCAAAGGATCCCGGAGAAGAATGAACACAGCCAATGAGCACTCCTAAGCTGTCTGCTGTAGGTGCAAAATACTCGAAAGTCCTCCTTCCCTTCTCTCCTGAGAGATCTTCAGTGACAACGGACGATACTGCTGACCTTGTGGGACTGAAGAAGAGCTTGGTTCTACTTCTACGTGGACTTGAGAGGAACCAGAGGATGAGGCACCTGAGCTTCGTATTACACCCCCAAACTTTTTTACCAAAATCAAAATGGATCTTACAATTAGTATATTTGTGTAATATAATAGTGATTTTTTAATTTCCCCCTTAAAATAATTCTTCCAAAATCAAGAAAATCCAATAATTAAGAAGTTTCTGGCTCATAGCAGGTTTTTAATCAGTGATATTTTTCTTTCTTTCTTCTCCCCCACTTCCCCTGTACGTACAGGAAGAGAATGAGCAATACTATCACCCTGGGCTTAAAAGTGCTACAAGAAGGATGGAAAGGAGTATTTCAGGCCAAAAATAGCCTCGGATTTTTTAAGTCATGGCTAGAGCCAATACATGCCCCCTCTTAGGCAAGAAATATTGGCTCCATCCCTGCTGTTCGTGCGCCTGCCACATCCCAATTACTCAACCCACCCTTTCTTCAAACACTGTTGCCATGGGAACCCCCAACATGAACAAAGTGCTCCTTTGGCCTGAAGGCGATTGCTATTATAGTTGAAGGTACAAGGTATGTAAAAAAAATAACTGGGGAATCAGACTGAATGTGCTAAGTCCCTGAAGGAAGGGTGAAAGGACAATGGGAGAAGTGGCGCAGTGCACCAGCATGGAGGAATCCAGAAGGGCTGTGTGGTGAAGGCGATATTCCAGCTGGACAGTGGGCAGGGACAAGGAGATGTGGGAGTAGAGGGGACGCGAACACACCGTAAGGTGCGATTACCGCCCGCCCTCACGTCCTCCACCTCCGCTCCTGCCAGCGAGGGTCCGGCAGCCTCTCAGGTCTCACTGTATTCCAACGCACCTGCTAACTCACAGCCTTCAGCTCTGGTTCCCTTTTCCTATCACCTCCAGATCAGAAGCCAGACTATAGAGCACACATCTCCAAATACACAAGGCATCCCCCAACTGTAGCGCTTCTCTGGGATCAGTTAGCTCTCCTGGTTATGTCTTTCCCTTCCTTCCTTCCAACAGGTACCTAAACTTGTCCTCTCAAAGCAGAATGGTACCTAGCATAGGGAAGACCTTTGGAGTCAGAAATACCCAAGTTAGAACCCAGATCTGTAATATTTGAGACAATATGTAATGTCCTGGAGCTTCCAGTGCCTCATTCATAAAATGGGTGTAATAATACCACTTTCTAGGGCTGGTGCCCTATAGAATTAGGATTAACCCTACCCGACCTGGGGCCCTGAACCTAACTGTCCCCTATACCTGGGCTCCTGAGCATTAAAGGGAAAAAACCAACATGATATAGAAGACTGTTAGTTGCATGCAAACAAGTGGTTAGAATAAGAGGGAACGTGGAGACTCTGTAGAAAACAGGTCTCCCTTTCATTTCGAAGATTAGGTCCCGCCGTCTAGCGGCAGGCTCGGACACGACCGAGAGATCGGTGCGGCGGGCTGGGAGGGTTAAGCAAAGCAGCACCTGTGAGTGCCTAGAAGGTGCCTGTTTCATCGAAGATAGCAGGTTCCCAGATCTTTCCTTCTTCATCTCTGGGATGCTTGTCCATCCGCTCCTCACCCACCAATAACCTTCATTCAAACTTGCCCTTGACTGACAAGGAAATTTACCACCTGCCAGAAGAGAATGGGTGGCTTCCCCCCTTGGGATGCACTGTAGCCAAAGCGTCCCCAGTCTCTCTCAAGATTTTGCAGGATAGTTTGACTCCTCTCACTGTGAGAACATTTTGTTTCTGACCATTTTGTTTACGTTCTAGATCTGTTTGTATTTGTATAATCACTGGAGTGTTTCTTTCTTCTATTTATTTATCCTCTAAAATGAATCTAGCTTAAGTGACTATCACATGGGCCTGGAAGGCTAAGACCAAACCTGTTTCACTTGGTTTGCATAGCACCTGGGACACAAAAAGAAAAGTATTCAATCAATACTGTCTAATGTTGGTAAACTTAAATTAAGTAGTAATTTAATATTTTCTAAAGCTTTCTTTCTTTCCACATATACACACACACAAAAAGACTCTAGCCCTGGCAGATCTTCATGAGGTGAGTAAAAATCATCACCCCATATTTAAACAAGGAAACCAAGTACGAAGAAGTAGGCAGACTCATCCAGAGCTCACAAGCTATAGGTAAAAGCCACTGGTAGCTGGAGTCTCTGCCTGTTGTCCCAGAGAGCAAAGTGACAGGGGCAGCACAGTCACACAGAGAAATGCCACACCTGGATTCTATTATAGTCTGAACTCTTCAAACGTCTTACAACTTTTAGGAATATGGACAAGTGAGTCAACCTCTCCAAGCCTCAGTTTTATCATCTTTAAATTTATATAATGATAACTACACTTGGTAGGAACGTACTTGGTAGAAAGCATCTAGAAGAATTCTTGCTAAATAGTATGCTCTCAACAAACACTAGTTCTCTTTTTTCTCTCCTCCTTGACCTAATGAGAAATCCTAGAGACCAAAAGACATGCCACTTAGACAAAAACAGATCAAAATGGAAGCTGGTCCCATTTGGGAGCCCCTAGTAGCCCATGACCAAAACAGAGGCTGTGGCGTGATCACTTACAGGAAAGTAGAAGCTGTACGATAGAACCAGGATAATTATTCCCTGCCTTGGGCTTTGACCACTGTTCATGAACCCTAGAATCCCTTTCTTTCTCTCCTCTGGACCCTTGATCAATGATGGATGTGAAAAGACAGTGGATGTCGGCAGGATGGAGGAACAATGCTTTCTAAATAGAAAAAAAAAAATCTCCTAAAGATTGGTCCCCTCTCTGTGCATCCCTCCCCATCGGCTGCTCCCATGAACTTCATGCTATGAAATGGGTGAGCTTCAGGCCAGCACTGGCCAGGCTGGGCAGAGCCTTCCCAGATCAGCTCTTACCGTTCAGTGTAATCAATGGCTTCATCTCTGCAATAAAGGACAACTAGGAGAGCAAACTCAGCTTCTAAAGGGGCAACATTCCAAAACACAGCACAACAATTGGTATGGTTGGCACATCTTGAGGTGCTACAATTTAATTTGACAGGAAACTGCCAAATGCCAAGTTATTGTGGCTGACCCACGCCTGAGTCCAGAAGCCAGCAACATATCACACCCTGGCTTCTTCAGTGGAAGCCTATCATTTCCTGCCTTTCTCCTCTAGTGACTGATAACAAACGACAAGGAGGCTTCAGAGGTAACCCCTTACTTGAAAAGCATCTAAGCCCAAATTAGATGCTTCCAAGCTGTGTGTTCTCAGTTTATGCCCTGATGCTCTTCTTCACTGGCAGAGCTAGTGAAATCAATAAACATAGAAGGATTTCCCAGGCTCTAAAAAGGCTATTAGCAAAATGTTATATTGCCATTTGTACTGTGCTAAAATCCTGTGAATCAGGCTCACCTTCTCTGAATACATGGCAAAAAGAATATTCAGCCAGTCACAGGAAAGACAATGGAATTCAAATCACAGAATGAAAAGTCCTCTGGCAATGTATCTTGGAGAACTCCCAATTCTAATTCAAAGTTTTGCTTATTTTGACCAGAGATAAAGGTCAGCTATTGTCACTTTATCCATTGTAATTTGCATGGATTCCAAAGAAAATAAAGAGAAAATTCAATACAATGCAAATTGTTTTTCATCTTCTCTTCTGCGAAAAATAAATAACATGGTATCACAATAGGAATGTGTTTTCTAGAGATTTTGATTATTTTGGATCCATGGCCTGAAGTCTTTACATTCCACAGAAAGATTCTCTTAGAGTGTGAAATCTTATAATTCAGTGTGACAGAACCATATACAGGGAAATCCATCAAAGAATATTATCTGGCTTCTTGGCTTACTTCAAATCATATATAGATTATTCATTACTTTTCCCCAGTTCTCCTTGAGTTGATTTATCTTGGCTGCCTCAAAATCCATGACATGTTTTGAAAAGATTTTTCTTAGCTGGAATGCTTCAAATATCTAATGATGCTGGGTGTTCTAACACTCTCCTCAGGTGATGTTCTCAAACTGAATAGAACTCAGATCCCGTTTCCTTAGTTGCAAGTCCAGCCCTAGAAAAAAAATGATACGCTCAAATGGTTGCCCTCCTAGGCCAGCCTACTGCCATTGCCCAAGTTCAAGCCCTCTTCATCTCTCACCTGGTCTCTTACACAACCTTCCTATTTGGAAGCCCCACATTTCATCTCTCCCTATTCCAGTCTAACCTCCACCACTTATTGATTAAACTTTTCAAACTCAGCTCTGATTGTACCATTGAACTGCACAGAACCATTCCCAGACCCACTCTCTACTGCACTGAAGTATGGACTCCTTAACAGCCATTCAAGGCCCCAAATGATCTGACCTCAATCCACCTTTTTGTCCCAGTCTCCCTCTGCCTCCTAAGAGCTACCTCCAGCCAATGTGGACTGCCCAAACTCTCCTGACACACCCAGTATGTTCTTATTTCCATGCCTTTGTGACTATTCATTTGTTTATAGAGTTTCATCACAAATCATGTCAATCAGTAAAACGTAGGTATGACCCTAAGACATACACTATTCCATTGGTTCTTCACTCTGGCCCATTTTTACCTTCTGACAATCTATTTTTTCTATTTGGTTATTGTTTGTTCATTTGTCTTTGACAACTCCGCTTCTCAATCTAATCTTTGAGCTGCCATCTTGGATCTCATAGGTTGTTATACATCGAATTGTATCTCCCCAAAAAAGATATATTGAATGCAATCTTATATAAAAGAAGAGACTTTACAGAGGTAATCAAGATCATTAGAGTAGGTCCTAATTCAATGTGACTCATGTCCTTATAAAAGGTGAAATTTGGACACAGAACAAACACAGAGGAAGACCATGTAAATAAATACAGAGAAAAGATGGCCATGTGACTGAGTGATCCAGCTCCAAGCCAAGGAACACCAAAGATTGCCAGAAAACACCTGAAGCTAAAAAAGGCAAGGAAGGATTCTGCCCTAGAGTTATCAGGAGAACATGACCCTACCAGCACCTTGATTTCAGACTTCTAGCCCCCAAAATGTGAGAGAATACATTCCCATTGTTTCAAGCCACCCAATATTTTGTGCTTGGTTGCAGCAGCTGCAGGAGACTGATAAACAGGTTGCCTTTATTCTCTTCTTAGGACTTCTGACTACTCACTGCCTCTTCTCTTTTATTTCTCTTCTAGTTTTCTTTTCCTTTATTTCTCTTAGAGTTTCTCTTTCCATATCAGAGACTGACTACCTCCGGGCTTTATGTTCTTGACATTAGTTTTACAATAACTTCACAAAATATATTTATATTTCAAAAGCATCTCCAATAGATTTCCCTGATGTTTCTGAGAGAAACACGTAAGTTACCACCTTTACACCCTAACTCAGTCAACTCTGGTCTCTCTCAGTGTGTGTGTCACCTCTACATTCTAAGTCACCTTTTGAGAGAGAGAGGGCAGCCCGTCATACCCCATCACCTGCACCAGCATTTTTCATGGGACTAATCAGAAGGATTTTCTGGAAGATCAGTCATTCCAGGACCCCTCTAAGAACCAGCTCACTGAGTCCTGGTTTGTCTCAACTAAGCACACTTAGGGTCCTCTGCCTTTTTCAAGGTTCCCTCAAAACTAGTAATGACCCAGGATTACTCAAACATAAACCAAGTGATTTCTTTAGCTTTAACAAACATATGTGCTGAGTGCCCACTATGGACAAAGCACAATGTTAGGCACTAAGAGGGAAAGGGTAGGGAGTTGATTAACAAGACCTGATCACTGCACATAAAGTTGCTTCTGCTGAGTGAGAGAGACACACACAGAGACGTCAGGAGGGCAGCAGAGAAAGTGCTAGGGCAGAAGCATTCCTTCCCCAGGTCCAAAATTGAATCCTAGATTAGAGAGTGACTTTCAGGTCTCACCCTAGCGGGATGTGTGGTAGACAGAATAATGCCTCCCAAAGATATCTATATCATAATCCCCAAAACCTGTGAATGTTACTTTCCATGGTATAAGGGTCTTTGAAGGTGTGGTTAACTTAAGGGTCTTGAGCTGGGAAGATTATCCTGGATTATATGGGTGGGCCCAAAGAAATCATAGGGGACCTTGAAAGGCAAAGAGGGAGGCAGAAGAGCTTGAATCAGCACTGCAATGACAGAAGAGTCACAGAAAAAGTTAGAAGATGCTACGCTGCTGGCTTTGAAGATGGAGGAAGGGGCCACAAGCCATGGAATGCAGATGTCCTCTAGAATTTGAAAAAGGCAAAGTAACCGGATCTTCCTGAGAGCCTCAAGTCACTAACTTTATGGTAGTTTGTTACAGCAGCAATAAGAAACTGATAAAGGTGGTTTTCCTGGGGACAGCAGGAGAGGCTGAGTGAGACACACTCTTTCACCTGCCCCACTGCAGGCCTGCTCTGGTACCTTAGGCTTAAATACCAGGGAATCTCTAAGAGCCCTCCCACTACCCCAGGTTCTGAGGAATGGGACAAGGTCCCCCATGACCAGCTCATGCCAGTTAGCATTTGTTCTGTTTCCCGAAGTGCCAGCATTGCAATACATGGCCTGGTTTACAGGACACTGCTCTTAAAGAGAGCTGTAATTTATTGATTGTCACATAGTAGGTATTCTGCTACACCCACCATATATACTATCTCTAACTTTCCAAATTACTCTACAGGGTGAGTGGTAATATTACCATTTTAAAGATGGAAAAAATGGAAAAATAGACAATACAAGTTGCCCAAAGTTGCACAGATTTAAGTTCTAGTTTATCTAACTCTAACATCGGTTCTTTTTTGGCTCTACCCTAAAGCCTTGGAGGTGCCTAAAACGATGATCCCCTATGTTGGCATCTCCTAATTCTTCAGGTTTCACTATCCTGTGTAAGAGATGAATAATAACTCAAGTTCACTAACTTCTACACCCACTTAAATGGCACAAGCCCTCCAGCCTCTTGTCAATCTCACTGGTTATTTCTGATGGGACCTGGGAGATGTTTCCTGAGAGCTTACAACTAGCCCACTCTCTTCCTCTCAAAGCCACATCACATCCACTCCTGGAAAGCCTCGGAAGACAGTGACCAGCTCCTGATGCATCTGCTAGTGTCTATGCCCTCTGACAGCATGCTGCGTGAGGCAGGGCTACCCCCAACACTTCCCCAAAGCACACAACCTACCCAGCAGCCCTCACCAGCCCGAGTCCATGCTGAGTCTGTGCAGAAGTGCAAACAGCTTTCTCCCTGCTCTCTGTGTTGAGCCCCACAGCAACAGCACTCGCACTTCTGTGTCTCACAAAGTCCCTCCCAAAACAAGCCCCATCATCTTCCTGCAGCCCTCTGTAAAATTCCTTTTCATTTGCTTATCATACTGCTCACCACTCTCCCTCTGCCCTCCTCTTCACAGACCCCTACCCTCCAGTATCCATCAATTGACCCAAATCACCTTCGATGGCCAGCGCCACCCCATCACAAGGAACACTGAGACATGCGGATTCTCTTAGTCCCAGATCCGAGCCACCTGGAATGAGCCTGAACATTTACACAGTGTGTGCAGTTTACATGCCTTTCACACCCATTGTCACACTTGGTCTTCACCGTAACTCTCTGATATCATTCCTTGTTATAGAAGAAAAGTGTGAGACTTGAAACATTATGCAGCTTATCCAATGATGCTAATAAATTGGAGGAGCCAGGACTGAGTCCAGGACTTTTATTTCTTAGCCCAGGGCTACTTCCACTCAACCACCCACAGAGAAGGCAGGGGCCTGGGGAGGAAAGAGGTGTGGAAAGCCCGGAGAAGGCAACTGCCCTTGGGCTTCAGCAGTCGGTTAGAGGCTCCAGGGACAGCAGGACTCTGCTGAGAGAAAAGGTGTAACTGAAGCCTTCCCACCTCCAGGAGCAGTAGGTGTGCCTGCCTCTTCAGGACAAGCAGGCGATCGCGGGGAGAAGCAGGAGAAGCTTGGCCCAGGAAAACTTGCTGTGCATGTGGAAGAAATATGAGGAGAGGAGCTTTTCCCCCTTTATAGATCAGCCTTAGGGTCATCTATCTCTTCCAAAGCGTATAAATTAGACAAGCCAAAGGGCATGAACTCCAACTGAGCAAAAGGTGGGGGTGGGGGGGGCGGAGGGAAAGAAAGAGAGAGAGAGGTTGAGGACTGGGGCTTTAATATGTTTAAAAAAAAAATTGGCTCTCCATTCAGGCTAAATACTTGTTTTCCATGTTCACTAAAATAGAACATGGCAAAGATAATAAATACGTATATAAAGAATAAGATGCTTTATCTGGAATCAGCAAGCTTCCTCCAAATTAAACTCAGCTGAGGTATAAAGAGCCCTTTATATAAACCCTTACAGTTTAAGCTTTTCCAAGAAAATCATTTCCCAAGTCTGACCGGTACTCTGCTCTCGAGTCCCAGAGACAAGACTCCAGCCCCAGAAGCATCAGACAGATGAGAGAAAGGAAAGGGGCTCCTCAGGCTTGGGTGGGAGCAAGAGTCCAGGACCAGCTCAGTCTCCGGTATCACAACTCCCCTCCGGAAAGGCCAAGGGGCACGTGAACACCCATTCTGTAGCAGAGGCTATGTGACTAAATTTGACTTTGAGGCCCAAAGGCGCAATTGAAGAGCCGAGCAGGCACCTTCCCCAGCGAGGTCTCTAGCTTATCTGTGGGATTAGCACGAACGCAGGCCCACACCCAGAACACCCCACGCTATTATCCTCCTCTTAGCTCGGCGGCTGAGGGAGCAGGCTCTAAACTGGATGTTCAATGAGCATCTTGTTCCCTGTTGTGTGCCCGGGCCCTAGAAGAGGACATGGCAGATTGTAGGTGCTCAATAAATAAATATGGAATGAATGTGTGAATAAGGCTATCAGCAAACTCACCTCATGCCCCATGCCCAATTTCCCCCCTTCCCAATAATGCTAATAGTAGCAGTTAAAGCCCATTTCTGATCCAGTGCAGATAATGGTTGAGAGGAACTTCAAAAGAGTGATGACTGATAAAACACACCTCCCTAAAACACTTTGAGACTATCAACTCACCCTGGAAAACCCAAATGCTCATCTACTATAGAAACAACTTTCATGGCCAATAAGGGCCTCCATGATTTGAAGGGTGCTATTTGATTTTTGATACAGCAAAGCGGATAGAATCTGCTTCCATCAAAGTATCCCAAGTAGCATTGATTGTTGATACTCCCAGAGCAGCCCAGCAATTAAATTGAGGTTCTTAAAAAAAAAAAAGAACTTCTTTGAATTTACCTGTTTCTGTACATTATTATTCCCCCCAGTCACTGGTGCTTAAAACCTTGATGCCTACATTAATGCCCACCCTTTATTCTTTGAGCAAAAGCAACGAACCCAGGCCAGCTGGCCCTCCCTTTGTAGCACCTTTCGTTCATTTCTGGACATTTGTGTCACTTGCCAACCTGACCTGGCTATTTCCCAGACTCACCTCTCCACCCATCCGGTGCATCCCTGCTGCATTTATGTTCAAAACAAAGAAAATCTGAGCCCTCCCTCCTCTCAAACATGTATCTCCTGACAATTCCTGCACAGAAAACCTATGGTGTTCATCACAGGCTTTGGGTTGTTCCCCAGACATGCATTTCAGCGTATGCTAGCGCCCTGCCATGACTGTCTCCTGGCTCGCTCTTTACTTATCTATGCTCTATTTATGTGGCAGGGATGGGAAAAGGTTAGGACTTGAAGTCACAGACTAGCTGCACGGTCTTGGGAAAGACTGTACTAAGCATCCGTTTCCTTGGCTATAAAATGAGAATAGTAAAAATCTGGATACTAATAATAATAATACGATCACAGAATTATTGTGAGAATTAAACAAAACCTTGTTGTAAATTCTGACGACAGTGCCTGCCGCTTGGTAGGATACACAAGCTATTCACATCATTCTCTTTGAGCCTCTGCTCCCTTATCCATCTCCTGAGTATGCTAATAACATCCTCCCGGGTGGATTTTGGGGATTTCGTGGGGGTCAGATGAGATGTTACCACCTTTCCTTCCCAGCCTGACTCACGAGAGCTTTCATCCCAGACTCCTTGGGCCACTCCCCAAGAATTTAGCATAGACTGTCTTGAGATTTGAGGGTATAGTTTTGCTGGGGTTTGTTTTGGCTTTCTCCACTATTCTTGCTTTTCTTATCTGATTGCAAGCCCCTGAGGGCAGGAACTACATCCCCCAGCAGCTGCCTGTTCCACGTCACAGTGCACACAGTAGGGAGACAATCATCATTGCTCATGGCTGGGGACAGGAATGGGTGCTCTAAGTGTCCTTCTCCCTCAGAGGCTGAACATCCCGTCTGAGACTGCTTCTCCTTCTCACCCACAAAGTGGGAACCATTTTGCCAGATACTGCTGAGAAAGGAGGTCAGGAGAAATGAGGGAAGGATCCATTTATGGCTCTGCTTCCCCTTCAGGATATTCCAAATGTGTATTATAAGTGGTGCCTTCTTCCCTGGAGAAGGAAGGTTCAGGAGGACAATGCAGGTCCTGATGCCACAGAGTGGCTTCTTGTTCCTGGGGTGTGTATCTCCCTGAGGGCTGCCCCTGGCCCTAATGCTAAATGAGCCTTTTAATGACGCCCTTGGGAATTAAACATTCGGAATAACTATGCAATTCCCAAGAGCTTTCATGTCTGCCATCACACAGAGTTGAGCTACCTCCCTTGCACTATTTTTACATCGACCCCATGCAATTTTTGCTCACTCCCTCCACAATAGGCCAGCCAGGATTTCCTTGTGAAATCTGGGAGCTGTGGCTTCTCTCTCAAACACTCTGCATTTAAATTAAGCAGCACTCCCACTATCTCCTGTTTCTTCAAAACCAGCTCTTCCCTGACATTGATGAGAGCCAGCTGAGAGTAAGCAAAATAATGTCCATATCCACCTCTCTCCGTCACTCACCTTCCCTCCCTCCCATGGAGCAGAACGAACAAGAAACTGATAGCTTTCAAATGACATAAGCTCCAAGGCCAAACACCCACATGTATACATTATAAGTAATTAAGTCATTCTCAGCATTTTCTCCTTTCTCAAATAAGAAAGATCAGAGAAGTCCTGCCAAACGAGGTTCCTATGTGAACAGATTTTATCTACTAATGAGCTGGGACTAAGAAGTGTATATAGAAAGCTCCAGAAAACAAGAAACCAAGTCCTATTCTCATAAAGGCATGTGGACAGACAACCTCAGGTAAGTCTCAATGACTTCTTCCTTATCTTAGCTTATTTACTGAGTGCAAAGAGCAACCCCTTTCTTGCCTGAGAGAATGGGCCTGAACCAAGTGATCCCTTGAGCTGTCTTCCAGCTCTGGAATTCATACTGTGGCATGTTTCAAAAGCTCCTCGGTGATGGTTCTCAGCGGGGGACGAGGTGTAGGCGGTAATTTTTGGTTGCCACAGTGGGGGCGGTTTGGGCAGGGTGCTACCGATACCCAGGAGGTACAGGAAGCTGCTAAAAGCTGGTGATGCACAGGACAGCCCCCTCCACCAAGAATCATCTGGCCCAAAATGCCAATGGTGAAATTGATCCAAGTAGGATTTGGGGGAAATATGGGAAAGTGAGTGCAGGAGTTCCCAAAACTCCTCAACCCTGAAATGTGCTGAACTTACCATAAAGGAATATACACCTGGAGGCAGGGCAAGGACAAAATTTTGTCCTTAAAATGAGAAAAGAGCATCATTTGTATACATAAACGTCAAGGAGTTTCTAAAGGTCAGATGGATCCAGACTGAAGGAAATCCCTGACTGCTAAATCTCAATTATCCTTCCCTAGAAAGTGAATCAACTCACCTCACCTAAGCAAAGGAAACCTTGTCAGGATGCTCTAATGTCCCTTCTGTGGAGGGTTGAGAGCTGGAGGCAGGGCAGGCTGAGGGGTGACCAGGAAGGCCCACCTCCACTCAGTGTCTGCCGTGTCCCAACCAATGGACAATTAGCTAAGAGCAAACACAGACCAAATCTAAAGCCTGCAAGTGAGAACTGGAAGGAGTTCTCTGCATGAGGCTCCTCCTCGATCCCGTGGGACTTGGTCTCTCCATTCTCCCTTCATTGGGACTTCCTTCCACACACTGGCCAGCTGATTCAGGATAGGGTAATACCCATGGGTGCCAGCCATTCCCTTAGGTGAACCCTGGTTGCCAAAAGCTGGCAATGGATAGAGCAACCTCCACAGCACAGAAAATAAACTTCAAAGAGATGAATTTTCCTCACTGTGACTCCAGGATGCCAGGTCCTTCGCATTATCTCTCCCGCCCACAAGTTCTCTGCAAGCATCACTGGATAGCATCAGCCCCCGAGCTCAGCATACGGAAGGATGAGTCTCACTGCAGCCAGGGGCACATGAGAGGACCCACACAAACATAGCCGTACTTTTCAGAGTCCCAACCACACTGGAATAGCTAGCTGCCTTCTCTTTCAAGGACAAGCAAACAGCAAACAAAATGGAAAAACGTAAGGACCATGGAAGTATTCTGCAGCATTAAAGAAAGAGGTAGACAAAGCACAAAGAATGAGAAGAAAGCATTTTGGGAGAATGATTTACTATTAAAAAAAAAGAAAAAGAAAAACAGAGGCACAGTTGCTTTTATTCTTAACAAAATTAATACAAAAACTTAATTTTTAAGAAATAAAAGATGAAAGAATAAACATAAGAATAAACAATAAGAGAAGCCTGCAGAGTTAAAGAAATGATAAAATAAAAATACTATAATGATGACATTCAAATCAATATTTGAAAGAACAGAATTGAAAATGCAGAAAAGATAAACACACAAGAATTTCACCCAGAAGCAGAGGAAAATGACAGAGGGAAAAAATACAGAAAGAAGGAAATATTGGTACGAATGACAAAGGCACCTCAATTCATGGAAGATCAGTGTTCTTTCAGAAGAGACCACAACAAGTGAATTAGAAGTAATATTATGAAAAGAATGTGAAAGAAGAGAACTTCTAGGAATTGAATTTAGGATAATTTTGACCCAGTGGTGGTAAGTAACACGCAAGGCCATGAAAGCACCAGGCATTTTCCGCCTTGCTCTGTTGGGGTGTTCTCTCTTGGAACCCATGTACCAGGCGGGGATAAACACAAGCAGCCACATGGAGAGGCCACGTGTAGGTGTTCCACTGGAGAGCTCCAACTCGTGTCCCAGCCACAGGCAGTGTAAATGCCAGAAACGTGAGCAAGCCTTCAGATGATTCTAGCCTCTGGCCAGCGAGTCATCTCTAGCTCTCCAATGTCCCCAAATAACTGTGTAGAACAAGAGATGCTGCCTCTGCAATCCCTGGCCAAAATGCAATTTTGTGAACATATTAAAGGATAGTTGCTGTTTTAAGCTGCTGTTTGGGGGGCTTTGGTATACAACAACTTAAACCAACCAGAAGTTTTCCAACTGAAAGGATGTAACACAGATTGTTAAGCAGTCGCTGCTGCGTGGTGAGTCAGTGTGGCTGCCTCAGTACTGAGATATGAGCAGTGATGGGGAGCAGAGGATTTACTTAGGTATTCAGGTTCATGTCCCTCCCCCACAGTACTATGGAGGACGCTGCCCTTGACCTTGTTCTGGGCCCTAAGATGGCTGAACCTCCACAGTGTCTTTCCCAAACACCCACTGTGGCTATCTACGAGACTTCCTGGCAATAGCCTAGGGGTTGAAAGATCTTTTGGACAAATTTTCTGCACACATGCACACACCACATGGCAAAGTTATTTATGTGACTAACAAAGACATTTTTTCAATATTTACAGCTCACCTTGAAGAGTTCTTTTCCAACAGATCCAAGAGCCACTCCACTGGGATAAACAGGAGAGTTGTCCTGCGGTATTTTCAAACCAGCCTTGGACTGTGGCAAACTACAGCTCCGCACCGTGCTGGGGGCTGAAAAGGGCGATGCCTACCACCTGAGGCTCTGAATCCTCTTCATGACTAGTGCCCTATTCCTCGTGGTTCCCAAAGTCCTTCTTCCCTCTTTCCAGTGGACATAGGACTCCCCACCTGCCTTGGGCCATCTCCACCAGTGGAGCCTGGGGCTGACTTCCAGGAGCTGGTAAGCTCTGAGCGGCAATATCTCCTGCCCCACAGAGGCTGATCCATCCCTAATGCACTCCCCCCGGAGAGCCAGAACAGCTGCTTAAGGCACATAACACTGCCCTGTGACTGGTTGGGGCAGGAAAGCCCTGAACTTTTTAAAAACAAAAACAAAGGACTTAATATAGTAATCAAGTATACTAAGTGTTCTCCTGCCCACTGAGAGGCCAAGCTGGGCCCACTGAAAACAGAGGTGTCCCCTTTACCTCAGGCAATGAACTTCAATGGAACTTAAAACTGGGGTGATAGAGAAACAAGGATGGTAGAGAAACAGTGTGGCTTGGCAAACACAGCAGGCAGGTATGAAGGAGGCCCTCAGCAGCCTTTCTGCTGTCACATCCCAGGATTATATCTTACAGGTCCCTGCTTCCCTTTGGGCAAACCCAGGACTAGGCCTGCTCCCCGTCCCTGTCACTCCCTTTTTCCCCTCAGCTGCCCAACTGGGACAGTCTTCCCCACTGCTCCCCTGAGAGACCATGAGAAGAAGCGAGGAGGCCTGTTTTAATTTAAGGATTTTAGAGAGAATTCTAGGAGGACACTGAGAGAGGGCCTCCAAAATAACCAACTCAGGGAAGTAACAGATGTCCAGAAGTCTTAGCAAGTTCTGACATCTCAGGGTGGAGCTGGAGCACGGGCAGAAGCTGTGTGGGACGGGCCTGGCCATGTCCTCGCTGAGGGCTCCCAGAGGCACAAGCCCCAAGAAGAGGATCACCCTCTAACTGCCTTCTGATCACAGCTGGGCTTTCAGAACGCATCCTCTGAAGCCTTCCTTGTGATCTTTTACTTTTACAAACAATAAAAAATCATATAAAATGTTGTGTTTTTAGAAAATGCTCCCACAGCAAACCATTGTTCCCCTGTGTCTTCTCCTTTACTTGCAAGGTTGAAACCCAAAGGACTTATCTAAACAATCCATAATGCACCAGGTTTGAGGATTTTCCTGCCCTTTTTAAATTGTATTTGCTTCCCTTCTATTCCTATAGCCTCTTCCCCCTGCTCTGTTGCCTCTGGTCTAGAATACTATCATTTTCTTCCCAGAGCTATCAACACAGTTTTTTGAGCCTCTACTCTACTTCATTTTTAGCGAGCCATGCCCTGGTGTTCTCCACCCACATTCCTATCAGTCCCCCTTCCCATGTCCTGCATAACAGACTTCACTTCCCACTGCCAGGGATTCCTGGTCCCCCCAACCCTTCAGTGGTGCCATTACACAGAGTCTCCACTCCTGCCCATGTGCTCTGAGGAAGGTGTCAGGATTAGTTAAGAACACCCACTGATAGAAATGTGGTAAATCATTCAAAGATTAGCTGTGGTCCTAACAGAGGCTTTGTGTTCAATGAGTGAATTTGTCACCTGCTGTAGAAAAAAAGGGATGATCATAGCTAACAATTAATAGTGCTTTCTCTATGCCAGGTATTATTCTAAGCATTTTATATACTTTAATTCATTTAATTCTGATACCTATTCTATGAGGTCATTGCTATCCCCATTTTACAGAGGAAGAAATTGGGGCCCACAGAGCTCAAGCAACTTGCATGTGAGTTTTCCAATAGTAAGTGGCAGAACCAGGATTCTGGCTCCTGAGTTTGGACTCTTAGCCATAATTTTATGCTTCCTATAAGACACAGGGGAGAAGGGTCTGGGGAAACCCCAAGATCACTCTTCATAGCAGAAAGCAATAGAGTCAGAAATTAGCAATGGCACAGAATAACTGTGTGATGTGGGGCAAAACAATTCTGTTCACTTCAGTTGCTTTATCTGTAAAACATGAAAAACTATACAAACTCACAGGATAAATGTGAAAATTAAATAAGAGCACATAGATATAAGGGAAATGTGCTTCGAGAATTGCACTCCATTGCTTAATAAGAAAGACAAGAAATAACAGATGCTTCAACAAGATAGAAGTATACTTAACTCACACTTAAAAAAAAAAAAAAAAAGCAAGAGGTAGACAGTCCTAGGCTGGTACTACAGCTCCGCAATGTCATTAGGGGTCCATATACTTATTTTTTCTACAGTCCTTAGCACCACCTCCAAAATTGCCTCATGCTCCAAGATGGCTGTTGCCACTCCAGCCTTCATGTCTACTTGCCAGGGGAAATAGGGAGGTAAAGATTTTAAAAGCCAACATGAGTTGACTATCTCCCTTTTAAGGCACTTTCACATAATTCCCACCCAACAACTTCTTACATTTAATTAGTTAGAACTTAAGTCACTTGACCATTATCTAGCAGCAAAGGAAAATATGGCCTCATGGCTGAGCACATTGCCATCTGAATAAAATCAGGGTTCTGGTACAAAATTTAAAAAAAAGGATATTGATATTGGGTAGGCAACCAGTCTCTGGCCATGAAAGAGCACTAAATTTTATTGAGTATCAACTTCCTGCCAGACACTTCACATAAATTTTCTCATTCGATCCTCATAACAACTCAAAAAGATTTGAAAATTACCATTACATTTATAGATAAGGAAATGAGATCAGAAAGAATAAGCAACACAACTCCACACATGGGGAAACAGATTTAAACCACATCTAACTTCAAAACTTGAACCCTATCCACACCATTCAGCCTCCAAAATTTCCTCCAAGGAAAAGTATTTTATGAAACAAGCACCATGTGTACCTTCAAGGATTCTGTTGCATTAATACTTAAATGATTTCTTAGTTTCTTCCCTGGAGCAAGTGAGGGAGTAACTTCATTTATTTCATAAGAACTACGGAGGTAGAGTTGCATGCCATTTCAGCTGGTGGGGAAGAAACATTCATTGAACACGTGCACGTACCCATATCCGACTGTGTCCCCAGTCACTGATGTGCCCATACTTTGAAAGCATTTCCAGGCCTCTCTTTCCACAGTTAGCATGAACAGGCAGAAGGGGTCACTTCTGCCAAAACTGGACTATCAATGTTATTAATATTGAGGCCTCAAGTTCCCACTCCCTTTCTGGCAACCACAGATTGTTTATATTAGAAAGAAAAGATGATCATTATGTTTTCTTTTCTCTTGATCAGTTCTGAAAGGAGGCAGGGCCGAGAGCAGAGAAATGGCACATCCGAGTCCCACATTTGCATGCTGGGTTCATTCCAGAAGTCAGAGTGTTGGAAGAGTGAGGAGGTGCAAAGCAAAGAGGGAAATGGCAATGTTTGACCAGCTGGAAACAGACTCTTCAACACTTTGTACTCAGAACTCAATAGAAGGTTCCACACAACTCACTTCCCTGCCAAAGTATTAATAGAACACCATCCTGATTTACACAAACTGGGCATAAATTGCTGCCATTACACTCCACTTCTACAAAGTGACCCTCAGGTCACGTAATGTCTTGCACCTGAAGGTGAGAGAGCCATTTGCAGGCATCCAGCGCCTGGCCTAATGCTACAGCCTTTTCAAGTTCCCCGGATAGCAGCCCCACCCCCACAGCTGCATTGCCTTCAGAAGCAATCAGGTCTTTTATTCCATGTCAGAGGTACCATGTATGACCTATAAGTATTCTTTCCAGAGAGCTGATTTTAAGAAGAGAGAAGGACACCACAAAGGTGGAAAAAGACAGCTTGGTGGGGCTTGAAGATCAAGCCCTTGAAGGCCTTCACCTTTGAAGTTTTCCTTTTGGGTTAAACTAGCTGAAAAGTTTTTCATACACTTAACATAGCCCCTCTGAAGCAAAGAGAGTTTGGATGGCTTAAGAAAGGGACAAATAAAAAGGGCAGGGCTGGGGCATTTTCAAAGTACAGACCATGAGAAGGGGGAGGGAAGGAGGCAAAAGAGACACGAAAGAAGGGGCATCTGACGCTTGAGGGGAAAGAACTGGGAAGCAGGAAGGCTTAAAAGGAAGCCCAAAGACTCTCCATCTTCCACAGCATCACCACTGTTTCCACTGTAACAGAGAGGAGCTTTGCAAAGGTTGAATTTGTACCAGGGTTTAACATGGACTCTTAGCAGAGACAACAGAGGGCAAAACTTAATACAAGGAAGTAAAGGAGGGGGCATATTCAGCCAGTAATATAAGGAAAGAAGATTGGCCACAATTTTGCTACCTGCTTTGGAGGTTCGTCAGTGGGGTCTGTATGTTCTCTACACCAGGTGAGTGATAGCCCTAATAGTGATGTGCTCCCAGAGTGGAAAGAGCCTTAAACTATGTTTCCAAGATCTTTTATTTATTTTGGGGCTATTCTTACAACCAAGTAAGAAGGGGTCCTGCCTTGAACACCCAACTGCAGCTATGACCAGTTTCTCTGAAGCAAAGAGTCCACATGGCCAAGAGGAGCTCACGTTCTCCTTCTAGACCACTCTCTGAGTGTTGAGGATTCTGGAATTTCTTGTCCAAACATCCACAAGACCTGCTTGCGAGGCCTGCGTGGACCTCCTCCTAGGTCTGTCCTACTGAAAAGGGACTGCATAGCTGGTGTGTGCCACCTAACCCAAGGGGCAGCTATTTGAGGGCAGGAGTGGACAGAACTTAGATGTGGCCACACCAGGCTCTCAAAGTGTGGTTGAAGTTGGTGCTGGGAAGGGAAAAGGATGGGTGGTATCTGGAAAACAGTTCTCACACACTACCCCATTGTAGGAGAAACTCAGAAGACTGAAAAGTCAAAATGTAAGCCTGGCCTTCCAATTTATTTATATCCAGATATGTTTGTCAAGCTAGAGAGATAGAACATATTTTATTTAACAAACTTTAGCTTGACTTAGAATTAGGCTGACCAGACATACTGTTTTAAATGATACAGAAAATAATGGTACTGTCCCATTTCAAATGATACATATGGCCAGCCTACTGATACCTAGTGAGACTAGACTCACCATATATACCATTTGAAACGGGACAATATCGCTGTTTTCTGTCCCATTTAAGATGGTATGTATGGTCAGCCTACTTATAACTTTCTCTATTTAGATATAGGATATATGAGGTTGGACAATTAATTTCATGAACTCATCCTAGAAAAAGTGCTACATACCTCATTGTTGAATATCACTACGGTCACCTGCAAAGCACTCACTCCCCTTGGGAAGCTATGTACCAACACCAGTGCCTAGTCCACCCTTCAAAGCAATTTTGGAACTCTTTCTGGAATGGCCATCATTGCTGTCATCGTATCCAAAATCTGACATTTAAGGTCGCAAACTTGCCACTATGCATTTACATTGGCAGCACTGTACAAACAACTCAGTAAGGTGTCATAACCTTGGCAAGGTCGTGAACTTAATTGTCAGAGTTTGGGTTCAACAACAGCTCTGATGGCCATTCCAGAAAAAGAGTTCCAAAATTGCTTTAAAGGGTGGACTAGGCACTGGCATGAGCGCACAGCTTCCCTGGGGGAGTACTTCAAAGGTGACCATAGTGATATTCAGCAATGAGGCATGTAGCACTTTTTCTAGGCTGAGTTCATGAAATTCATTGAGCCTCCATTTGTATTGTAGTCCTAGGCCCTACATGTTTGAGGGTGAGCCCACTGGGTTTCACTAAAATCTCCTCATGCAAGTAGGAAGAAAGCACTCGACCCAAGGGCAGGACATGGTGGGAAGGAAAGGAGGGCCTGTCTAGTTTCTGTCACCCACAATCTGAGTACACTAGTCCCACTCCCTGGGACTCAGAGTCCTTTTAAGGCTATTGAACAAGAAGTACCATTAAGTTTCAACACTCAGCAACCAAAGAAACTGAGGGCTTGACTCACCAACAGGGAGATGGAGTAGGCAAGGGTCTTTTGTTTTATTATTATAATATTACGCTACCACCAGACTTAATGCTGAAAGAGTTCCAATATCCTGCTTCTGCATTGCTCATTTTCCATTGAGAGAAGTATTTTTAACAGACCCCTGAATAATAAGAAGAAAACTCTCCAAGGACCTATAACTATGGAAATTCTTGCACTCCTGGACCCACAGCATCACATTTTTCTGTGATTAGTACAGGGTTTTTCAGATATGTGTTTGTTTGCATTGTAGAAACAGTTCCAAAATCAATAAAAAATGTTATACCTTATCACGCTCCAGAAGGGAAAAACAATAAAGAATTCTGTAAAGCATGTCTGGGAGGCTGAGAAGTACATACATTCATGTCTAATACAGAACAGCCACAGCCCTGGAGACAGCATTTATCAAACCTCACTTTAGGAGCAATTTCTTTCAACCAGAGCCACCAGCCCAGAGAAACCACAACACAGAAAGATAAGAGTAACAGGCGATTTTGCTTTCCTTGTCACCTGCTTTCGACCCAAATAGGAGAGCGCATCAGGAAGCTAAAATCCCATTAAAATGTATAGGAGCCTATGGCTTCTGTGAAAGAACAACTGGTTTCTATTTGAATTATAGTATAAGTCTCTCATTCTTTAAATTGGATGAAGAAGAGCAGAGAGCAATATGTGGTAGGAAAGTGGCAGTTCAAAGCATAGAGATAAATCATATCAATGAAAATAAAAGAGTTAACAGCATAGCAGTTAACTGATATAGCAGATAAAGCAGTTCTTAGAAACCAAAGAAAGACAGATTACTCATTGTAGTAAGGGCTGTCTGAGCCATGACAATGACATTGGGAACAGAAGAGGGAGCTTTGAGGTTGTACTTGAAGGAAGAAAAAGGAGGGGTGCAACATAATGCAAAACACTGACCTTGGGTGAAAGGCGGAACGAAGCCACAAACTGAAATAAAGATGGCGCTGGAGGGGAACAGGGAGAGTCCAAGTTTAGACCTCAGTTTAAGTTAGTGGCTGCACATCTAGGCAGAGTTGTGCTCTAAGTGTCTGGAGGTTCAAGGGGAAAGCCAAGGAAAGAAGACATAGTGTGAGCTGTGGATTTGCAGTCATTCAAAATTGAGATCAGAGATGAAACCACAAAAGCAACTGAATGCTATGAGGAAAAGTGACTAGAGCTTAGAGGACCATGGGTTAAATCCACTGTAAAGAAGAAGAAGAAGAGAGAAAATGGCATAGAGAGAGCTAGAAAGAAAGCCAGAACAGGAGAGTTAAGGAAGAGAGTTTCACAAAGAAGAGTGCAGCCAAGTTTAAGTTAAGGAGAAAGAACCCTAGGAAAACATACGAGGATCTTCACAGCGGAGGTCACCTTTGGAGAGAACAACTTAGAGGAAAGGTTAGAGCTAATGCCAGGTCAGCAGGCTGAGGATAAGAGCAGAGGAGTTAGAAATTGCAAGTGTGCACTACTCCTTTGAGAAATTTGTCACAACAGGGATGGTAGCCAAGAGATCAGCAGCAAGGGACACGTGAGCATGATTTTAAAAAGGGAAAAAGTCAAGTACCCAGTACACCAGAGGTGGCAGGTTACTGGGGCACATTCTTGTCCCAGGAATACTAGAAATGAGCAGGTTACCCCACAGCCTCTGGGCAAATGCCAAGTAACCCCCATGTTACTCCAATCCTGCTTCCCTGCCTTCAGAGCTGATTAAACTTGAGCGTCTGGAATGTGCCTGGATTTTCTCAGAGAAATGAGCAATAGAAACATAAGACATTGTGATAAGCAACACATGCATATGAAACAAAAGTTGGCCAGAGCAACTCGAAGGTAAAGGTTGATCTTTCTGGGAAATGACTCAAAAGTCCCCATGGATCAATAGAGCTTTCACAGGCTTGAATACAATAGGCTATCAACATACATTTGGGACACAGTAAACCTAATGATGACTAAAGACCTGCCATCCCCTTTGGGTGACCGAGGACAAGCTCCTCAATCTTTGAGTTTCCATTTACTTACCTGAAAGCAAAGAATCCTATCTCCTTGACATGGGATGTTGGGAGATGAATTTACTCTCTAAATATACTATGGAGGTCTCTAGAAATATGTATTTGGTCATTCTTTCATTGTACCATTAAGATATATAAAATTGCCTTCTTAATGGTCTCAGAAGCTTAAAATATAAGTTTTCAGCCTGTGTATCATGATAAAGTTGCACCAAAGTTACAATGAATCTAGTCTGAAATAATCAAGGGGGAAAATCATTCATATAGAAGTAAGCTGGTGATCTGCTTTTCTCTCCACTCTTGAGGTTGATGGTGCAATCAGTTTTAGATAAAACATTTCTTAGATAAAATATTTTTATAAGTATTTCTCTTAAAGTCTGACTTTCAGTTATATCAGTAGAGGAGAAAGTGAAGTGAAACAAATCAGATACAACATCCATTTATGATTAAAACACTCAATAAAATGGGTATAAAAGGAAAGTACCTCCACATTATAATAAAGGCCATACATGATAAACTCTCAGCTAATATCATACTCAGTGGTGAAAAACTACAAGCTTTTTCTCTAAGATCAGGAACAAAACAAAAAGATTTTTCATTTCATATTTTATGTGGATAGAGAATTGACTAGTGGGGGACTAATTCAATCAAGCTGTTGTATGTTATGAGTTCATTTGAATTTTATGACTGAATTATAGCTTCTTAATTCAGTTTTTTGCATTTGAATTTTGGTGTTATAAAATACATTTTCATAGAAAAAGTATGTTATCTTAATGGGAGCATTTGGTAGCCAAAAGTAGGAAAAAATCATTTTTTTAAGTTCAAAAAATCAGCAATTATTGTTTCTACAAAAAAAAACAAAGGAAAAAGAAAGAAGGATGGAGAAATTAGACAGCATTCAGGTATGATTAAATACCAAGATGTGAAGACTGAAATAATTGATTCAAAAAATTTTAATTGGAAAAGAAGATTGGAAAGAAATCACTCTCTTCAAATATAAGAAGAGCCTTATTTAAAATGGAATAGCAGGGAGTTCCCTGGTGGTGTAGTGGCTAGGCTTCAGCGCTCTCAATGCCGTGGCCTGGGTTCGATTCCCAGTCAGGGAACCACCCCCAAAAATAAAAAAAAAATAAAATGGAATACCAATGATAGTTTGGTCCCATTAAGGACCAAATATGTATCCCAGTGCTTTGCCTGTGTTGAGAACATAGTAGGTTTTCAATGTATATTTGTCAAATGAGAACATTTTTAAAATGGATCTAAATTACACCATAAGGAGCTGAAGTTGTACATGAAGAATAGTTCCAAATGGAATGACACAGCTACCACACACTGGAATTATGGTGTGCAAGCACCTCAATGGAAAGTTAAGCATAAGGCTGGATTCTTAACTCCTTCATATGGTTTGTTTGCAGTTCTGCATAAAGACAAAGCATTTGTAGACAATCTAACAAGTCCATTCCTCACTTGGATTTCATAAAATACCCAAAACTGAAGGTTAAGTATTACAGATTAGGGTAAGTGAAGAATCTAGGCCAGAAGGGTACCTTTATTCCATGAATAATGCTTTGGTTTACAAACTTACCTTTTTCATTGAGTTGGGATGCTTTGGACAAATGGTAAATATGCTGCCTTCAAAATTCAAAATGTAAGACTATTAACACACTTAAGTGGAAGGCCTCATTTGCTTCACCAGACAGAGAAAGAACCATAAGTCACTGTATTTGACCTCCTTCTTCATGATACCCCGTAGCAAGCTCTCAGATGCACTAGCTACTATGTGTTCACTGTTTTTATATTACTCTCAAAATAACACTGCAGAATTCAGAAATATAGGTCATTTACCTCAGAACATCTGGGTATTAACTGGCAGAATCTGGTTTTATATCCAAATACTCCTGATTCAAGGTTTAGTTTAAGCACCTCTTTGTTAGTATGATGAATTTCTATATGAAAAGAAAACCAGAAGCTGGCTTGCTCTCACCACTGGACTTCCATGATTCCCTGTGTCCCTGGGCCATGGAGTCAGTCCTTCTGTAAACTAGACCGTGATCTCAGCAACCAACATGGCAAAAGCTTGTACACAAAGAATAACAGAGACACCCTCCCTCCAGCCAGGTGTGGTTCCCAACAATATAGGCCAAAAAAGAGGGTATTGCCTCCTAAACTGGTCATTTTTCTCCCCAGAAAGTTTGCCTACATCAGGGCCCTATGGAAAACCAACATTTCCTTTGAGTCCATGAATAGAATGACCTTCAACTGTGTTTGCTGAGTCTGCTTGTATTTACTACCTAATATTCCAACTTTGTCCATATGCCCAGGGGCCTTGGCAATAGGAGGGTTTTACAAGTTTAATAAATAATTATATCCAATATTTACTGCAGTCCTTTCCTATTACATAAGATCCCATTAAAATCAAGAGGGAAAAAATGCTGATCCTTTTCCCAGAGCACTGCATTATATGCTATAAAGTGTGTCCTTATTAGGCAAAATAGGCAAATGGATTTGGGCTTTTTATAAGACCCTCTCCCTCAACTCAAATAAAGCCTTGGTGATGTAAAAACTCTTTGAAGATTTTGTTACTACTTGTTAGTTATGAGTGCCTCTCATGTTACAGATTTGAGCCAAGGCTAATCATGCTGAAAAAAACAAAGGAAAGTCCTTTTAGTGGAGGACATGGTCTTCTCAGTTGAAATTGGGAACCTTGCATTTGAATATGTGCCTTTGAGATTTTTCTGCCTAATTCCACAAAGTGAAACTCTACATTTGCCCCTGCACCAGCTTCTG
Organism: Lyroderma lyra; assembly: GCA_004026885.1. NCBI lineage: Eukaryota > Metazoa > Chordata > Mammalia > Chiroptera > Megadermatidae > Lyroderma > Lyroderma lyra. The sequence goes on along the minus strand of PVJL010000001.1, from coordinate 31,047 downwards.
TCTCCAAAGTAATTCTATTCAATTCAAATGTACTTGCCATGCTTCCTCCTTTTGTGTATTTTCATAATGAGAGAAATTGATTACAAAAATGTAAAAAACAAATTATTGTCTAATAATGTCTTATTTGGTCCTTTCTGGTACACAGAGCATTTTCACAAAGAGGACTCTACCTAATTTTTTATTTTCCTTGCAGAAACTCAGTGAGTTTTTATAGTGATTTTCCAGATAAAGAAACTGTGGCTCAAAGAATTCTATTTACTTCTATGCCCAAAGTCACACACCACTGTGAAGAGTCCAATCTATTCATTGATAGAAACTGCCAGTTATTCCCTAATTTATTGTTTCTTCAATTAGTAGTAGAACTCTTAACTTTTAGCTGGGCACATAGTGACCCAGGGAAAAAAGACTACATTTCCCAGACTGCTTTATAGTTAGATGGGACCATGCTATTGAGTTTTGTCTGATGATATATTTAAGAAAAAAAGCACATGTAGCTCACAGGAAGAGCCTGTGATAGGTACCATGCAATCTTTCACACCTTTCTTCTTCCTACTAGATAGAATGGGATATGATGGCAGAAACAGGAGCAGCCACTCTGGACCATCAGGTAACATTGGCCATGGATGTCCTGCATGGCAGAGCCACAAGATATAAGGAGCCTGGGGACATACATCAAAAAGCAGTTGTATCACCCTGGGCAGCATACATTCTGACATTAAAATGAGAAAGAAACACCACAGGATGAAAGAACAAATTCTTGCCTTGTTTACTGTTATTTTGATTTACCACCACTCAAAATTGAACCTAACTGCAAAGAATTAAATCTTACTGATAAGCAATTTGATTCCTTCTCTGCAATATGATGGAGATAAATGACTGCACAGAGAAATGACCTGATGAGACAGAATGGCTTCCTTGCAAATGCCCAGTTAAGATAGAAAAAGCAGGTGATTTCAGCGAGGCTTACTTAACACAGCATCTTAACTAATTACTTTGCATTGAATCTCATTTTGCTATCCTGGTCCTCTTGGATGGAGAAGAACTGTATTAACACTCTCCCTCTAAACTGAGCTATCTTCAGTAAGCAGCAATCCAATGGAAAGGGACACTGAGGTGAAAGTTACAGTCATATCTTATTTTATTGCATTTCACTTTTTGCTGTTTAACAGACATTGCTTATTTTAGAAATTGAAATTTTGTGACAACCCAGTGTCAAGCAAGTCTATTGGCACTATTTTTCCAATAGGCTCAGATGCCAGTTAGCTTTTTTAACCTAGAAAGTATTTTTAATTAAGATATGTACATTTTTATACATAATGCTATTGCCACTTAATAAATTACAGTATAATGTAAACATAATTTTCATATATACTGGGAAACCAAAAAAAAAATTGTGTGACTCTCTTTATTGCAATATTCACTTTATTGTTGTGGTCTGGAACCAAACTCACAATATCTCCAAAGTACGTCTGTACATTCTTCTGATACGATGGTTTGGAGGTGGTGCTGCCTCCCATATACCAAAAGCCTAGTTCTGATACCAAATCATGCATTAAAGACCATATCTAAGACCAAAGACCCTGAAAGTGTGGTTTTTACACTTGTGGGTACAGCCCTATAAAGAGCTCCCATTATTTTTCTATCCTGATTCTGGACTACAGGCCTGCCAGCCAAATCCCAGCAGATTCCAATGAAAACCAAGCAAGAACACATCACAGGCCTGTGTTGGAAAAGGCACCCAAAAAAGCCAAACTCTAAGGCACAGCCCATCTGGGACCAAGCCACAGAGGCCTCTGCATGAAGGAGCTGGGAGAAATTCGGCAAAGAACTGAGAGCTCCAGATGGGAAGTGTGGGAGGAAGCAGGCACGCCCGCACTTAGCAAATTCTCTAAATCACAGGGTGTAGCAACCATAAAACCAGCCACCAACTCTGCCCACAAAACCAAAGCTCCTGAAGGTGTGTGTTTGGCCAGACCTCAAGGGGAGACTGAAGGATGGTCTGACCGTTCACAGTGCCCATTTAAGCTCTTTGGTTTCAGAGAACTCAGGTTTCCCTTCTTGCATCACACTATCCATGTACATTTAGTAGATAGTGATTGATCACCAAGATGTGTGGGCCAGCACAGCATTATGGGGAGGCATGCAAAGCAGCCTTATAGCTTCACATGAACAAGGGCCCATCTTGATCACAGACCCTGGGCTATTTCACAGTTCCCAGCCACTTAGCTTAACCCAGTAAAGGAGACACCAGCACTGCAGGTAAACATGCTGTCTTTTCCTTTATACTAGATTGGCTTGAGGAAACTATGCAACATTTAGGAGTATTTACTTTCCACGTATTTTCAGATTAGAGATACTTGAGCACATTTTATCTGTAGATGTTAAACTTGGAATTTCATACATTTACATAAAGCAAACAGAAATTAGAATATCCTTTCTGTAAATTACAAAACCCTAAGGTCCTATGTCATTTCAGTCCTATCGCAGACTTGCATTCAAGTAAAACCAGTCTCATCATCATTCACTCATTCAGTATATATTTGTTGGGTGTCTTCTACATGCTAAGTCTTAATCTAGATGATAGAGGTACAGCGGGGAATAAATAAAATTTCTTTCCCTTATAAAGTTTACACTCTAGTGGGAGGGGACTAGAGAAATAAATACTCTACAGTGTATGTTAGAGTAAGGGCTGTGATAAAAGTAGAAAAGGAATAGGAAGTTCTGAGTTGCAAATGAGTTACAATTTAAACACATCAGGAAAGTCCTCACTGATAACATGACAATAAAAAATAATTGAAAATATAATTTATATTTCAGCCTTGAAAAGAGGCTAAATAAAAATAAGTACATCTAAATAAAAAAGGCATACCTGATTTCACTCTCCCTCACTCCCTTACACACACACACACACACACACACACACACATGCATGCACACGCATGCACACACATGCGTGCACGCACGCACACACATGCATGCACATGTGCACACACACATGCATGCACGCACACACACACACACACACACACACACACACATTTAACATCTTTCAAGAGTCCTCCCCAACTCCCATTATCTTTCTTTACCAACCCAGCCCAATGGCCTTCCTCACTCCTCACTCTTCGTCTTATCCAGCTCAGTGGGCAATTCCAGATACTTTTTAAAAACTATTAATTCAACTTGCTTAAATTCAGTAATTATTTATTGATTATCTACCATGTGCCAGGAATGACGTTAGGTCCTAGGAATACAAAAATGAACAACTGCTCTCAACTGCAGAGGAGACAGATAATAAAATGCAGAGTTACAAGGGTGGTATTGGAGCATATATATATGGGGTTCCAAGCCCAGAGCCGGAGGGGGAGGATGTCAGATGAAGTTTCCTGGAGAAACTTATATTCAAGCTTATAGCCAAGCCATATCTAACATAAGCTATATGTGTTGAGTTAACTAGGTTAACGTAGTGACAAGGAGTGGGAGATAAAAGTCCCAACAGAAGGCTAAGGCATAGAGGGGCAATCTCTCCTACAGTGATAAACCCCAACATCAGCATTCATTTATCCTAGCTGCACTGGGCCAGTTAACTCCAAAATCTCCCCACATGACTCATTGTAACAAGAGTCCAGTAATCACTGTTTTCCTTTGGAGCTTTCTTTACCACAGGAGTACCTGTGGGTAGAGGGTTAATAAAATGAGTTTTCTTTCTACATGAGAATTTGACCTTCAATTAACTTTCTCCCTCATTCTCTTGTTAACCTGATAAAAATGGTGTCCACTCTGTTGCCAGGACACATTGCTGCTGATGAAAATGCCTCCTGATTGGTAAATTGTATCTGGACTAGGTAGAACTATCAATGAACCGTAAACACAGGGTGGGAGTTGTTACAAGAGGTATTATTGTCTTTTGTGGGGCATGAGGCATCTGAGCCAGGGCTATCTCTACACTCGCTGTGTGGGAGCTTAATGTCTTCCATGTGGGGGGCCAAAGAGAGCCACAGCTGACACTGTGTAGACAGTGGCAAAAGACTGTTGCAAGAACTTCTCTTATGACAAAGAGCCTGACGCCACCCTGCCAGCATGTGGTGGTTCCCTCTTAGAGCATTCTGAGTAGACTAGGGCTGAGGGTGGCCTAGGGTCATCACATGAGTCTAAATATTTAATTGAGTCTATGACAAAGGCTCCCTGGTAGGCACTGCAGTAACCATGCATGAACTTCGTCAAACTCTCAACAACGCTATTTGTTACAAAGGCCAGCACTTGGGAAGGATGATGAAATAACCATGTAATTGTTCCTGTATTTGCCCCTTTATCACAACACCCATGCTAAAAATCCCACTGGTCATTGTTAATTATGAGTTCTTTTTTACCTTGCACTAAGGCCCTTCCTCTCTCTGAAATCTACCTTCCATCAGCTCCCCACCCACACACCAGATATCATTCTGTCATGCAACTTTTCCCACCACTCTGCCTTCCGGTCCATTTTAAATTCAGTCAAAGCTGACTTGCTTTCTAGCTCATTTTCCTTTCTAGCAGCTTTCCTATGGTGATTTTCTCACACCTTATTTCAAACTCTGCCTCTGCTCTCTCATCAGAATGGGTTCTTTGCCTTGTTCCTGTCTGTTTGGATCTCTTCTCACTCATTTTCATTCTAATTGATCTCACACTCCCCTCTGTCTCAGCAGAATGCTTTTCTGGACTGCCAAGAATGTTCTGCTTTAGGAATCTTTCCTTAAGCATAATTTACTTCTGGACTAAAGGCTTTCTATCATTGCACAAATCTTTCTGGTGCTGTCTACCTGACCCCCTACAAAGGGGTAAATATTAGGAAAATACACCTATAAACAAACAAGTCACAAAGTTGTCAAATAACCAGTTTGGTTTTTAACATTAAAAATCCTTCTACCAGAAACTTTTATTATGTGTTATTATTGCAAAACAGTTTCTCACAAGCATTCACCAACCTGCAGAAAAATAAAAACTATTCAACAGATCCAAAGGGCTCTCAACAGTAGTCTTTACATACAACTGAGAATCAATTAAAACTGAAAAGGTGTATCAGATATTCTATATAATATTATATTTTTATAAATATTTCTTTCCCTAAATCATACTCTAACAGCTTAGGGGATTTAGCTAATGAAGATAAGTTTTTAAATTCTACATCCTTTTTGTGTAGTATACCATTTCCTCATGCCTTGAACTTCACCTTGATGGTGCTATAGACAATTCCAAGTGCAGCTACTGAAAGGAAAGTCTAAGCACTGAGGCACTGAGGTTGCCATGAGTCTCATAGCTTTGGAACAGTATCCATTGCTGCTTGGTTTTGTTTGCTCTATTTGACAACATTCAGACAAAGGTAAAAAGTCAAAATGTAGGAGATTAACAAAGGAGAGTAGAGAAAGACTATCCAAACAAAGGAATGGTTCTCTAGTTCCAAGTTCTTTCTATCTGTACTTAAATTTGAGGTATTCACTAGTATTCATGCTTTTGTCTGCTTGACTTGAATTAAAATATATCATGCTAAGGCTCTGTCTACTTTGTCAGAGACAAGATTTCATTAATCACCAAAGAACAATAAAATGTTGCTGGGTTCAATGAGGTCCAAACATATTGTCATCATTGCTGAACTTAGCAACAGTCTAGACTATGTAACCACTTCTCATCACACACCAATCAAAAGAACCCCTGGAAAGAATGACTCGCTCATATGGCTTCAGTCCCCCTCAGCTATCAACACTCTCACTCTCTCCTCTCCCATCATTAGTTTTATTTCAGTTTCTCAAATACTCTGAGATTTTTCCCACACTCAGGCCTTTGAATATGCTGTTGTTTCTGCCTGCAATAGTCTCCTACTCCTCACTTGGCTCACCCCTTGATCAGATTCCCATCAGTGTCACTTCCTTCAGGGATGCCCTGCCAGGTTCCTCTCAAAAAACAGGTTTAGGAGGCCCCCTAGCCCTGTGAAGTCCCCAGCACAGCACAACTACATTAGTAAATCATCATTTCATGTGTGTGGTGCCTACTAGACCCCATGCTTCGTGGAAAGAGGGGCCATCTCCATTGCATCTGCCACCATGATACAATTTGGAACATAATACAATTCCTAACACACTCAACAGTGTTTATTGAATAAATAGATATGTTGATGAAATAGACGTACAACTATGGCATAATGTGATTTAATATCAAATTAATATATGACAACTCTCCGTGGGCTGAGTCAACAGTCAGCTACTGACAAGAAGTAAAAAAAGCAGCCAACTCTTCACAGGTCCAAACACGAGGAAACTCTTATGTCCTTACAAACAAAGAAATGAATGTCAATTGAGAAAGTTATGCCATTAAAGCAACCAAGAGATGAAGGTTATAAAAAAAAAATTGGAAAGGCAAGAAATGGTCAGCCATAACTCAATTGAAGGAAAGCCCAATAGGCTGCATGTGAAGTGTTTTGGTTTGTTCTTGGTTCATTTCCAAAGTACCATGTAGAAGGCTTGGCATGATGAAATGGAAATGACAGATTGAAAATAAAAAATGTGTGTAAGTTCTAAATCAAAAATAAAGGCAAGCCAGTCAAGACCTCTGGAAAAGCAGTTTTCAGATGGACTAGAAAAGGACTCTGGGTGTTCAAAAGTGACTGAAACAAGAACACGAGAAAGTCTGAAATAATCACTGGAGCTGACTTTATTAAGTAGTCACCATATGCCCTGCAATATGATAGGCCTTTTGCGAGTATTACCTTATTTAATCCTCGGAACCATCCCATAACATAGGCACCATTATTTCTTATATTATAACTGAGGTAACCAAGGTTTTAATGGTTAAGTAATATTCCATTAACTTAACCAAGGTCACGCAGTTAATATATGTGAAACCTACATTCAAACTCAAATTTTTGGAACCCTGTTCTTAAACTCACTGGACTACAAATTGCCTGAATCAAAACCCCCGTACTCCTTCCCAGCTAAGCCCACATCAACACCCATCACTTCAGTCACATTTCTAACTCTTCTACACCACTCTCTCAAGTATTTTGGTGAAAATAATGGGAGACTCATGCTTAAGTCCTTCTGTCCAGAGTAGCCATAGAAGATCCCATAAAGAAAGGCAGAGAAGGGCTCCACTACAAGGGAACCAGACTTGGCATGTTGCAGCCTCTCCGGTCAAGGCTCAGCATGACGATACAACAGGGAGGTTCCATTCACATACGTGTTTTGATTCTCCGTATGTGTCATGTGCACGTGCATGCTTTGATATGAGCCTGAATGCTCAGGATACTGTCTAGAAGTATTTACATCAAACTGTAATGGAGGTGACCAATGGGAATGGAGAGGGAATTGGAAGTAGGAATAAAGAAGAAGGATTCTTTTTTAGGCTGTGGACTTCCCCAATGCTTGTAGCATTTTTTAAAAAGCCAGTCAGGTCATACGAGTGACCGAGCTGGTTTTCTGCTTGAAAAGAGAAATGTCTTACTGTAGCTATGACGGGACGATCTCATCTTTTCTGCCCCATCTCAGAGTCCGCCTGAGACTTTCCCAGTGGATACTGTCTTGCTATTTCTGCTGGAGCTTCCTGCATTTCATTTTTCCCCTTTCTTCAATGGGATAACTAGTACTTTGGTGATAATAGCCACTGAGATCATATTTAATTTGACCAGAATAAAACAATATTTCTTAACTGCTCCCAGAAGGAACACTTTAGAGCTCTACAGTCCCCTTGAGCACAATAATTGAACTTCTAAGTACGCTCTGCCATCACAGGGGCCTGTACCAATGACAGCAATGAGTTTTATCTAGTCCATGATGTTTCCTGTCAATTCACCTGTAAGTGAAACCTTGAAACAATCTTTAACTCATCTGTCCCTCTTCAATCCCAAATCACCAAGTTGTATTCTCCCATGTTGTTGTTTTTTAAGTACACAACCATGTGAATATGCTCATTATAAAGGAGTAAAGCCACACAGAAGAGTATCAAATAAAACGTGTAAGACTCATCCTTGATGTTTCCTCTAATGGCAGTTAATCACTGAAAATTATGTGTGTCCTTCTAAGTATTTCCAATGTGTTTACAACCTAAACTCACAATGTTGTTCTGTGACTTGCTGTTTTCTCATTCCCTCACTCCCAATATATTATAGATATTTTATATCAGCACATTTGGGTCTGACTAATTCCTCTTAATGGCCATGTGGTATTACACAGTGGAACTATATCCAAATTAATTTAATCACTACTGCATTGTTGAACAATTAGAGCATTTCCACTTTTAAACTATTACAAACAATGCTACAGTGGACCTCATAACATATGTATATTGATGTACACTTTAAGAATTCCAGTATTAGAATTATTAAAAATGAAATACCTCCTTATTGTCTATCTTGACAGATTGCACCAAATTGTGTGATTATTGTTTAATTCTCTAGCTTTATGGGGTTTTCTTTTATATCTGGTAGACCAAAAGAGTCCTGACATCCCACCAGGATTATTCTTATTTTTCAAAATTACCTTAGTGTAGTTCTCACTCAGGCCAACTTTACAATCGGGTTTTCCAGTTCCATTAATACTTTGCAGAGACAAGAAACGTGTAAAGAAATGAAGAGTCTGGTGTCTCAGATTTCTGCCAATTCCATCTCCCACCCTGTGGGAGAAGCAGGCAGCCCTCTGAGGCACCCAAAGCCAAGGTCTGGGAGGCAGGCCTCCCCTTCCCTGACCACTGTCAGGCTCAGGGGAGCTTGGCCAAGGCCTCTCTTGATCCCAACTGGCCTGTCTGCTTCCTACTTCAGGCAGCAGTGGCTTCAGGGGTCTCAGAGAGCAGCACAGTCACCAGGATGGCTCCCGTCGAAGAGAGTGGGGGTCACGAGAGGGCCAGGACCAAGAAGCCATGCCACACAGGAAGAGAGGGCCTAGTCTGGGCTATGGCCTAGTCTGGGCTATGGCCTAGTCTGGGCTGTGGCCTAGTCTGCCCTAAGTGTCTGCAGGAGCCCAGGTGAGTCACGTGACCTCCCTGAGCAGAAAGCTTCTCAGGGGTCGGTGACATGGAGATCACTATGGCTTACTGTGAGAACGCTCACAGAAGGACTATGGTGCTGGTTGTGAAGTATCTAGCATAGTGCCTGAGGCAGGTAAGTGTACCGTAGGTTAAAAAATATATGAGAGGGTTGTTCTCACTCATTTTCTATCAACCCTCTAGTGATTTCTCTGCTCACCTCATTCCTCTCCCCTGTTTCACTGGGAGAGCAAAGTTTGTCCTGCTGTCAGTCAGCTCTCGGGGTGAATGTGCTGGAGGCACGAGGCCAATAGATTTGTCCCAGGAATCAGTAGCGGGCAGAGAACCTGAGTTCTCATCTACTTCTCCCAGCCTCAGCCTAAACTCCTGACTGTCTCAAATTGTTCTCCTGTAGGACTGTTTTTTTCTTCATCTTCCTCCACCATTAAACCATTCAGCAAATATTCAGAGAGCTCGGTGCCATGTACCATGCTAAGGCTGGGGGATACATTGGAGGCCTAACAGGCCCTGCACTCAGACAGTGCGTGGATTCTCCCCTCTGTTTCTTTACACAGCACTTTTGTGCAGCCATGATCCAGGCTCTATTTTCAATGCTTCCCTCTGCTCCCAACCACCACCCACAGCTGGGTCCCCTGCATACCCACCCCCTCTTAAAGTAAAACTATAAAATCGCTCAGCTAGGAAGTATCAAGGGCTGAACCCCAAGAATCTTGTTCTTTAAATCATATCAGCATCAAAGATGAGAAAGCTTGCTGCTTGAAATCATATCAGGAACTGTGAGGCCAAAATAAACCAGCTTTAACCTAAAAGATGCTGAGCGTGTTCATTTATGAAGGTGCATGCCTGTGTCTGATGCAAGTGCTCCCTATGGGTCATTTTGCATGTGCTTGAGTTGAGCACTGGCTGTTGGTATATTTACTGGACAAAAGGTATTATGAAGAAACCAGAGAAAGAATGCATTGGACAATGGCAGAAGCTTTTGAAACACCAATATTTTTATGAAAAAATTCAATTATTTTTTACGTAAAATTCAAAATAAATTTGTGCACTAAGAGATTAAAGCAACCCTGCTTTGGTGGAGGCCTCAGTCAGTACCCTTGTCACCACTTCTGTTAGACTTAATCAGAATCATCTGTGCTTTTCTAGTAACATATAAGTATGTATTAATAGGAAAGCAGAGACTATATACATATGTATAGAGAGAGAGAGAGAGATTCTGCTCAAGCACTGCTTACAGAGACTGTTCCTAAATGCTAGGCTTCCTGACCCAGCAAGCTTAATAAATTAAAGTTTATTTTTTCAGAATTGGGGTCTGTCATCTGATCTGCAATGCTTTACTCCAGCATTTTCGTGGCCTGGGGTCCCTCAAGCACTGGGGCTAGTCCTTCAGGGTCAGTTGGCCGAGACCAGGTAACAAGTAGGTGTCCGCTAGGAGACTTTTCAGCCAAGGGACGGTGGACCCAGAAAAAGGAATATGAAGAGGTAAGCGAAGAATCTCGACTCTCTAGATTTAAACATGATACTATTCTGCTTCCAGTGAATGCCGACAACATTCTGCCAAGCTCTCGTCTCGTTCTAGACAGTGGACTCCTGAAACAATACCCTAGCCGATTCATACTTTTTAGTCACATACAGTCATGAAAACAGACTTATTTTAGTTCTTTAGATTCCCTCAGTCTGTTTTAAAAATGTCAATCTTGCCTTTGAGACAAACTGAGAGTTTAGAATGAAGAGGAGGGGAGATACTGTGCATTCCCACCCCTCAGCTGGGTTTAGAATCATGGCTCCACGTTCTTTCTTACCTCCGCAGTCAACAAAAACCTGACATCTGAGAAACAGAACTCAGGATCATTGTCCTTTGCCAGGCATTAGTGCTTTGGGGGCATGGACGTGTTGTTGAGGGCAGGGGGAGAGAAAAGAAAGAGAGAGAGAAAAAAAATTTTACATGTATTTCATTTTGGGTTTTCGTTTTTTTTTAATTTATTTTGATTGTTAGACTTATTGGGATGACATCTGTTAGCAAGGATTACATAGGTTTCAGGCATACAATTCTACAGTGCATTGTCAGCTTGTTGTATAATAAATTCACCACCCAGTGTGAGTTCTCTTTCCATCACCTTATATTTAGCTTCCCCTCCTCCTCTCCCACCCGCTCTCCTTTCTCCCCTCCCTAACCCACTCTTCCCCAAATAAACAATAAACTATTGATTGTTGTATATAGCAACTTCGATGTGTATGTGGTATCAGGAAAACTCATGATGAACTGTTTATGGAGTATAGAAAGCTAACATTACTGGATAAAGGCAATGCCACTGACAATCATTTATGATGGCCCTGTACCATCTGTAGGTATTTCCCATGTCACTTTTAGGCATACTCCTGACACATCACATCAACTCTGGCATAAAGTCTATTTGATTCAACTGTGTCCATGTATTCTGAGTATTCAATTACTCATACTATTGCCAACTTATGACATTAAAAACAATGAGTCCAACCCCACATATAAATTAAATAAGATTGCATTTATTTAGTAGGACTGAGGGTACTGAATATAACATGGCATTTGTAATTGGGGACTCTGCAAGCAGGCTGTTCAGATGGTTCACTTAAAAGTAAAGACACAATAAGAACCAATTAGTACCTATCAAAATGAAACTAACAGATTCAGATGAGTTCACCCACAAGAGATATTTTTAAAATAAAAAAAGAAAGAATAGCTAAGAAAATGTGACCTGTGATTAACATACAATCCAAAAAACCCTGCTCACGAGACATTTAATAATAGAATTTCTTTATTACTATGGCATTATTCAACTCTGAACTAAAAGTACATCTTGAATAATTCATTGACAACTATGAAGAACATGAATCTGGTTTTACACAGAGATGAGTAAGACAGAATATGAATAGATATATTAATAGAAACACGTACACATACACATACACCAGGATATTGGGGAAGGGACGTGGGGAGGCCAAGAGACAGCGACACAGCCAGACCCAGACTGATTTCTTCCGAAGAACTCTGGAGAAAGGGGAGCTGTGAAGTAAAAGCCCCCTCCTGAGGAGGCTACATTTAGCCCTGAGTTTTGGTCCTTCCACAAGGAAGTTGGATTGGTGTAGCACTGGCTAAAATCGTCAGGCTGCTGAATGCCTTCTTACTTTAAGTCTTCTGTTGCCATAGGAACACTCACCTATTTTCTGAAATGTGGTTAGTAATTAGATTTGAGGGAAAGAAAAAATTCTATTTCAAACTTGAATTCAGCTCACTCTTGTCTCTGATACCACCATCCTAGGTGTTATTACTAAAAATTTGGACTATCTTGGGAACAAAAATCCAGAAAAAGATGCTAGGTGCTAGGTCTAGATTTCAAGAATCTATCCAGTCCCCTTGGTATAGGTCTATGAAGTACAATTACAAAGTCAAAATCACGTGTGAGTGGGAGTGTGTGTTTTAGCAAATAAGCCAGAACTTGCATAAAGACGTATGCCATGTCCTCTAAAAAGGGAATATTTGCTTAATCCAACAATGCTATCATTGTTTAAAACTTTTCTCAAACTCCTCTTTTCATAGTACCTTCAGAACCCGTTTTTAAAAAGTCCCACTGAGAAATCTATGTCCTAACTTTACTGACATATTTTGTACAGTAAATACGTAATGTGACATCAGTGCCAAAGGCCATTATGATTCTAGAGAGAGAGAAAGAATGAACTACTCTTGTTTCAATTAAAAGAAAAAGCAATGCCCATCCTTAAAAATTGTACCTACGAACACCCATTAGGATGAACATTATCAAGAAACAGAAGATAATAATTGTGCCTTATGATCAAATAAAACTCTTCTTTCAAGATATAAGTTGCTACTGACAACATTGCCCTTAATGGTAATTGAGGCCACAGAAAGTCTTTTCATTTTCTACTTTTACTACCATTGCCACAGCAAATGGCTAGTTCTTCCTAATTTCCCCTGCTCAATAAATTTGCCCCTTAATTACACTGAACTCTGATTAATAATTTTTAAAATTTTTTTAATGTTTACATTTTAATTCCCCATAAATCATAACTTTCTCTTACACTTTTTCTTAAAAACTGTGAGACCCATTTAATGATGACGAAATATTAAAGGAATTGAGAAAAGCTGGAATAACATTAATAAATATAAGATGAACAGCTACAAATTATACATTTGGGTCTGTGAAAGCCCACAAATTTATAAGGTATATATCCTCCAATAAATATATTTTTTTCAAATAAATTCATGGTCCAGAGCTAAAATATTTTGGATGTTAAAAATTGCACATTTTGATCATTTTCCACTAGGGTAAAATGAACAGTCACTCTAATAAAATTGGGCTGGACTTTGCTCAAAAGATATTTTCACATTCTGATTAGAGAACAGAGTGGAGCTAATGAATATTTTGCCCAAGCAACTACTTTCTAGTTTCATAACCAGACCCTGCACTTCGTGTTTTCCTTTTTGCTAGAATAAATCGTAAAGTGACTACAAAGAAATGTGACTACAAACTGAACCTTATAATTTTGCCTACATGGTTTTTTCCATTTCAAGTATTTTTGAATTCAAAATAAGCTTAATTTACAGGAAGTTGAAAATCATTCTGTTTATTCCACACATTTGAGAGATCTGCATACAAATATTTACTGGACATGAAAATTCTATGTCCTAACATAAACCATCTGACTTTAAGAAATCGAATACATGCAGCAATAATTAACAACAGATGAAAATCTTACATTCTCAAAGTTCCACATTTTGAACTTGGGCATGCCCTTCAGGGTAGGTGCTCATTAGGACAATGTGGGGCTTTGAAAAGCATGTTTTCATTGCTAAATTCTGTTCCTATAGCTCCACTGAAACACAGAGGAAAATATTATTCTCTGAAATGAAGTGTGGTTAAAAATAGAAAGCAAATTAGTAACCAATCTTTGGGATTTCCTGAGTTGAACTTTGATCCTGTCCAAAAAGACATTATTGTGAAATCTTTCTTTTTAGCTAAAACAAATGAATAGCTAAATGAAACACAGTAATAGAAGGGCCACAGCAACAAAATTCATGAAGTTCTCTGTACTTCCCAGGGACAGAAGATAGAGTTTGAACTTCAGCTTTATATGGTGGTGTTTCTCAGATTCCATATTTCAAAGCACAGGGCATCCATGTCTATTAATGCTTCACAAAATTATGGAATTGTGGAATCCAACCGTTTCATTTTATAGGTAAAGAAAAGTAGGAACTTGTCCAAGGTAGAATTTCTAATGATTTGTAACACTGGGACAAGATCACCTGATCTTTCATCTGAGTGTTCTTTTTACCCCAAAACCAGGTATGCCACAGCTTTCCTGCCAAAATCACAGCACTGCAGGTTGCAGGACCCTGATGGGGGACAGGAGAAGGGAGCCTGAGTATACAGAGCAAGTTGCCCATGCTGGCAGGCCCTGAAATGGGCAGGAAAGAACCCACGTCCCTTCCACACCTACTCTGAGGAATCACCTCCACCCCAAACACTCATGAGGAACGTCTGGGCAGGAGTGGCCAGAGCCCAGCATCAGTAAACCAGAGTAGAGGTGAGCAGGCCCTTGAGAGTTCTCTCTAGGGCCATGCTCGCAAAGGAAACCTCAGCTGCCACCAGAGAAAGGGAGGATGCTTGCTGCAGGCTGGAGCTACCATATTCTCTCTGCTTGGGATGTTCAGCCTCCCTTGTAGGAACAATCCTCCCTGTATTTACTAGGCTGCCATGACAAAGCACCACAGACTCTTTGGCTTAAACAACAGAAACTTGTTTTCTCCCAGTACTGGAAGCTAGAAGTCTACTATCAAAGTATCTTTAGTTGGTTTTTTCTGAGTTCCTTCTCGTCTACTTGTACATGGCCATCTTCTCCCTGTTCTTTTACATGGCCTTCCCCCTGTACCTCTTTGTGTCCTAATCTTCTCATAAGGACACCAGCCATATTGGATTAGGGCTCACCCTATTAACTTTATTTTAATTTAATTTACTCTTTTAAAACCCTATCTCCAAATACAGCCACATTCTGAAGTACCAGGGTTAAGAATGCAACATGTGAATTTGGGGTGACACAAGTCAACCCATAATACCTCTTGAGCATATCCAGGAACCAACCCAAAAACCCAATGGCCTATCTTCTTTACTGCACACTTGCCTCTACTAACCATACCAGATGCAGACTTGTGCTGGTGCTGCCCCTGCCTGCCCTGCCAGCCTTCCTCTAAATCCAAGAAATCACCCATTGGTCAAGCCACTCCTCTTGCCCAGGAAAAGCATGCTCATTCCTTCTCTCTCCTTCTCTCTTCTCTCTCTTCTGTCTTCTGTCCTCTCTCCTCTGTCCTCTCTCCTCTGTCCTCTCTTCTCTCTCTCTCTCTTTCTCTCTCTCTCCCCCCCTCCACACACACACACACACACACACACACACACACACACGAGAGTATGTTCTTCATTGTCTTGCAAATATACTACAGATCAGAGTCTCAAATTCTATACACACAAGAGAATTTCTGAAGCTCTGAAAGAACTATGATAACTTCTAAAGAGCTGTATAGAGATCCAGTGAGGAAGAAGTTCCCATTTAACTCACTGCATTAAGTAGAGTTCTAAAGATTACACCCCCAAGATTTCCATACCCTGATTATTCACCCAAATACTAATCTGGATACCATTGTGAAGAGGCTTTGAGATGGAATTAAAGTTACCAAAGAGCTGACTTTAAAATAGGGAGATTATCCTAGATTATCCAGATGGGCTCCATATAATCACATAAATCCCTAAAAGCAGAAGAGGAAGGCAGAAGAGTCTCTCAGGGAGATGCCATAGGAAAGATGAGATGGAAGAGGAGGTCAGAGGGGTTCAAAGTGTGAGGACCCCATCTGTCACAACTGGCTTTGAAGATAAAGAAAGGGGCATGAGTGGAGAAATGCAGGTGACCTCCAGAAGCTGAGAAGGACCCCTGGCCAAGATCCAGCAAGAAAATAGGGGTGTCAGTTCTACAAATGAAGGAAACTAAATTCTGATATATAAAACTGTGAGATAATAAATTTGTATTGTCTTAAACCACTAAGTTTGTGGTAATTTATTACAGTGGCAATAAAAACATGTACCCATCCTGTTATGAAATGTATTAATAATTTCCCTACATCAGTCTCTTTTAGGAATGAATTTTTTCTCATTAACCTAAACTCACATCATTCTGAGTGAGAAGTATTAGTATTTATCACTAATCGAGCTAAAATTCATGCAGCTTCTACAAATGACTCCTAGAATGCGCAGCTTACATCCTAAACATGGCACCACACTCATATATATCCACAGTTGTAGTTTCTGCCCTGATTTCTCCTCATGACTGTTACAAGCTGACTGTACTCTCTGGATGTCACAGATTCCTCCAAAAATCTCTGCTCTGCAGGCAGATACTGCCTCTAATACCAGAAGGAACTGTCCTGACCTGCCACATTGCTCTTTGTGATGCTCACTCATGTGACCTCACATATTACTTGGAAACAAGAATGGCATGGATATTTTTAAGCACCACTTTGAAAGAAATGAAGGGAGAGTTTAGAAAAGCCCACAGTGGACAATGGATAAAAATAGCAATAAGAAAAAGGAACAATCCACCTCTAGACAAGAATCTTCCGAGAAACACTGTATTGTCACAAGAGTCCCAGGAGAGATATAGTTCCAATCTACCTCCAGGGCACCACGACTCCAGTGAGCCCTTCCCAGTAAAGAATCCCTGTCTGCAGCTCTGACGAGCTTTGGTTAGAACAAAGAGGCCTTAAAATCTACAACAAACTCCTACGGTTCTAACCACCACCTCTCCCAAATGTCATCTCCATGTTCCCGCTGCTGTTGCTGGTTGCCTAGACATTTCTCCCTAAATCTCCTGTGGGCACCTCAGACATCACTGTGACACAACTGAATCCATCTTCTCCAGTTCCAAAACTCAGCACCTCCCAACTCTCTTCTTTGTTTTGAACCACCATTATGCCGGGCACTGGCCTCCACACTTTATATACAACCTTCATGGAAACTCAGAAATCTTTTATAAATGTGGAAAGTTCATTTCAATTGCAACAACTATGTGTAATGTCAGGTGGATACTACACTAATGCGGGGGATCACTGCATAAATTATGTAAATGTCTGGTCCCTGGGATCCAAGGTGTCAGCAGGCAGCAGCACGGATCGTGTAATGCAGTTTGTTGAGCCTAGCTGGCAGTTTGTAAAGGACTCAATTCAGCTAGTTAAAAGATGCACCAAACCTGATAGAATTCCAGAAGATTGCCATGGCAACAGCAACAGGATTTGCTATAATGGGGTTCATTGGCTTTTTTCTGAAATCGATCCATACATATCCCTATTAATGACATCATTGTTGATGGCTGAAATATTAATACCTTTTTAGAGGAGCAATTTTCATCTTGAAGATTGGTGAACAGGTAAGAATTTGAAAAGCTTGCAGAATAAAAGTTTGCCTATGTATTGTGGTTTTTTTCTCATTTTTCTTCCTTCCAAGATGTCTTCTATTTCGAAATTAAAGTAATTTTGCAATAAAAAGAAAGCACTAATTGTATCTCTATCACCTGTACCACCACTCTGCATGCAGAGGTGATTAACAAATGTTTGCTGTACTAAAATAAGGCCTGCAGGGAGTCGTCTACTCATTTAAGAGGGTGGTGTTTGATAATATTCACTTTGGCTCAGACTCTGGAAAAATCTACAGATCAAATACATACTAAGAATAATGAATGAACTGTCTGGGGGTAAAAATGCACTATTCTTAGAGATACATTTATTTTCCTTTATAATGTGAATTCCTTTATCTATTGTAAACACACATGGACTTAATATATAAGTAGGTTGAAAAGATTATATTCTCTTCCTATGCAATTTCACAATGTCTTTCCCAAAAATTGGTATCCCTCAATTGTTTTAAATGTCATTTTGTTAAAAACTTCTTATCTTAAAATGAATAAAGAAAACGGATATATAATTATATAACATGGATATGTAATTATGCCCTAAGAGAAATTAGAGCAACTGATGTGGAAAGATGAAGATAACAAAGGTAAAACTTGCAATGAATGACAGGGGAAATTTTTCAAAACCTGTGAGCTTTTTCATTGTTCTGCCCACTTAGTGTATGCCTTAAAAGAGTATAACAAAGTAGGTCATTGTAAAGGGGACCATAGATATAAGGTGATTAGTATAAGGTAGACTGTTCCAAAGAACAACTTTGTAAAGCAGCTTATGTGTTCCCATTGAAACAACACTTTAATTTAAGATTGTGTCCTCTATTATAAGATCCTAACTAATCATTTAGTTGAGAAGTTATAAACAGTAATGAAACATTTATTGACAATTATATTTCTTATCTTATTCTTTAAAATTTAAACAAAGTCATCATGCATGATTTATGTCCACATAGCTTTTAAAAAAAACTTTTCCGAGATGTTTATTAAAATGCTTGTTTCTTATTTATTTATGTGTTTGCAGGCAGAGAGATTAAAATTGTATTCATTGACATTATAACTATATTAAAAATGGGACATGTCTTTTTCAAAATAACCACTGCAAGATCTAATTATCTGTATTCACAAGAAGAACTTTAGTTGCAAAAAAGGTAAGGAAACCTCAAAATGACAAAAACAGAACAATAGTTGAGTAAATGAAGGTACATCCATGGAGTAAAATATCACTAAAGTAGTTAAAATTATTAGTATGGATATATTGCAATGCTGGATTTTTAGATATATTTAAGTTCTAGTATTATTTGAAACAATAGGATAGGTATAGATATACCTATCCCTGTAAAGGATATATCTTATCCCTGTAAAGAAAAAATAAATGCATAAAGAAGGACAAGGAAGAAATACATTAAAACAACAGCAGTGGTTGGCACTGGTTCTTATCTGAAAGGAGGAAAAGGCTATCATTTTAAAATTCGCGAAACCAACTATCTGATCTCCCACATAAGAATTTACTAAATGACAATGCGCCCCCACTCCAACCCAGTCCACATATCTTCCCTGGTACCCTATGACCCAGCTAGAACAGCACAAGAAAGCAGGGCCACATGATACCCACAGTCAGGTGGATATTTTTTCTTCTTCTTCTTTTTCTTTTTTTTCTTCCCTCTGTCCTAAAACTAATAAAGTCATGATCTCAGAGGCAAGATGTCACGAAAGGATCCACACACCTGTTTTAGTGGGGTTTAGTACTATTTAGGTATGGTAAGGCCAACCAATCAGGAGATGACTGCCTTTGGAGGTGTAGCTTATTACCCTCTCAGATTCCAAAAGAGAGAATGCACATTACACCACAGGGGCACACAGGAAAGTACCAGCGTGGTCCTGAGGCAGAAGAAAATCGGGTAGTGTGGTCAAGTACCTTTATTATGGCTTCTGCAAGAAGAAACAGGCCAGCAGGGTAGGCAAGCTTAGGATTGACTGCTTTGAATAATTTGAGCAGGTGCTAGAGCACAGGGGCCTGGTAACTGTCCTGGGGTGATTTAGGGTAGTTGCATCCCAGCCTAGAGTTTGAGGACCCAATAAGGGAGGTGGCTGAAGTACAGACTTAATGGCCAAAGAAGAGGAACTGACTGGCCTCTAGCCAGGGCTCCCAAACTGGGTCAAGACAACATGTAAATGATTATATTAAAACAACTAAAAAAGGTTTCAAAAAACAGACCAATGCTTGAAATTCTCTGAAATGGGGGTTGAGGGGAGTATGTCCAGAGACTACAGCAATTTTAAAAACTAAAACCTTTTATGTCCTTACACATGTCTCATACAACAGATCTACTCCACTCAAAATACTCTGAGGAATTTCTCCAAACCTTAGTTATTTCCCTTTCCTCCCCTTGTCCCAGAAGAGCCTAAGAACAAGTCTGGGGAAGCAAACCCTCCTAAGTGGGCAGGGGAGGGAAGAAGCCTCCTGGGAGGGCCTCATCCAGCTCAGCCCTGTGCTGGGTTGGGCTACTTCCAGGAGTGCCCTCTCCCAGGAGGTTCCTGCACATGGATGCCTTGAGGAGTGAGTGATCAATGCTCTTCTGTAGACCTCTGGGTCCAGGGGATGACCACACACTTCTCAAGGAGTCCCTTCTCCACCATGCATAAGTGTGTGGAGGGTGGGGGTGTAGCAGGGGGTGGAGAGAAGGCTGTAATACCAAGACAAAGAGTAAGATGTCAGTGATGCACTCTCCCTTGAGCTCTGCCCTGCCATCAGCATCCAAATGCACACGTGGCTTCTCCACCCAGACATGGCCACACAGGCCCCTTATAGCCCATGGGGCAGACCCTGCCTATTGCCTAAGTGAGAACCATAACCTTTTTCAACCCCCTTCTTTCCTGCTAACAGAACTCTGATTTCTGCCGAGGACTTCATGTTTGCTGACCCATACTCACTCCTCTTGGCCAGAGAAGTTTGTTGTTTGCCCAGCATGTGTTGAACAAAAGTGAAGCCTGCTTCAGGTTTTGCAAGGGAAACTATTTTATTAATCACACCTATTTTTAACAAAACAGTTTACATTTAAACCATCAGAAATTTGCAATCATACAGCTAGGAAACTATTGTTGTTCTTCCTATTTTCAGGATTAAAAAGATCATCCCCAGTCAACAGATGCAAAGGAAATGCCTGGGTCCATTTGCAGGGTTTGGGCTTCCTGTGTGCTCCAACCAAAACTACCACGCAGTCCTTCAAAGGTCACCTCCTTTCCCTTCACCCTCTGCATAGAGTGCAGCTCTCCAATACTACATTTACAGAAATCTCTAGAAACCCTGAGACCTTAGCAAAAGCTGCACACCACCACTTCAAAATGAAAACAGTAAGCATCAACATCATTGCACATTAGCCACGTCTGTGCACGCCATGTAGGTGGGAAGTGAATCATCACTCAGAAATTATTTTGGTGGAAAAGTTAAACATAAAGACTCCACCAAATAAACAGTGTTTATAAAAAGGTTTCCTGCGACAGCAGTCCCTTCTCTGGCATCAACTCCCGGAAATGATGAAATGTGACTCATTAGCATAGAACGACTCATTTGAAACACAGTGCAATTGCTCCCAAGAAACCCGCTCTTATCTCTCAGCCAAGAGGCCAAGCTGGGGAATGACTCAGCATCCTTGGCCGAGTTGTCCTTATCTGATCAGCTTTTGCTTCAAAACTGAGCCGGGTCATTTCCGCTCTGCAAAGGTAATGGTCCAGCTCGATCCCCACTGCTTCCATGAAAGACTCACCAGTCCTTCCAGCCATAGCAATTTCCCTTCCAGGAGGTCAAAGCACCTGCCTGGCTGGCTTATTGCCAATCATTATGCACTGTCTTAATAGTTAATGTCATAAGTAGTGCTCTCCCTATAATAAAGATGCTTTTTTTCCAAATTCCAATGTAACAGCGTTTATCACCAGAATTTCTATTCTGGCTTATGTGAGTTATGAATTATGCAAAATGAAAATTACTTGTGTGGATGAAAATTAGCATTAAGAAGGGAGGAAAAAACACAAGGATTATTAAGGTAAGTGAAACAGATGGGAGAGAAGGAATGGGGGTTCTATAAGGACAATAATTAGCATTAATTTAGTGCTTACTATGTGCCATACACTGTGGTAAGCAGCTCACGCGTATTATCATTTCACCATCACAATCTCCATGAGGCATTGTACTTCTCAATGAACCCATTTATACAGATGAGGATATGGAGGACTAGAAAGTATTACAGAATTGCCAACCAACCTCCACTTCTGGGCTCACGGGAAACTATGTAGTGGATGGAATTACTGGCCCATTTCTTTATCTTCCCCTATGTCCTTACCCTTTGCCAAGAGACTATGAAATTATGAAATTCCTCCCACTCACGATGGGGTCTACTTCCCTGTCCCCTTGACTTTGGGCTTAGCCATGTGACCTGATTTTACTATCATGAGCAGATATGATGTACTTGCCTGGTTGGTCTTGTCCTCCTGTAGTGGGTGAGTGGTGTCTCCCAAAAAATTCATGTCTACCTGAAACCTCAGAATCTGGCCTTATTGGGAAATACAATCTTTACAGATGTAACTAAGTTAAGGATGGTGATGAGATCATACTGCAGTAGAATGGATGCTAATCCCAATGAAAGTACCCTCATGAGAGACAGAAAAGGCCATAAAAGATGGAGGCAGAGATTGGAGTTGGGTTGCCACAAGCCACGGAACACCTGGAACCACTAGAAGTCAGGAAAAGGTAAGGAAGAATTCTTCCCCAGAGCTTTCAGAGGGAGCATGGCCCTATTGACACTTGGTTTTGGACTTCCAACCTCAGAACCATAAGTAAATAAGTTTGTTATTTTACACCACACACTGTGTGGTAGCAGCCCTAGGAAATGAATATACCTCTTATGCTCCTGCCATCACCATTAGAAGAGCTTTCTCCAGGTAGCTGCTGTCCTTTGACCCAAGACACCAACATGTACATTTGGAGAGTGGACCTGAGCCCGACCACTCAGCCAAGCCCAGCCAAGGTCAGCCAGGCTGTAGTAAACCTGAAAACCTGTGAGTGCAACAAAAAATGCTTACCATTTTACAAACCACTGAGATTGAGGTGGTTTTTGAAAAAGCATTATTATTCTCATAGCTGACATGCTTCCCAAGGCTCATTGACTCCACTCTTTCCACTCTCCTACTACTGCTTTCTACATATCACCTTATACTTCACTGCAACTGGACATCCCACCCTTCCTTACACATGACTCGTGATTTCCTGCCTGTCTTTGCTCCCCCATTATCTTCATCTCTTCTAATCTAGTTCATCTTTCATGCCCCAGGTCAAAAACACTTTCTTCATGATTTTGTTTTCCCCTTCCCCTCAGCCCCACTCAAGTAAATGTATGACCTTCACTCTTTTATTCCCAAGGCCCTTCCTTTGTGTCACTTTCATGTTGTGTGTCATAATATGTCTTTTATCAAAATTATGTGCCATTTGACTGATCCAGTCACATATGTAAGCTTATTGAAGGCAGAGAGAAATGTGTCTTCCTCAACTGTTTAATATACCAGGAGTGCCAAAAAAAAAGTATGCACATTTTAAGAGACATTATCGATGTATTTCTTACTTTTCAAAATTAAATTGAATTGCAGTAGCAATGTGTAGTATGATGTTCACTCAAAAGATGGCATTAATTTTTTTGTGGGGGCAGGGGTAGTTCCCTGGCCAGGAATCGAACCCAGGCCACAGAGTTAAGAACACCGAAGCCTAGCCACCACACCACCAGGGAACTCAAAAGATGGCATTAATTAAATGAATACTAGTGTCACCATCGACAGGCAGGACAGTCAAAGAAAATGGTGGAAGCACGGTTGTCTTTTGAGTAGCACAAGACCATTTGAAGTGGTATTTAAAATTTGAGTTTCCCCCATATTCTCCTGACTTAACACCCCTTGACTTCTACCTGTGGGGGACCTTAAAGGACGTGGTGTACCACAGAAAACCGGCTACACTGGCAGTACTTTGGGAAGAAACTTAAACTGCACGTGCAGCAATGCAAGTGGACACTTGGGTCAATGTTGCTCAGCAGTAGTTTGACATAATCAGAAGCGTCTGGATGCTGATGGCAACCACTTTGAGCACCTCTTGTAATTGCAGAACTTAAATGTGACTTGTAGTCATCTTTTGTTATTGGTATTTATTATTATTATTTTAATAGTTTTTTCTTTCTTAAAATGTGTATGCATTTTTTGGCAGCCTCTGTACATATGGTATATGGCATGTACAATGGATTATAAATAGAAATTTACTGATTAAGTTTAACATACATATGTTTTATCTACCTCATTAAATCTATGATGGTGGGGACCATTTCTAACTTCCTGCAATATTCTCTATAGAATTTAACCAGTGTCCTGAACATTCTCACCAATCCTTGATACCGACCAGTGTCTGTGGTCAGGTCTACCGCAGCTGTTACTGCTAAGCAAGGTGTCATGAGTATCAAGTTTTAGTTGTGGATTATCACTATAGCATCGAGGAAAGGACAGCGCCCATTTTTAAACACTGTATAGAAGTCTTTTTTTGTTTGTCCCAAAGTTAACTGATTACCCTACTCTTCCATATCTTCTGAGGTAATCGGTATGGCAATTTAGAATTTAAGGCATGCCAAAACCCTAATATGGCTTTAGAATAATTAAAAAATATTCAATGTTCAGTGGAATTTTACCATTAGTATATTTCATTACATTCAATTTTTGGAAAATTGCCACCCTGTATGTATATATTTTGTTATAACTAACAATTCCCTATAGCCAAAGTATTTGTTAACCAGGAATGTCATCTCAGAACAACCCTGCAAGTTGGGGGTTATTATTTTTATTATTATTAACATCATTATTATTTTATAAGTTTCGAAACTGTGCTAATCAACTCCCTGGAAGTCATAGAAGCTAGTAAATGATAGTTTCTATGACTCAAATCCAGGTCATGTAGCTCAATAGTCCGTGTTCTCACTACACTGTGACTCTCCAGCAAAATCCTCCAGCCTTGTGCCATTTTGTGCTCGGTTAGTGGTTCTGTAGAGTCCTGTAGCAAAATTTCTGTTGTGACTCTTACCCTCAGCAACCCCCCAATAGCCAAGAATGTGCTGATGAGTGTACTCTGCCTAACTCTGAAGCCCTAACGAAGGCTTGTAGCCCCAGTAAATACTCTCTGAACATGTGAGTTTATCAGAACCTAGACCATACCTGCTCACTTATGGAACCTCTAGAAATGAGGAACACTGAAGAGTATATATGCACACATACACACCCATTGTATACGTGTGTGTGTGTGTGTGTGTGTGTGTGTGTGTGTGTGTGCACGCCAGTTCACCTCTCTCAATTAACAACAAACCCCTCCAGGGATTAATCAGGACCTAATTTGTGTGAGGTATCAAACGATAATTTAGGGATCTCTGATGTTCTTGAACCCCACAATTAGTTTCAATGACTAAACCAGAGGTGTTGACAGTCACATAAAATCTCTTGTTCCATCACTATCTCTCTAAAATATGGTAGAATCTGCACCTGCCACTTGAATTCATTAATCTGTGTCACTGTCTTTTTGAAAAGCACTAATAAATGTCAGTGATTGAAGGGCCAAGATTACAGGCTTCTTTCTTCTCATAGGAAAACACCACTACCTACTGGCTGAACTCCAGCAGCATATCATTAGCCGTGATTGTTAAGCCATGGCACTGCTGATCACTGTAAACAGAGGTGTTGTGAGGGACAAGAAACTGAGACTGTGTGTGTTCTTTGAAATCTATCCAGTCTCACAACCAAAGTTCATGCACAAACAGCGAATCATAAAGTGGGACCGGCATATAGGAACGCTTCTTTATACAAGTCTGCAAAATTAACCTGCTCACTCATTCACTCACCAGGAAAGTCAATGGGGGATGGGTAGGATTAGGGATAGGTATCCCAGAACAGAGTTACCCAAAATAACCATAGTGCAAACCACAGATGCAAACCACATATGTAACTTAAAATTTTCTTCTAGCTACATTGAAAAGGGCAGAATTAACAAGAGAAATTAATTTTAACAATATGTCCTATTTAATACAATAGATTCAAAAAAGTACCACTGTAATATATAATCAACATAAAAATGTTAAAATGTTTTATATTCTATATTTTTTAGTACTGTCTTTGAAATTCAATGTATATTTTACATTTCATGTCCATTTAGACTAATCACATTTCAGGTCCTCAAAAGTTACATGTGTACGGAGATAGTAAAAATATCAGTGGTTTCCAGGGTTTGGGGGGAAGAGAGGAACGATGGCTAGGAGGAGTGCAGGGGATTTTTAGGGCCATTCAATTACTCTATGATACTGTAATGGTAGATACATGTCATTACATTTGTCCAAACCCATAAAAGACACAACAAGAGTGAACCCTAATGTAAACTATGGTCTTTGGGTGATAATGATGTGCCCATGTGGGTTCATCAACTATAACAAAGGTACCACTGTGGTGTGACATGTTGATAATGCAGGAGGCTGTGCATGTGTGGAGACAGCGGTGTCTATGAGAAACCTTTGTGCCTTCTGCCCAATTTTGCTGTGAAAGTAAAACTGCTTTAAAAAACAAAGGGTATTTTTTGTAAAGTTGCATATGACTAGTGGCTGTCATATGAGACAGTGAAGTTCCAAGAAAACTGCATTATAATATAGCCCTGGATAAGGTTGGGACTGCATGGAGATGCGATTGTGTTAACCAGGATTCTTTGGGTTGCCCATCTTGGAAGTACAATTCAAACTAGCATGGACAAGAAGGGCACAGGGCAGGGACACTGCTCAGCCTCAAAGGCGGCTGCCACCTATCAATATCCCTTATTTCTGCTTTCACATGCCAGGTTTCTCCACAAGCTAGAACAACAGCTTTTAGAAGCTTCTGGACTCACATCATTTAACATCACACTCAGAGGAGAGGGAATACATCCCCATCAATAGTGATGTGAAAATTCCACTCTAATTGGCCCCATCTGAATGTCACAATCACCCCTGTGGTCCAGAAGACAGAGTACTGGGTTTGGAATCTCATACTGTGCTGTGCACTAGGTACTACGTACCTGAGAGTTGTTGTACAGACTCTGGGACTTCATGGCTGAAGGGGAGAGTGGGCTCACTTTCCAAAAGATAGGACAGTCCATGCATACCAGGCCAAGCACAACATGACACTCTGTCATGGAAACCAGGGACGAGGGTTTCCCTACAGGATTGGTTCCAACTAGAGCCGAGTCAGGAAGTGACAGCAGCATGAAAAACCCCCCACTGGCCGTGTTCACCCAGAGAAAGCAGGAGAGAGATGGGACTTGGGGTTCAGATTCCTAAGCTCAGAATTCAGCCCTCCTTTAACCCCCAGGGTGATTATCAATGAAAGCAGTACCACACCCTAAAGAAGGCTTTAAACTTTATCGGAGCACTTTTGATTGTCACAGTGACCAGAGAGTACAGTTGGCATTTTATGGGCAGGAGCCAAAGATGCCTTGATTTGAAGATGTTATCTCTCTAGACCTTATGATTTGTATAATATATAAAATATATTAGTTTACATATTTTAAGTGCTCTGTCAAATACTTTCTGTGCCAATAATATCCAGTTAAATGCTGTTTATTTCTTTTAAAACCAAATACATTCATCATCAGTAGGTGTGAGCATCTGTCTCCCTCAATAAGACTTCTAGTGCAGCTGTACCTGAGCATTGGTGTGTATACATCATTTTCTTTTAAACTGATTACCTTTCCTTTCTTTATTATATTGCAGTTAGAGCATTATATTGATTTTTAAATTGTGTGTTTTGAGCTTCTATGAGCTATAAATGTTATTTCAAGATAATAAAGGGGATATTACAAAATATCAGCCAGTATTGCAAAGGCAGGTGTCGGTGGGCTTAAGCATCTCTAAACTACACCAAGCTCACAGGGAAAGGGCCCTAGGGAGTGAGGTGAAGAAGAAATCAGAACAAAAGAGAGGATAAGCAAACATGGGTGCAGAGAAAGCTTGAAGGTGGGCAGAAAGAGAAAGTCAAAAGAAGGAAGAGAGGCAGGCCAAGGGTCAGAAAGGAAGCCATCTTCCCTGGCCTCCCCTCTTTCCCTCTCCACAGTCTTGTTTCTCTTCCTTCACGGTCTTCCCCAGCCTGAGAGAGGCATGAGATGTTGTCCAATGACAGTGTATGCCTGGCAATATCAACTACAACCAATTATTTTTATGATCCTTATCACAAACTTCCCACTGGCTCTGCCCTTGGCCTGTGAGGCAACGACAAGAAATGGAAGTCTCTGGACAGATGCAGGAACTGAGGGAAACCCCCACTAAAATATTACAGAGCAATTTTAAAAGTTAATTATGAAGACAAAAGAAACATTGACATATGTCACATACATCTTAAATTAAAGGCAGAGCACTTCATTTTAAGTACCTTCTATTACACCAATGTTTTTAAAACACTGTATATGAGTATAGACAAAATTTGATAAAACAAGGGGCAGGAGATTTCCAAAAAGCAAGAATTATTGCTGTGATAGTACAGTAGGATTAATTTATCAATTTTTTCTATAATAGTTTCCCACTATGATAACTATTCCCAAAACAAACCTGTTCCTTGCACTCTTCTTTTACTTCTTTAATCAAAGCATCCCTCCTTCCCATTGATTTATTCCTGGGCTTTCCTCAACTTCCAAACCAAATGGGTCCTGTCTTTCATTGACCAAAAAAATAAATAAATAAATAATGCATATGAGCTTTATTGAGAGAGTAGCAATTAGCATCAGTTGCATCCATGTTTCAACATCAAATTTCCTCCCATAAATTTCTCTTAGAATGTTGTCATCAATCATACCCCTTTGCCTAATGTTAAAATAAATTACTTAGGAGGAGGACAAGATGGCAACCAGAAAGGCGGTCCCTAAAGCCTCTCCCAGAAAACACAATTGAACGGCCACCCAGAAGCCAAGAAAAAGGACCTTTGGTGACAAAAACGGCAGCTGAGACATCCACACATCGCAAGTAAACACCTAAGGGTTGGAGAGAAAGGGGCGAGCGGGAGAGAGGGGACGGAGCAGAGACGGATCGCAACAGGGCCAATCGCGGCTGACTGCAGTGCATGGGAGGGGAGAAGCCAGGAGGCAACAAGAGGAAAAGCCCTGGCAAAGCAGCAGAACAGTGGCAGTTGTTGGGAAGCTGGGCTGGGGAGCTGGAATTCGGAGCGGCGAATTGGGGACAGACCTTGGGAGCCGGCCTCTGGAACTCTTGAGTGGTAGCAGGGCTGAGCAAGCACTCTGAACTGCAGAGACGACATCTTGGCTCTAGGCTCCCTTGCGACCCACAGCGCATGTGCGCGCTGCTCCTGCACAGGGCTGCAGTTCCTGGTCCCGGCTCACTGCGGGGCAAGCTGGCTGCCCCGCAGACAACGCACAGTCCCTACACAGGGCTACGGCTGCCATTCCAGCCCGCTGCACAGGCAAGCCGGCTGCCTTCCTACCACGGGGTCAGACCCACAGCTTCGGACTTGTGTGCACGACTGCTCACTGGGTCCTAAAAGCAGTGCGAGCATGCAGAATCCGCCCCAACATTTGACCACGGAAGCAGGCTGGGGAAGAAGGGCGAATTTGATAGCATTCGCCCCAGCCAGCAGGAGCAGCCTGGGCCCGCAACACCCAGCTTCCCCAGCATAGGGCAGAAAGTGGAGCTGCCCCGTTGTGCATTTTGTTGACCTCTCCCCTTTCCTACAGCCTCCCCAACCAACTAACTAACTACAGGAAGTGGAGGGACCATGATAGATGTGCACTGCCTCCAAACGTAGCAGGAGACCAGGAATAAGAAATAAACAACCCCTCTCTCTCCCAAAACTTGCCCCCCCAGTACCACCTCGTGTCTGCCCTACAGCAAGACACCACAAAAGTACCAATCTGGGCTCCTGGGCACTACTGAACATAACGCCCTCATGTCAAAGAGGAAGAACCCAGAAGACAGGATGAATTCCTTAAAAACTAAAACTCCTCAGAAAGAATAGGACATTTATCAACACAGCTTCTTAGACCTAGAAGTTTCCTAATTAAGTGACAGAGAATTTAAAGTAGCCATGCTAAAGGCTGTGAGAGAAATGAAAACATACTGGCAGAGCACCATGGCTGAGATAAACAACATAAAAAAGGATATGAATGATATAAAAAAGGAACTCCACAAACAAAAGGAACAATTTAACAAAGAAATTCAAAACATAAGGAAAATTGAGATGGAAATGCAAGAGATAAATAATACAATAAAAGAAGTGAGAAATGAAATAACTGCCATAGGAAACAGGACCAACCAGATGGAGGAAAGAATTAGTGATATCGAAGATCAGAACATGGAAACAGCTCAGAAAGAGGAAGAGAGGGAATATAGAACCAAAAGGATTGAAAGAACTCTACAAGAACTATCTGACTCCATGAGACAAAACAACATCAGGATAATAGGAATAGAAGAAGGAGTAAAGCATTCTACAGAGAGCATACTCAAACAAATAGTAGATGAGAACTTTCCAAACCTATGGAAAGATCTGGAACCCCAAGTTCAAGAAGAAAACAGGTCTCCTAGATACTTGGACCCTAACAGATCTTCTCCAAGACACATGGTACTAAAGATGTCCAAAACTAAGGACAAAGAGACAATTCTCAAGGCAGCCAGGGAAAAAAGAACTATAACATTTAGAGGAAAACCCATCAGACTGGCATCAGATTTCTCAGCAGAAACTCTGCAAGCCAGGAAGGAGTGGAATCCAATATTCAAAAATTTAAAAGAGAGGAACTTACGGGCAAGAATAAATTATTCAGCAAAATTATCTTTCAGATATGAAGGTGAAATAAAGACCTTCTCAGACACACAGACGCTGAGGGAATTTGCCAGCACAAGGCCAGCACTCCAAGAAATACTGAAGGAGGCTCTTCAACCTGAAACAAAACATCAGGGAAAATGGAACAAAGTTGGGGCAACAAGAAAGAAACAAATATAAAACAAAAACAAACAAACAAATAAGTAATGGGTACAGGAAATCCTCACATATCGATCATCACTCTAAATGTTAATGGACTGAACTCACCAATAAAAAGACACAGAGTAGCAGACTGGATTAAAAAACAGAACCCATCCATATGCTGTCTCCAAGAAACACACCTCAGCCATAAGGGCAAACACAGACTCAGAGTGAAAGGATGGGAAACAATACTTCAAGCAAATGGTAACCAGAGAAAAGCAGGAGTTGCCATATTGATATCTAATGAAATAAACTTCAGGTTAAAAAAGATAGTAAAAGACAAGGATGGGCATTACATAATGATAAAAGGCACAATACAACAACAAGAAGACTTGACACTAATTAATATATATGCTCCCAACCAGGATGCACCAAAATATACAAAGAAACTACTAACAGATTTGAAAGGAGAAACTGATGAACACACAATCATTGTGGGAGACTTAAACACCCCACTAACAGCCATGGACAGATCATCCAAACAGAAAA